>OZ010588.1:101278511-101433511 GCA_963932145.1 Acanthosepion lycidas
AACGGATCGTCAGGGAAAGTTCGGCTCCGAACTTTCCATGACGATCCGTTTAGGTGTAACCTAGGTAGGTTTGTCTGGCTCACTAAGTGTATCTATCTATCTATCTATCTATCTATCTATCTATATATATATATATATATATATATATATATATATATGAAGAAATATAGTCTTAAGGTGTGCTATATTTATGGGATAAAGTGCTCAATATCAGAGATAGAGCGTGTTTAAATATAAAAGTGAACATAGAAGTCAACACTTCGGGGCGACAGTCCGTTTCATGCCATATGCAATCGTCAGGCCACATGTGCTCTGACAATTGCATATAGCATGAAACAGACTGTCGCCTCTAAGTGTTGACTTCTATGTTCACTTTTATATATATATATATATATATATATATATATATACTGATTGTTTCTCTGTACCTCAAGTTCATTTGTGTAGCTAGACACCCGAATGCTTCAAGCTGGGATTGAAACTCAACCGATTTGTTATCAGTCAGAGACTCTGCACCCAAGTTATTAGCGTACAGAAGAGACGGGGTATCTTTTAACGTATTATATACGTGATGTATATTTTAATATATTCATTACTTATACGTTACTTTTATGCATACAGATAATTAAGTAAATGGTCTGGTTATAATAAACAGTATTGAAAACGTTTATCGTCCTGAATGAACGAGAAATTTCATAGAAAGTATGTGTCCTTCGACAGGAATCGAACCTTTCTAACTAGACGCTTTCTTTGTAGCTAATTGCTATAGCATGCCAGGCTAGTTGATGGTAGCTGTGTAGGATACAGATTCAATTCCTGTTGGTGGACACATATTTTCTATGAAATTTCTCGGGCATTCAGGCCAGCACATTTAGTTAATACAATTTATTATAAAAAGACCATTTACATAAATATTTTTATGTATTAATATAACGTATAAACAGAAAATATATTAAGATAATAGTCGGACTGAGTCCATTTCATAGTATATATATATATATATATATATATATATATATATATATATGAAGAAATGTAGTTTAAAGGTGTGCTATATTTATGGAATAAAGTGCTCAATATCAGGGAAATAGCGTATGGAAATATAAATATGAAAGTGGACATTGAAATCAACACTCAGAGGCGACAGGCTGTTTCATACTGGAGGCAATCGTCAGACAGCCTGGCGATTGCGTCTAGCTTGAAACAGCCTGTCGCCTCTGAGTGTTGACTTCAATGTTCACTTTTATATTTATATTTACATACGCTCTCTCTCTCTCTCTCTCTCTCTCTCTCTCTCTCTCTCTCTCTCTCTCTCTCTTTACATATATATATATATATATATATATATATATATATATATATATATATATAGACGAGGGAAAATCAGTAAGTAAATTCGATTATGTGATGCACCACGTTTGCCTAGGAGATGAAGGGTAGGTTGCCGCGAGTAACATTCCATTGTTCAGTTGAGTAACAGGGAGCAAGGGCGCCAGACTTATGGACAGTCATTCTTTGCCCCATCGACGAACAATGCCCCGTATTGCGCTTTCCGAAGGCAGAATGAGTCACATCTGCTGAAATCGGACGTGGTTGCAGTATGGAGCACGCACCATGAATCAAAGAACTGTGTATGAGCAGGTAGAAGATTTAAATCGGGAAAAGCAAGTGTAACGGATGAAAGCCGATCTGCTCGCCGATCAACTTCGAGTATGGAAGGTCACTTCCAAAGAGTGGATGGCTTTGATCGAGGAAAACCCCCACGGTTCACAATAGCACAAGTGTCGGTATTCGTGGACATGATGACTTGACGTATTGTATAGTTTATGCGCATTGGGTGGCCAAAAAAGCATGAGTTGCGGACGTGAAGAACTGAAAATCTTACGGGAAGAAAAAGCTCGTTGGACCATTCTGGAAACAGATCTTCGAGAATTGACATATACATTTGTTCTTCATCATTGGAAATAAAGATAGTTTTACCTTTTAATATACCCTTGTATATATATATATATATATATATATATATATATATATATATATATATATATATATATATATATATATATACAAAAATTGTACAACATTTGGAGATTTCTTTTATGAAGCTGTTTCCTGATCTGAGCTTTCCGCTCAAATTAACCATCTTCAGAGTGATTATGCGGACATTTAAACAAGGTTATTCACCATCAAGATGATATTTTATGTTGACATGGTATAGCAGACGCAGGTATTAAATCCTATGTCAACATAACTTTGATGGTGAATATCTTTGTTTAAATATCCATATGACCACTCTGAAGATGGCTCATGTGAGCCGAAAGCTTAGATCAAGGAACAGTTTAATAAAAAAAAATCTCCAAATGTTGGACAATTTTTGTCATTATTTTCAACCGAAATTAAAGCAAATATAGGAAGTTTAGAACGGCTCATGATCAAGCATAATAGACATTCATTGTGTGTTATATATAAAAATATATCTCTAAACCATGATCTGCTGCCCCAATACACTATATATATATATATATATATATATATATATATATATATATATATATATATATATACAAACACACACACACGCACACACACATATATATATATATATATATATATATATATTTCAAAGAATGTATTTTGCCAAAACAACTGTCAACATGAGTATTTCTGGAAGTTAAGATTAACACAGACATTCTTTGTAATTATAATACACAATATCAACAAACAGAACATTAGTAAATAAAAATAAATGTTCACTTAACTTGTCCCTACTCAAAGTTATAAGGAGATTACATCTACTCGTCGGGAACGTTGATTATAAAATTGAAGATATTTTAACCGTGTCGCATAAGGAGGATATATGAAATCCGCCAAACTCTAAGTTGGTATAAAGAGAACCTTTAATTTTATTTCTTCATACACATATTATTAACTTTGAAGGTATTGGTCCCTGAATTTTCGCAATTTCTTTTTTTTTTCTTTTTTCACTGTTTTTAAATTTTAAAAAATTTTTTTTTGCAATTATTTTATGAGTTTTGTGTGTATGTCTGGATGTATCAAAAAGCCTTACCAAACCTTTTTTAATAACAAGCGCCATTTTTTTTTCTTCCAACATTCCCCACAGTTGCACTTCGACCTATCGTCAAGCACAGATTCAAGTCTCAAATCTTTCAAAGTGAGTAGTCTGGCCCAAATGGTTTTTCCGTTCCTCTGCGTCAAGTGTCCTCTCTCAACTATTGATATTTTGTGGCTTTTCCAAGCAATTACAACGAACATTTCACTCATCACATCGTGTCGTCGCCATAATTTATCTGTATCTTTAATATCTTTTGTCATTTTATTTTTATGTTTTTAAAACTGATTTCGTATCTCTTTATATATGTGGCATCGTCGTTTGAAAATTGTCAGAGTCACTTTTACTTAAGAGTTAATGCTATTCATATATATATATATATATATATATATATATATATATATATATCTGTGTGTGCGTGTGTGTGTGTGCGCACGTACGTGCGTGTTCTCGTGCAAATACTTAATGTATGTTATGAACTGGTAAAATTAACGATTGTGATTATTTTTATGTGATGAAATCCATTTTGTGAACATTTGCACAGACCCCCCCACACACATGCACACGCACACATACACACACACACACACACACACACACACATATATATATATATATATATATATATATATATATATATATATATATGTCGATTGGTCTTATTGATCGAGTTTTCCAAATTACGAATAATCCATCTCAGATACGATGGATATTCCGTCAAAAATTGTCCAAATACATTATCTTAGAAAGGTTATTCGTAATGTGGAAATGTAGATAAGTAAAATTAATCGACACAAAATGTTTGTTGTCTTTAATAGCATTTGCCTTAAAGAACATTTGCTGCCTAAATACACACACTATATATATTTTCTAAATAAATAATTGATTTTTTTTTATTCGATATATTTTCATTACTAGTAATCTTTTTTTAATTATGAATTTATTATTATATTATATTATAAAAAAATTGAAATCGATTAATTCTTTAGAAATTGCTTTGATCCGTTTCCGATATGTGTTTCGAGAATATCTGAACGTGTGAATGTGCTTTAAGGCAAATAGGACCTTACATGCATGTGAACCTCTTTGTAGCCGAGCTGTGAAAGAATGTCAGATCAGACGGTTGTTCAACTGCAAATGGGACCCACGTTCAAACCATGCCGGAAGGCATATTTTCTTTATTAAGTTATCTCGAGGGTACAGTCCTGTAGACAAAATAAATACAGTTAAAAAAAAAACGGAGCGTCTACTCAAGTACGGGTATCCACTAAAATAGCGTTTAAAGTAAAATATATATAATCCATGATAAAAAAAAAATAAATATCCCGCCAGCTTTATGATTTAACCAATATCTTCTTGGTTTTAGTATAAATTAGTGCCTCATTCTTTCCATATATTAATAATAATGAATAGAAATAAATGTTCACTTCACTTGTCTCTACTCAGTGATTCATCAACTATAATTATATATGATTATAAACTATAATTTTCCAAATGCAAATGTCACTTAGATATCTTGAAAATTTTAAAAATTTACAATAGAAATCCAGAAAATACGAATTTTAAACAATATGTTCAAAAGATATGGACAAAAGATGTTGGTTTAAACTGTCGTCAGTAGGATATCGGTTAAGATAAAATAAACTATTAAATAATATTATACAAAACAATTGTGCTGCAATAGGTGTTTTTGTAGTGTATTACTAAAAAAAAAACACACACAGGAAAAACCTATGTCTGGGAGTTCAGAAATTTTCTAGATGTATTTGGCCTTTGGTTAAAACTTGAAATTTTACTAAATGAATCTCGCATTTGGTTAAAACTTACACATTTACTCGATGTATCTGGCCTTTGGTTAAAACTAATATATTTACTAGATGAACTTGGCTTTTGGCTAAAACTAGCAAATTCAGTAAATGAATCTGGCTTTGATTAAAACCTACACATTTACTAGATGTATCTGGCCATTGGTTAAAACTAACACTTTCCCAATTCATGGAATCTTTGTGATTATGACCATCGTCTTGCCTCATGAAGATTTCATAATCAACTTGTTGATCCCATAATAGTTTTCTTAACATACAATGATGCTATAATTAATTAATAATTCATTAAAATACCATTAATTTAAATATTTTAATCTGAGGTGTGATTCTTTGAATTTAGATGAACAATCAACAATTGTTTTTTTTTCATTTATGATTCCTTTAATCGCTGAAAGTTAAAATTCTCGTCTCGGAGAAAATTAATTTGTGCTGATTCTTTATTTTTGCTAGTATATATATATATATATATATATATATATATATATATATATATATATCCTAGCAAAAATATATAAATATATATATATATATATGTGTGTGTGTGTGTGTGCGTGTGTCTGTATGTCTGTGTGTGATTATTTTTTAAGTTTTGTGTCAGACGTGTTTTCGTTTGTAAAAAAAATGTGTTACTCTATATCTGTCTTGTTTTAAATCGTGTGTGGACGTGTGGTCGGTGTAATAGATAGCGGCCTGGAATGAGAAATCGGAAACGGAAGTTCGAATTCCAGCCACGATTGTTACATTCACTTATGCTGTTATATCAAACACCGTGCCTTGTATAATTCATTATCCTTTTCGATGTCGAAGGAAAGAGATTTGCTTTGATGTGGTGGGAGCTTATCTTGAAAAAGAAACTTATGCGTAATTTTGATTCTTGGCCAAATTTGACCTATCAACAGAAATCTTTTAAAATAAACCCAAAATATCCCTAATTAAACAAATCATGACATTAAATAGCCCTAAAGAATTTGAAATGCCATTAAAAATAACCTTGAAAAATATGAATCTCCCCTAGTTATGGATTAAATAATGGGATATTTATCTCGAAATGTTATTCTCAATCTTCAAAAACTGTTAATAATGTACTGACCCACATACAAAAGAAGACGAATTCTTACAATCCAAAATATGTTTTGGATTTAAACATCCCACAAAGTTTTGATAATCCGTAAATATTATCAGTCTATTTAAATGAAGATGTTATTTCTATCCTCTTAATGGTTTCTAGGGTTTTAAGAATAAATCTTTTCATTATTCCGTATAGTGTGAGAATGGCTGTCTTTATTCTGTTTGTCAGACAATGTTTCAGCCGAAGTATTCATCAACTTTTTCCAAGTGTATATTGCATGTGGTCGACATTTAAAATTGTCTGAGTATTCTGATTCATGTCCACAACGTCTTCTAGTTAGGGCGTGAGTTTAGCGCCTCTTGACGTGACGATGTTGGGAGTCGGGTATATTAGTAATAAGGATGAAAATAAAAGGAAATTAAAAAAAAACTAAGCGATATCTGTACGCCAGATCACTGAACGCCTCTGTTAAACTGAAGTATGTATTTGCCGAAATTAATAATTAAGTTAGGAAGAAAAAGTTAAGAAAACCTCATTTCTTTAATAATTTGACCCCAAACAAAGCGACAAATCCACAAAGAAGCAAGAGTGTGAATTGTGTCTGAGAAAAATCACTATTAGGGGAGAGATGACAATAAAAGAACGGGTTCCAAGGATACAGAAGTTAATGATAGCCATTGCATTTACGTTTACGAAGATCAAAGTTGACGGGAAAACAAGAATCCAGGAAAAGTTCCACAAGCGTGAAGTGCGAGAGAAGAACATGTTACCATAGAAATTACAGTTACATGTAGCTATTTTAACTATAAAACGACGAGACCAAACTGTCAATATAGTACTGCGTTTAAATTCGTAATGCCGAGATACCAAAGAGAAAATATTATCAGGGAAATTATCATGAAAGTAGTTATAGAAAAGGCACACGAAAGCTATGTCAGGGTGGTGTGAAAGTGATTGAAGCCGCGATACCAGGTCGGGACCGATAAAATATCTGATTCTTTTTTTGTATTTTGTTAAGAACTTCTACAAACATAGTAGAAGCCTCGTATCAGGTATGGCAGCAGTATTCAGTGGCAGATTTTTAATGGTGCTAAATAACTTATGTCGTGAACCATGGTCTAGAACGACACAGTACCAACTTTTCCTAGTACCAGACCTAACAATAGATTCAGTATACTCGTTTCACTTCATGTCTGAAATCATTAGCCCGAGAAGGCCCAATAATTCACTCGCCTGGAGGTTAGAATCAGCCATGTTGATGGAAGAAAAAATAGTTTCGCTAAGAAGCTTAAAAGAGAAGTTTCGTTTTGAAAACTTTAAAAATTAACAAGCTATTTCTTGCCCCAGTTAACAAACGACTGAAGGTAATTTTTTTGTCAGTTGCGAATTTGATCTTATCGCACTTATCTAACCTACAATTAAGAGAGAACTACTTGTGTTGCCAGCAGAGATACCGCGTTTGCAACCAATGACATCGGGAAGACCATTGATAAAAATTTACAATAAATTCGATAGAACCCTGGACGATACCTGCATGGTAAAAGATCTAGTACATTGGGTGTTCAAGACAACTTTCATTTCGCAATTAAATTAAATATAAAGAATTCGAACGAATATACCATAGCCGTTCAACTTGTGAACATGACCAGTATACCAAATCCTGTCAAACACATTGTAGATATCTACAACAACTTCACCATTTTTATCTAAAGATTGACCAGCTCTTGAATAAATATTAACAGTTCAAACATCAGCAGTAGACCTAGAGAAGCGGAAGCCATATTGTTTGTCTGAAAGAAAGACCCTGCGATGGGAGATGCTTAACCGATTCGGACTTGATATGTGCCTTTACGATTTTGACAAAAAGGAGAAGGCTAACAGATCCATATAAAGATCAGACGGGTCTTAAAAAGAGGACCTGTAGAAAAGGAAAATGACCTCATAAACAAAGAAACGATTTCTAAACTGCAACACCATGCCTACCATCATTTATATCACAAACAGGAAATATTAATAAACCTACTGATAAAATCTTGATTCTGTTCTAAAATGTCTAATATCCATATATGTTTATATTAGGTTGGTGCAAAAATAATGTCGTTTTCTCACATATGTCACTATGTGAGAAAACGACATTATGTTTGCACCAACCTAATATTAAGCGAATCCCGTTTACTTAGAACACAACAGGCACAGAGCATTTTGGCTCAATTAAACGACTCCACTCGTTATATGAATGTTATATAATTATTGTAGAGTTCTCAACATGCGAGCCGGGCGAATTCTGAACCAAAACTGTCAGGATAATGAGAAGGTGGTACCTCGAAGACATTCAAGAACTAGTCTCTAGTAAAAATTTTCCCTAAAATAAAAGGCGAAAATTAATAGTGAGTCCTGTGGGCGTTAGGTCCGAATTTCGAAACCAGAATATGGTTTCCCATTTGAAACAGTTAAAAAGAATTCTTTATTTTTAAACATAAACCTGAACAAACTCAGTCAATATTAAAATGTTTATTTTTTGGTTTACATTCGGACTAATGTCTTATTATTTCTCGTTATCATCATAACGTTTCGACCGTTGATTTCTCCGGCCGTCTTCAGGTGTCTTAACCGGAAATTTGAAATGAACACTTTATTCAGTCTAGAGGCCAAGATTACTCTCGTTCATCTGCCCATGTTTAAATATACCTCTTCTTTTTATTACTGAGGAGATGCTTACTACTCGGTCACGGGATTGAATCGACAAATATTGCGTCGCAAAATTTACTTCCATCTTGAAGACCATTTGTCTTTTAATCTTTTTTAGCAAGCCACCGCTATTATGCAAAAACCATTTCCCTCCCGACATAGAGAAACCATTCCAAAGATTACTCTGCCCTATTTTAGTCGATATCTATTGTGTTTGGTTGCCTTATGCTCAGCTTGATATCCATCGGCGAGAAAAAGAACAAGAACGTGTACTAAAGTAAAACAAAATTACATTCGCCGGCAGAATTCGAACCTGGGTCCTCCTGAGCAAGAGTAAACCTCATTAGATTCGTCGGGAGTTTTAAAACGTTACACCCACCGACTGTGCCTAGAGATCAAGAAAAGTTAAACCTTTCTTTATATAAGATGGTGTAAAAGCAAGTCTGATAGAACGACGGTTTCTCCAGCCAAGGGAGACCTAGGTTCGAGTCCTCCCCGGGGAGCGTATATTTTTCTTTAGTGAGATTTCTTTAATATTCAAGCCGGTAGACGAGCGTAAATAAATATACTTTTCAATAAATAAACGGAGCGTCTTCACAAATATGGTTATCCAGTAAGTTTACTAAGTTTAATAAAATATGTCGGATTAGTAAATAAAAATTGATCACTATTTTGAAAATAAATAGAGAGATGAATAAATAAACATTGAAGTCAACACTCAGAGACAATAAACTGTTTCATGCTAAACGCAATCAAGAGGCCAATCATATATATATATATATATATATATATATATATATATATATATATATATATATATATATATATGCATATATGATAGTTTTAAGGCATGCTATATTTATGGGTTAAAGTGCTTAATATCAGGGATAGGGCGTATGTAAATATAAAAGTGTACATTAAACTCAATATCTGGCAGAGTTTGTTTCATGCTTATACACAAACGTAAGGTCATATACGCTCTGCTTTAATTCAACTATTTATGTATACAGGTCAGATACGCATTGTAGTTAGTCTATTGTATTGTTCTAACGGTTATTTTGGTCGGGGGTATCGGTTATGTTTCGAAGTATTCTAGGGGCTATTGGGTGGACATAATTCTGGATCCGGATGTAGTTTTGGGGCTATTTATAGTGTTGTTTATTAAGTTTTTATTTATTTATCATTGTTTATTTTGTTGGTTGTTACCATTATGTTTGCTTGTGTATATGTGTGTGTCCATGTTTTTAATTAGCTTATCATTTACTTATTTTATCTACTTAATAAACAAAAATAAATAAATAAAAAGTAAAATAAACAAAAATAAGTGAAAATAGATTCATCCAAAAGAAAAAATAATTAAACAAATAAACAATAAACAAATTAGCAGGCGGTCGCCGCGTGTGAAGAACATTACACTCCATCCAGACGGGCTCAATCACAAATTTAACAACATAGAGAGAATTAATATATGACCCCACAAATCAGGCCCTACCCTCATTTCTCACCCACGCAAGACAGACATGCATGCGGAGGTGTTTAGGGCTCACACTTATAAACACACCCGTACTAATATATACACTTACACACATCATATTCACTCACTCCCCGGAAGAATTAAATGATAACAAACACTTAACACAGATACACCCTTTTCCAGGAACCATTAAAACTCAAAATGACCAAGGGAATTCAGAACAGCATGAATCCATCCAGCTCTCATCTTAAATAACCACATAAAAGAGACTTTTAGACCACCACAAGAATTGATCAAAATTTACGATAAAAAAATTAAAAAAACAAATGAAATCTACAGATGAAGTTTATTTTCTTTGTCAAGTCATTTATCACTGTAGTTCACTGCTACTAACAAGCAGAACAAATTTTCTCCTGATGATGGCTATGCTTGTTGAAACTACTCGAGGAATCTAATTGAAAACATTAATATACAACCCAGTGTGTCTAAAATTCTAATTTTTTAATTTCTCAATATTTTTATTGTCCAATATATCCGAAATATTATGTTTAATTTATTTTGATTAAACGTTATTTTTTATGGTTACTTATATTCGAGTAGAAGCTCTGTTCTTTTTTTTTTTAATTTAACGGTGTTTTTAACTACATCCACCGGCATGAATATTCGAGAAATCTTAAAAAAATATGCGTCCCTCAAAAGGATTCGAACCTACATCCCCTATGGGAACAGTCATTGTATCTGTCATGCCTGGCCATAGGTAATGTAGATTCGAATCCTGCCAGATTAAGCATATTTTTCCGACAAAATTTATTACCCCACATTATCATCTATCTATCTATCTATGTATCTATCTATCTATATATATAGATAGATGATAATAATGTGGGGTAATGTTTAGGTCAGTGACAGATAAGCATCTGCAGAAATTTAACATCGCGAAACATTTAGTTGTCAGCAATAAGTATTTTAACCTTGTTTTTTAGAATATTTACTGCTTTATATATATATATATATATATATATATATATATATATATATATATATATATATATATATATATATATATATATGAAGAAAAATATACGGAAAAAACAAACAAAAATCCTAATAGGCAATTATGCTGTTTTAATGTTAATATAATATTCCGTATATTTTTCTTCATACTGTCGGATCTATATCCATATATTTGCTTACAAATATATATATATATATATATGAAGAAAAATATACGGAAAAAAACAAACAAAAATCCTAATAGGCAATTATGCTGTTTTAATGTTAATATAATATTCCGTATATTTTTCTTCATACTGTCGGATCTATATCCATATATTTGCTTACATATATATATATATATATGTATATATATATATATATATATATATATATATATATATGGGGCACTTTTATCGAAAATATATATATAGGGCACTTTTATCAAAATTTTGTTCACATTGGCATATATTTATTTACATAATTTTGCTTATATAACATTATTATTATTTGCATATATACATATATTTAAACGATGATAATATAATACATATTACATATACACTCATACCTCGGTAGTGTGGGCTTCCCTTTAACAGATATCGGAAGCCACGGACAAAGTCTGTACCAGCCGACTCAGTTTGTAATTACCGCTAGCTGCGGACGGAGTTATAGTGACCCTAGATATAAACTGCTACTTTACCGCTATTATGTTGACCGCTATTTGACAGACCATCACTTTGTTTACTTCGGTGTAACTACACGTGTGGCTTATTGCACCATAGTTATTCCCCCTTTTTTATATGCCACCTTGTTAAGTGGTTTTATATTCAGCAATCTTTGTAGCCATAATTTCTGGAGTAAGAATAGAAAAACGGATATTTACATTGTACAGGTATTTTGCATCATTTGATTGGGCCTTGTGCTTGATTAAATATACAGTCCTATATTATTATTCTTTCTTTTCTAATAGTATATTATTTACCCGCTGCCCCACGCAGCAAGATGTGGCACAAGGCCGAGTTTAAAGTTGGGTATCCGAGCCCGTAGGCTCGGGCAAAAATTCCCTATAGACCACGTAAAAGAGTAGTCAGTTTCCCGAGACGAGACTGCTCTTCGGCAGAACCTCATCTGGGGAATACCCTCTGGCATAAACCAATATTTCTAATAGTATTATCGATATTAGTCACTATAGACTTAGTCCCCGTAACTAGGAACAATCGCCATTATCGGATCGATCTTTCCCCGCTTTTAAAACGAGGTATGAGTGTATATAAATATACCATCTACTGGCAATAATGTTCGCTATATTATATGTAGGTATATACTGTTATATGTCGTACATGATCAATGCTTACATAAATACATAAATAAAGGTAAGTAACAGATAAAAGTTAATCCAATGTCAGATTTTATTATGCAAGTTAATCTTCTCACATAAAAATTGGTATTGACCAACAGAAATTGGTTACAATTTCAAGACATCTTTTTTTTTTCTTTTAATCGGTATCACCCCCACGCAAGGCAGTGATACCACTGAAACACAAGGGGTTACAGGGTTTTGAAAAATTAGGAACAGAAACATTAATGATGAGCAGAAAGAGAAGAGAGTAATCAGGAGGACAGTAGATAGCGATTGACTTTGCATTTAAATTTTTGCTGATTAAAGTTGACAGGAAAATATGAAGCCAGAAAGGGAGTTCCACAAGGGAGAACTGCGAGAGAAGGAACGAGTTAGCATGGAATTTGCGGCTACATCTAGCCAGCTCAACTGTAAATCGATGAGATCTCGACGCCAAAATTAAATTTTAAAAAAAGTCTAGGTACCACGCACCCAAAGAATTATCAAGAAAGTATTTATAGAAAAAAACATAGAGAATCAACTTTACGACGGTGAGAAAGTGACTGGAGCCGAGCTGCCAGATCAGTACCGATAATATTGCTGATTCTTGTACTGCGCCATTAATATGTTTAGACTTAGTGAACATCTTGAATATAATTTTCTTGCATAATTTGCTATTTACAGAAAAAGATATTCGTCGAATGAAACTTTATGGAAATAATACATGCTATACATTAAATGTATAATATGAATTCTTTGTAAATGATTTTTTATAGAAATGATCCATAAGAGTTTTTTTTTTTTTTTTTTTAATTTATTATATTGGAAATCTAGAAAAAAGAACTTACAATATTTGCTTTTATTAGAAATATTTTTTTTTTTTTATCATCTCACCTGAAGCAAGGGGATAATGCCGCTAAGACGCAAAGGGCTACTAGAAGTGAAAGAGAAAAAGAAAGCATCAGTGAGTAAAAGGAGAAATAAAGGAACAGGATTCAAGACGACAAGAGATTTTGATTGACGTTGCATTTGAATTTATGTAGATTGTACGCTGAAGAGACGTGTGAATTCGGAAGGGAGTTCCACGTGCGATAAAGACGAGAAATTAAGATCGGTTGCATCTAGCTAAAGCAATGCGAGCTAGTATACAGCCGAGAAACAAAGACAAAAAGCCTTCAGAACAGTCGCCATGAATGTATTTGTAAAAAAGACATAATGAAGCCGCGTAACATCACTAAGAAATTGAATATCAGGTAATGATCGATTACATTACAGATCTTCCTTTTGGATTTTTATAAAAACTGATTGATAGGCGGAAAATTTTCTTGTACAACTCTGAACGTATTCATCATATGAAATATCTATCTATCTATCTATCTATCTATCTATCTATATATATATATATATATATATATATATATATAGTCGCCCTTGCATATGGTCTGGAGCCTCTTCTGTTTGTCTCAAGGTCCTTGATAAAATCCAAAGACGGATATGCAATGTAATTGGCCCTGATCTGGCATCTCGTCTGCAGTCGCTCTTTCACAGGTGTGCCATCGCCTCCTTCTGTCATTTTTACAAATACTTTCACGGTAACTGCTCCGATGAGTTGCTTTCGCTGGTTCGCTGACTTCATGAATTTAGGCGTTTAACTAGGCTGACATCTCGCTCTCACCCTTTCACTCTCGAAACTGTTAAATGTAGCTGTCCCTTCTACTCCAATAGCTTCATGTCTCCCATCTCTCCCGTGGAAGTCCCTCACATCTCTTCCTGATAGCTATAATCTCTAACTATTCAAATGTAATGTCAATCGACGTCTCCAGATGCTTTGATCTATCCCCTATCTTTCTCTTCATCCTTTCCTCTATCACTCCTATTTGCTCTCACTCAAACTCTCTATAACCCCTTGCGTGCTAGTGGCTTCCCACCTTGCTTGGAGTGAAACGCTTAAAAATATATAAAGAGATAGATAGATAGATAGATAGATAGATAGATAGATAGATAGATAGATATAGGGAGAACTCTTCCCAAGCCTTTGGAATGAGTCAAGTATATGCCCGGTTTTCAAGAACGCGGTCGTGCTATCGCCCTACTCCCAGTACAGACCCATCAGTAATCTTTTTGAGCCATAAACAATAAAAACGTTGTCGAGCACCTAAAAAAGAACAAACTCTTCAGTGGCGAGCAGTATAGGTTTCGGTCATCCGGAGCCATTACCGATGGCCTAACTACCATTACTCACAGAATCATCGAAGCACTTGACGATAAACCCACTTAGAGAACCGTAGCACTAGATGTCTCAAATACCTTCGACAAGGTGTGGCCCAAGACTTACTACACAAGATCTCCACTTGTGGAATTACTGGAAGGAGCTTCTCGATCATAAAATCCTTCATAACAGGTAGTTACCAATGGCCAGTCCTCCAGAGACCTAAAAGTCAGCGCGGGCTTTCCTCAGTGGTCACTCCTTTGACCATAATTCTCTTTGGTCTTCATAAATGATCTCCCTAAAAATATACTCATTTGTAAATATCTATACGACTGTATACCGGTGCATCTCTAAAACTCCAGTTGGTCAAAGATTGGCGACTGAACTCTCTTCTTTTCTTGCAAGAACTACCCAATAGGTTAAAAACTGGCTAGTTATATTCAGTGCCTGGAGGATCAAGCTTGTTACATTCTATTATCACCGATCTGGCCCCGAACAATCCCAAAGCTGGATGAACGGAGGTCCTCTCGGGGAAACACCGTGCATTAAAATACTGTTGGGCCTCAAACTAACACCCGACCCCTAGTGGAACTCGTGCATACTATCCATTGATAAGGATGCAGGTAAAATGGTCGGCTCCCTGTACCTCTCCTGTTATCCTCTATCTTTAAAAGAGCCACATCAGGCCCAAAATGGAGTACTTTTGTCATATTTGGGTACGAGCTGGTTAGATCCCACTCTTCAGAAATGATAGAGTTCAAAAGCGTCCACAAGCCCTAGTGGGTGACAAACTATTCTACACCCTTCAACTTCCCACGGAAAGTACTCGGACAAACTACATTTCCCTGGTCCCTTACACAGCAAGAACACGCCATGCCACTTACATAGTAGCAAAACACCCATATTACATTGATAAGAAGTAAGTTCCACTCGAGCAGCTTCTTTCGCGAACTGTAGTGGAACTGACTCCCAACAGAATGTTTCCCCGAATACTAGAATCTTAACCTGTTCAAGTCTAGGACTAACAGTTATCTTCAAATCCTATACACATAAATGGCGTCATAACGGATCCCTCCCCATCAAGTGGCTACTGGGCTTTGTGAAAGGTGAACCGCGTTGCAAAATGTGTGGGGGGACGTACATGCAAACTTTTACATTTACATTTGCACACACACTTCCTCCATCCACCCAAGCAGCACTGATAAGCGTAAAACGTAATGGCCGTTAATAAACCTCACCATTATCCCTGTGCTAAAAATGGAATAGCAGGATATATCTTTCACACTGGTGATACGCATTCCCGGAAATCCACTTTGTATACAGCCTGCTATAATGGTAAGGTACTACTGAATATTGCGTTTACAATTTCCCAGGTCACACAGAATCCAAGGTTTTATACTTTACTTTCGATTGGATTGCCTGCACAGTTTAAATTTAGCATATTTTTGCGCAGATGGCACAGTAATGATGGCAGACACGGAGAAGAAATCACAAAACCTCCTACTGAAGATACCGAAGGAGCGAAAGAAGAAGGGACTAAGTATAAACTAGAAGGCAGAACGCGTGGTCATCAGTAAAAGGATCAGTCCGAAATGAAATTTGCAGGTCAGGGACACTAAAATCAAACAGCTACGGAATTTTAAATATCTAGGAAATGTTTTGACATAGGACGGCAAGTGCGACGCTGACATCCGAAGACGTATTGGAATGGCCAAAAACGCATTCTAAAATCTAGGCAGAGTATTGCGAAACAGGAGGATTCCTTTGGTAATAAAGAAAAGAGTACTGATCTTCTATGTTTCATCTGTCCTATTTTACGACAGCGAATGTTGGACGCTCTCCTCAAGAAGAGACTCGAGGTAACGGAAATATGGTTCTACAGAAGGATGCTGAGGACTTCATGAACCGAGAATGTCAGCAACGATGAGGTTTTCGAGATGATGCAAACAAGAAGGAAGCTTATAGTTAACATCAGAAAGAGGCAACTGAAATTTCTGGGACACATAATGAGAAATGAGATCTTAGAGAATCTAATACTCACAGGTCGAATAGAGGGAAAGAGAGACAAGGGAAAGCAATGCATAACATACTTAGCGGGCCTAAGCAAGTGAATGACAGAACATGGCCTGGGAGGAAGTAGCAAAGGGGAAAACTTGTTGAGAGCTACATGGGATAGGGGGAAGTGGAGAGCCATGACCGCCTAAATGCTGAAGGGATACGGCACATAGAAAGAAAAAAGGATATCTTTCCTTGACATTTAAAGAGACGAAGAGAAAGAACAGTGTGAGTTATTTTCTAAGAACTATACTCATTAATAGGAATCAGAGAAAGAATTGATATACAAGATAAAAGTGAAATGAAAAATTTACCTTTGGTGAGCGACATACAACGAAAGCATCATTTCAAACGGTTAGCATAAACCAATAGACGTTCGCTTTAAAATTACAAGCATGGAAACTCACGATTTGTTTCAAACTAGATTCAGTTCGAGGCTGTTTTAGTATGCTGAAACACGTGGAAAAGCTGGGGATATCTAATTCTATAATCTGCAAAATGTCTTTCTCCCGCCATTTTTCGGTTCGCCCACAATAAGTATCTTAATAAATACAAAATTTAACAATGTTTCGGCCGTTGTACGCTCCGGCCTTCTTCAGGCGAGAGGAATTTCGAACCGAACCCTTTATATCGTCCACCGGGGTAAATTGTTCTAGTTCCACGTGCCATACCTCTTCTGGATGTCTCAGTTATTTCCCTTTAACTCAACTCTCCATGTATTGGTTCACCACTGATGTGGTCTGGTACTGAACTCACAACTCTTTCGGTCTAGTCACTGAAGACGTTGGTTAGATCAACCAACGTCTTGATCCACCGGAGCATGTGTCCTCGAGGGTTGTGAAATAAAGGGTTCGGTTCGAATTTCAATCACCTCTAGAAGGTGAGCGTACAATGACCGAAACGTCGTGAATATGGCAATGAAATGAGGTTAATAGTCCGAATAATGTAAGTAATCATAATACCTCATCTCCGAGATATAGAAAGATATTGAAGAAAAATTCCAATCACCTGAAGAAGGCCGGACCGTTCAACAGCCGAAATGTTGTGAATATGGCAAGGAATATCAGGGTAGCAGTCCGAATAATGTAAATAATGTAAGTAATCATAATACCTCATCTCAGAGATATAGACAGATACAACAATTTAAATTTTTTAAAAAATGTAAAAATTGCAGCCAAATAAAATTTAAAAAATATTTTCTTTCCTCAGACAACCGGGAAACATGGACATTAGTATTTCAAGAGCTTAGCATGTGTCAATGGCCGTTCACGTTACAAATTCAGCCATGGAACGTCCCACTCGTTTTAACCTTTACCTAATATCTGTTTTCATTGTGAAATCATAGAATTGCATCATGAAGTCTGACAGAGAACAAAGATTTTTTTTCAAGTGTTTAATTGGGTCCATGTAAATGTCGTTTTTTTCTGGTCCAAGTAAACGTTTGTTTTTGCTTTTGATTTTTTGTTGATTTGTAAAAGAATCTGTGCTATTGTTAGACGTATTATCGCCATCAAAAATATATATTTCTTTTTTTTTTATTAAGATCTGTGTATGCATCAATTTTACTATTAACGGGCTGATGTATTTGTCAACAGATCGATTGTTTGTTTGTAACGTTCCGATCATTTTACAGTAATTTACTGTCATTTCCATATGAACAATGATTCTTAATTTTTCTTCCTGCGTCGGACGCCATTTTGAAGAAGAAAAAAAACTCTTGAATGTTTTCGACTTCAAGTCTTATCACTATTATTATTGTTTTGTTTTTCTCTCCTTTTTTTTTTTCTAGATGTTCGCTTACCGAGTTATATAAACAGTGAGTAACTCTAACATCATTTACGTCTTGCTTTTTTGTGCGTCCGTTTTAGAAGCCTTTGGTTTTAATATAGTTATTATTATTATTTTTTTTTTCGAATTTATTATCATTTTTCATTTCGTTGTATTTGTTGCCCTTATTTACATTTTATTATTAATATTTATACTCGTTTCGTTTTCACACCAGTTGGTAATTTTGATTTGAACAGAAATTAAATGATTTAAAAACGCATCAATAATCCAGGACTTTGCTCAGTATTCCATCTAATTATAGTGTCACTATCATTTTATCGTTTTTATGCTTTCGCAGAGTCCCAATTATTATAATCTTTTTTGAAAAGTTCTTAAGGTTGTTTCAAGCATGCTGATAATGATATGCATATCTTTCTGTACCGTGTGTGTGTAAAATAGTTAAAATGTTAAAATTATATCGTATTTCAGAAGTGAAACATATTAGATAGGTTTAGATGGCGGTCAAAAGTCCCGCATAAAAAAAGCAATAGGAGGTGGAGGTTCGTTTCCATTGGCCAATGAATTGACGAATCAGCAATTATCAAGGAGGCAAGAATACTTGGTAATAAAGAATCAAAAATTCTTCATTGAGAATTTTCGTCTCGAAAGAAACACGAGGGTCTGCAACTGCTAATGTCAAGAAGCTTCTCTCACTCACTTCCTCATCTCCATCACTAACAAGTAGTTGGCATAATTTCCCCACGGGGGACAACAAAAGTAGACAATTGATTTTTTTTAGAGGCATATCAAACTCCGAGTGTTATTTAATGCGAAAATCTAAATATTTTGAAAATAATTTTATGGCTTCAACTAAATATATTTTGAAAGTAATTGTAAGCCTTCAACTACATATAAAATGTATTCTTGGCCATTTTTTCTATAATGTGATTTTGTGGTCATTTGAATATGAATAGGTTGTGTTGGTATTTTTACTATAAAAATGAATTTTTATACTTTCATAGTGTTTTGTTTTGGTTTGGGGTTTCAGTATTTGCCCATAATTTGGTCCTACGACACGAAGTTAGATTGGCCTTAGGAACAACCATAACTAAGAGGTGGTTCCACGCTTCTCAAAACCTCCAATCTCCCGATCAGAGGCATTGCTGCCGGATGTACTTTATCGTCATACCCAGGACTATATTTATTTGGCAATATACTACATTCGCTTAATCTATATAATTTATGCATTTTCGATTTACCTTAATCTTGTCTATATTAGGTTTTATATTAAAATAGTTCTGGAACGCTGTTATTTAGAATCCAATTTCTCATCTGCAATTTCCTCAGGGATATCTCGTCTAGTTAAGAAATAGACCAGCTAGCCTAGACATGGGCAGTGAAAGGAGAACAGTCTTACTCCCGTAGATTAAATAAAGTGTTCAGTTCGTTATTCCCTGTAGATTACACGGATCAATATATATATGAAGCCCGGAGGGCACAACGGCCGAAATAACAACAACAGAGATGGAGATAATAGTAATAGTCCGAATGTAAATAGTGTTAATAATGATAAATCCTCATTCTAGAAATTCAGACAGAAGGTACGTATTTATTGTTTTACGGAGATCCCCAGTTGCAACTTTGGAAGCCTCTGACGTCTCTGTGGCTATTTCCATGGCAAATGTTCAGATGAACTCTATTTTTTTAGTTCCATCAGTTCAGCTTGGTACAGCTATGACCTGCGATTCTACTTCCACGAAGTCGAATCAACCTCGTTTCCCCCTGGTTCCAAATGTATGTAGAAAGTTCTGATCAGAGAGCTTTTCATTACCCACCCCCACCAACAGACCAAAAAATTAGTTTTGGGGGCACTCATTTGTATACTACAATCTTAACCTCTTCATGTCAAAGGTCAATCGTTATCTATCTTATTTATATGCTTTGCTTCTTATTACGGAACCCATTCACAATTACCATTTACCGGTAACCCATGTATTACCTTGTATTGGGTGAATTTTAATATTTAAAATGGTGACATTTCTGATCCGATTCTGCTGTGTGCTCCATTCATCAGAATACGAATGATGAGTTTTGTCACGTGGCTCATTAGGCTGACTGTTCGGTGGAGCTCGCATTCGTTTGCGCCTGGTTTCTTAATTAGCCGTATGAAAATAGATCTGCTGAGATCCTCCGGTGCGTCCCACACTGCTGTAGATTTCATTAATTATTTCTGTGTTCTTGTCTGTACCAAATTCATCTAAGGCTGTCAGTATTTCCATTACGATTACGTCTGGCCCTTCCGCCTTGTTTCCGTTCAATTTGGCCAGTGCAGCTCCTACTTCGGTTTATAGAATTTCAGATCTGTCGATAGTTCTGTGTATTGCTGGTTGTTCTATTTCATCGTGGAAGAGTTCTCCAATATACTCGCCCCAGAGTTGAAGAATTTTTTCCTTCTTTAATATGAGTTTTCAGACCTTTGATTTTAAGCAGCTTTTTGAGGAGCATGTCTTCTATCTTGTCTATTATTTGTTTGTGCGTATCCCCCACATTTTTTGTTTAGCCACTCTTCTTTAGGCTGTATGCATTTGTTCCTTATTTCTTTGTGTATTTTTCTGTATTCTGTTCCGTATCTTGGCAGAGATTTCCGTCTCCTTTGCATCATGTCGAGAATAACCTCTGTCATCCATTTGTTTTTGTTTTTTTCTTTTTGTCCTGTACTTCTTTGAGATGACTTCGTTTGCTGACGTCACTAATGCGTCTCTTAGTGATTCCCATTTCGAGTTTCCATTGTATCACTCGTATATTCTTTTAACATATTCCATATATTTTTCTTTTAGGTTCGGGTCGCTCAGGAGTTTGTTGTTCTGCAGCTTGGGTACTGCGTTAGGCCTCTTCGGTTACCGTAGTTTCACTCTTAGCTTGCATATAACAGGGCGATGACCGCTCCCGCAGTCGGTACGTAGGCAGGTTTTCCAGTGAACGATTGCATTCCTGAAAATTTTGTTGATAATTATGCAGTCTATTTGGGTTTTTGGGTCTCCTCCTGGACTCCACCATGTCCATAATCGTTTCGGAGGATACTGGAGCCATGTGTTGACTATTACTTGGTCAGTGGCCGTGCACCATTTTTCTCCGAGTTCGTTGCGGGTACCTAGTCCGAATTTTCTGGCTATATCCCCTGCCCTCTCGCTGCCTACTTTGGCCTTTACGTCTCCCATGATAATCATGAATTCCTGTCTTTCTTTCCAAAATAGTACGTAAATGAATGCAATGAACTCGACTGGAATTCAAACTCAGCTCTCGACGCCGCCATTCCATTACTTCACCGAGCCTACTATCAATATTGTTTAACTCTCCTTATTGAAATAGTCTCTCTGGGCGATTGGAATCTTTTATTGATTGTCCTAGGAAATAGAGTTTGGCTACTCATACCGAGGATCAAGCGACAGCAATTCCCTTTATATACGGGTAGGGTTCCGATTCACACACGGATACACAGTTCTTTCAGTCATTTTCCTAAACGTTTCGTACCATTCCGGATGGATGAAAAGTGGTAAGCACGATTGTCACTTTTCTACACTATTTGCATTATTCGGATTTTGTACTCATCTTTGTAGCCATATGTATTACAACGTTTCGGCAGTTGTACGCACCGGCCTTCGTCAGGTGGTTGGAATGTCGAATGTCAAGAACACATGGCACAGTGGGTAAAGGCGCTGGTTATATCCAGTGAGGACCCAAAGAGTGTTAGTTCAAAACTCGGTTAAGGCAGTGTTGAACTTGGAGAGGGGAATTGGCAAGAGATAAGTAAAAACTTATAATTAAACATGGCACGTGGAATAAGAACAGTCTACCCCAGTGAGCGAAATAAATGGCTACGTTCAAAATTCCAACCACCAGATAATGGCTGGAGCGTACAACGGCCGAAACGTTGTAATAAATATGCCGACAAAGATGAGAAGAATAGTCCTAATAATGTAAGTAGTGTACATAATACCTCATCTCAGAAATATAGACAGATACTGAAAAGCCGAAACGTTGTAATAAATATCACGAGAAAAATGAGGACAATAGTCCGAATAATGTAAATATTGTACATAATACCTCATGTCAGAAATATAGACAGATACTACAAGGCTGAAACGTTGTGATAAATATGGCCACAAAGATGAGGAGAATAGCCCGAAGAATGTAAATAGTGTACATAATGCCTCATCACAGAAATATAGACAGATACTACAAGGCCGAAACGTTGTGATAAATATGTCCACAATGATGAGGACAATAGTCCGAATAATGTAAATAGTGTACATAATACCTCATCTCAGAAATATAGAAAGATACTGAAAGGCCGAAACGTTGTAATAAATATGGCGACAAAGATGAGGACAATAGCCTGAATCAGGTAAATAGTGTCCATAAGACCTCATCTCAGAAATATAAAAAGTTACTGAAAGGCCGAAACGTTGTAATAAATATGGCCACAAAGATGAGGAAAATAGTCCGAATAATGTAAATAGTGCACATAATACCTGATCTCAGAAATATAGACAGATACTGGAAGGCCGAAACGTTTCAACAAATATGGCCACAAAGATTAGGACAGTAGTGCGAATAATGTAAATACTGTACTTAATACCTCATCTCAGAAATATAGACAGATACTGAAAGGCCGAAACTTTGTAATAAATATGACGAGAAAGATGAGGACAATAGTCCGAATAATGTAAATAGTGTACATGATACCTCATCTCAGAAATATACAAAGATACTGAAAGGCCGAAACGTTGTAATGATTATGGCGACAAAGATGAGGACAATTTTCTGAATAATGTAAATAGTGTACATAATACGTCATATCAGAAATATAGACAGATCCTACAAGGCCGAAACGTTGTCATAATATGGCGACAAAGATGAGGACAATAGTCCGAATAATGTAAATATTGTACATAATACCTCATCTCAGAAATATAGACAGATACTACAAGGCCGAAACGTTGTGATATATATCGCCTCAAAGATGAGGAGAATAGTCCGAATAATGTAAATAGTGTACATAATGCCTCATCTCAAAAATATAGACAGATCCTACAAGTCCGAAACGTTGTGATAAATATGACCACAAAGATGAGGACAATAGTCCGAATAATGTAAATAGTGTACATAATACCTCATCTCAGAAATATAGACAGATACTACAAGGCCGAAACGTTGTGATATATATCACCACAAAGATGAGGACAATAGTCCGAATAATGTAAATAGTGTACATATTACCTCATCTCAGAAATATAGTCAGATCCTATAAGGCCGAAACGTTGTGATAAATATGGCCACAAAGATGAGGACAATAGTCCGAATAATGTAAATAGTGTACATAATACCTCTTCTCAGAAATATAGACAGATACTACAAGACCGAAACGTTGTGATATATATCGCCACAAAAATGAGGAGAATAGTCCGAATAATGTAAATAGTGTACATAATACCTCATCTCAGAAATATAGACACATACTACAAGGCCGAAACGTTGTGATAAATATGGCCACAAAGGTGAGGAGAATAATCCGAATAATGTAAATAGTGTACATAATACCTCTTCTTAGAAATATAGACAGATACTGAAAGGCCGAAACGTTGTAATAAATATGGCGACAAAGATGAGGACAATAGTCCGAGTAATGTAAATAGTGTACATAATACTTCATCTATGAAATATAGACAGACACTGAAAGGCTGAAACGTTGTAATAAATATGGCGACAAAGATGAGGACAATAGTCCGAGTAATGTAAATAGTGTACATAATACTTCATCTATGAAATATAGACACTGAAAGGCCGAAACGTTGTAATAAATATGGCGACAAAGATGAGGACAATAGTCCGAGTAATGTAAATAGTGTACATAATTCCTCATCTATGAAATATAGACTGTCACTTTTCTGTCTCATAACTTGTCCACTTCTCTCTTCTATTCTGCTATTTACTCATTGTCTACACCAGTAATTAAATGTAATCAATCCTCCTCAACTTTCTCAGGATGTTAACCGGGATTTTTGTGTACCGTGTCTCTTAAGGGTCTTTATGATCATGACTCTTCACATCCTCCTATCCGCTGTAGCTCTATGTAAACGGTATCAGATTACTATCTTTCCTTCTGAAATCCATTCACACAAACTCTCTGGTCAGTCGCTCGCTGTTTAATCCTGTGCCTCTTAAGATTCTTCAATTTTTCCTGAGAGTGTCAAATTCGCCAAGCCTTTTTCAAGTTTCTCATTTTGATTGTCTTTTCTTTTTTTCTTGAAAACTTCCTTGTTGATTATATATTCTGTTCATGCTCTTCTCCGCAGTCTATAACTGTTGGCTCTTCTACTTGTGATGAAATTGATCAGCGTTGACTTATGTTCATATCACGTTGATACACCGGCCCCCGTACGATCAATGACATTAAGCAAGGTCGAGCCTGGTCAGTAGCTAAATGGATGACCGCTTCGGAATACCAGGTGCCGTAAGCTTGGATGTACGGCAGCTGTACTGGATAAATGGCTCGGAATTATTAATCATTGAGCCGAATTACGGTTCCGGCTGGTTTCGATTTATTCATTTACTCACAAATATCTTTGTGAAAGGTAAGAATCCGCCTAGTTTCCCTCCATCGGCGGGTTAATTTACTAATTAACCCTCATCTGGAGGGAGATGAGGTGGATGTCTATCATTCCTTATACAATGGAACCACAGTTCACGAATTTAATTCGTTCCTGAAGCCCGTTTGTAACCGGAAATCTTCGTAAATCGAAATATTCGTAAGCCGAATATATATTTTCTAATAGGTATTAATGTAAAATGGATTAATTCGTTCCTGATCCGAAGATGATTGCTTATTTAAACTTTAACAACAGTACTTTATGCCCAAGTTTATACACAAAATTAATGAAAATCATTTAATACGTAAAACAAATGAAAATCATTAAAACTAAGAAAAACAATAAACCGAAAACTAAACAGATTAAAAATAGACGAACAATTTTACCGCACCTGCATGTGGGAGAGTCGATGACGTAAGTTGAAGGGGAAGGAAAGAGATGTTATTGTTTGGAAAAGAGAAGGAAAGACATGATCGTCTCTTTATTTATAAGAATAGTACAGATCGTTGATTTTGTCATATGAAACTGAGTAGGAAGAGAAAATGTCGTCATCACAGAGACAATATTACCAGCAATTGTTTTTCTCTTAACTTTTCTATTTCCTTTACCAATATCACTGCTCACTTTCTTTGGAGCCATGACTGAGGACTAATGAAGAGAGAAAAAAAAAGGCATAGTACAATAAAGTTGGAAAAGGAAAGCACAGCGCAACACACGGATGTATACAACATGGCAGTCGATTTAGTAGTGATTCCGTTCGAGTTAACTCGAACCGAGTTAACTCGAACGGAATCACTCGGGTCGGCTCGGTTCGGCTCGGTCGGCTCGAACGGGTCGGTTCGGCTCGGTTCGGCAATGTTGTCGAGAACGGAAATTTGTTTGATAACCGAGGCATTTTCATCTCGAATTTTCTATTCGAAAACTGATTTGATCGATATGTGAGACGTTCGAGAACGGAGGTTGCCCTGCATCAATAAATAATTATTATCTCAAAATATTTTCTGGCTTTAAATATGGTGCAAAGAGTTGATAAGTTGTAAAAAACGAAGCAATCAGTCAATAGACCATCTTCACTGTCATAGACAATAATTGATAATATTCCAGCCATCTTTTTTTTTTCCAAGAAAAATTTTCCTGTTTCTTAATATTTTATTTTACTTTTTAGAGGCACCATTCGCTTTTCCAAGAATTCTTTGGATTTCTATGTCATTTGTTCTGACTGATTTTTGCTAAAACAATTCTAATATTAGGTAATTGTGTGGACGTGTTTTTTCTATTGTTTTTTCTTTGTTTAGTTATGTTTTTAAATAGCGAAGAATTGAACCAACCGGCTTGTGCACTCCAGAATCTTAATACCGAGAAATGTATACTCCTTCAGAGTTCGCATCTGTGTCCCCACTTTTATAGGAGAAATCAGGATATTATCCGGCATGCCTTAAACCGCACGGTCATGGAGAGTTTTACTTTCTTTCACTCTCGATGTCCCTCTCTGCCTTTCTCTCCCTCCGACTTTCTATTTCAATCAATTCTCTTTCTGTTCCTCACCTTTCTTTTTTCTATACCCCTCCCTCCCATTCTATCTCTATTTCTTTCTATGTCTTTCTCTCCCTCCTATTTCTCTCTATTATCTTAACGCTCTCTATTTCCAGCTACATTTCTATTTCTCTCTCCAAACCTTTACATTCTTTCTCTCTTTGTTCTCTCCCCACCTACCTCCCACATTTCATCCTTCATCTCCCCCCTCTACACATACAAATATTTTTACTTGCTTGACATTGTCTCTTCAGATGATACTAAGTGGAAAGGCAGATGACCTGTAGACCTTACTGAATCTTTACATATAAATGACTTGACTGTGACGTCGATAAGACGATTAGAGTAGTTTTGCTTTTCTTATTTTCACTTTGTATTAAATGACTTTTAAAAGCTTGTCAGGTAAGTGTATTTAGGATTTATTTCAATTGTTTTACCACAGCTCCGCTTTATTTGTTTCAAACCAAGTTTCATGTTATTTTGTAAAAACGTTTAATTCCCGCCAACAAATGGTTGATACGAAACAACGGATAAAATATTTATTCCATCTTTTCTTTGTCGTGTGTTGGCTATTTTTACTTATTTCATTTATTTGTTTTTGTTTAATTTACTATTTCTAAGGTTGGTAGATTTAAAGCCATTGACGACATTTCTATGTCATTCAATATCGACATCAGTTTGACTCGGAATGAAAAGTCCGGGAGCAGAGTTTGAATTTCAGTCAAATTCATTACATTACCTTAGGTGCAAATACACTTGGATAAGCAACGTATCCATCACTTCCTCAACTATGGGTTAAATATTAGGACCCACATCTGGAAAAATTATTGTTACTTTCAAAAGAAATTGTTAATGCAATTAATGCAATATAAATATTCACTCACAAAAAAGTCTTTATTCTTTTTTTTATTTCACCCTAAGTAAGGCAATGAAGCCACTAAGCCGCAAGAGTTACTGAGTGTTAAATCATATGATAAAGAAAACACTTTTAAAGAAAAGAGAGAGGATAATACAACAACAGGAATTAAGAAGGTTGAAGTTAATAGTTGGTATTACACATTTTTGAAGATCTTACTATTTAAATGTATGTTTCGGCTTTAAATAAACCACGAAGGGTTGATAAACAGTAAAAATTGAAAACGATCCGTCTTTTTAATTTATCAGTTCTTACTTTTTTTTTTCATTTTACTTTCGGGATTACCTGCAATTGGTCTGCCAAGTCGCCGTTAGTTGGCAAAGTTTAAGAACCTCAAAAGAAAAACGTGATCTTTCTGTCTTTCTTCCTTTCAAGCTAGCACGCGATAGGTAAAAGATTTGTCAAATCTTCCCTTTTATTGGAATTTAGTCATTCAGTTACTTAGTGCATTTGCATGCACGAACTCAAACACACACACACACACAGAGACACAAACACACACACACAAATATTACCTACTAGCTAAGTTTTAATGTTTGTCTTTCCTTACATTTTCAGCTGTGTATTTTCATTCTTTTTGTTAGCCAGACTAAAATCTCAATAATAAATATCAGTTTCAGTCATAAATAATTTCCGTTATTATAAAGTTTAGTTATATTTTTCAGTTATATATTCACCATTATTTACAATGACTTGTTGCCACTTGTTGTCAGGAATTTTTTCGTTACCTTTTGAATAAATTCCCTCATCTTTTCATGTGAAAAAGATTTTGTTAGTTACAGTAATGGGGTCGAATGTTAAAAACCTTCACCGCCCAAATTTATATACACCTGCTACCTATGCGTGCTGGCATTTCTTCACAAGCAATAAAAAAATTGACAATTCTAGGTTTTACGCCACACTTTTCTTCTGTCTTACCTTGAAATCAGAACAAATAGACTATTTGGCCGGTAACGGTAAAATAGACACGAAAAATAATTTACCGGTAAATATAAATAGAGTTTTAGAACTTCGAATATATTATATTTGCAATCGTCAGGGCAGTGGTTGAGTGGGCCGTGTAGGCAGGACTTGAACAACATAGAATGTATGGTCTGTGACTGTGTACGCCTGAAGTGTATTGGCAAGGGAACCAAGCTTGGAATTGCAGAGATTGTTATGCCTGAAGTGCTTAAAATATCCAAAGACTTCTTATATTTCTTTAACAACAGGTGATGAATAAATGATTTTAAATTTTCCTTTAACAGTTGATGGCGGAAAAGAGTTTTAATTGTCTTACAATTGATGGGGAAAGTAAATAAACTTGCGTGTTAAATCTGTGTTGTTACTTTTAACATTATCTGATTTCGTAATAATAAAGTGTATTTGCATGCACATACTTAAACACACACACACACACACACACACATTACCTCATAGCTAAGTTTTAATGTTTATCTTTCCTTGCATTTTCAGCTGTGTATGCTGTAGTTGATTTTCCTTCTTTTTGTTATCCATTTATTAGTTATATAATAATACATACGTGTTTAAAATTCCTTTTTTTCCCGATCATTCCACAATCATCCCATTTTTCTTTTTCTCTGCGAATTTAAATGTGTTAACTTTAGTGGTGACTGCTTTTGGTTGAACCAAAATCAGTAATCAGGACATTCTTCCACCAAGACAAAAACCTCAATCAGAATGGCTGATGCTCAACTCCACGAGAGCGTCTCTCTGCACCCTCTTGGTCTCACGTTTTCCAACGAACTGAGATTGAACAACTACATTGAATCAATAGCTTCATCTACCGCAAGCAAAGTTGGTTCTCTGTGTCGCGCCTGAAGGTTTTTCTCTCCTGAGTCCATTCTTCAAATCTAAAAATCTTCCATTTGTCCTTGCATGGAATACTAGTGTCCCCACTGTTCATTTCGAGGTTCTCAACAAAATCGAAAGACGAATATGCAATGTGATAGGTCCTGATCTGGCATCTCGTCTATAGTCACTTTCTCACAGACGTGCCGTCGCTTCTCTCTATCTTTTCCACAAATATTTTCATGGCAACTGGTCTAACGAGCTACTTTCACTGGAATCCCGACTGCATGAATTTAAGCGTGATATCAGGTTGGCATCTGGGTCCAACTCTTTCGTTGTTGAAACGATTAAATGTAACCGCCACTTCTATTCCAACAGCTTCTCCTCTCGCACTTCCAGACAGTGGAACTCCCTTCCTCTTACTTGCTTCCCCGATGGCTATAATCTTTAAATATTCAAATGTAATGTCAATCAACATCTTCTGATGCCTTGATCATGATTCCCGCCCCTCTCTATATCCTTTCCCCACCCATATTTACTCTTGCTCTCACTCTTAGTAGCCCCTTGCGTGCATAGTGGCACTCCCGCTTTGCTTGAGGTGAAATGCTTAAAAATAAATAAATAAATAAATATCAGTTTCTGTCATAAATAATTTCCGTTTTTCTTTATCAACTTTAATCTTCAAAAATATAATTGTTATACTTTTTTCTGTTATAAATTCAACATTAATCTTAATGACTTGATTTTCACCGAATTAAAGGTAGGGATAAATTTTCTCAAAAGATACATTCCGCTAAAAAAAAGCATATAGGGTACGGCATAAATTTAAATTATTAAAAATGGAGATTTGAACTAAATACGTTGAAATAAAAATGCACTCGCTGAAAAGATTTTTTTTAATTATTTATAAAATTAAAGCAAAAAATAAGTTGCCTATTAAGTATGTCTCCAGCTGCTATCAGGTTCAGACATACTCAGCCCGACTAGCCACATTAATTTTTTTAATTATATTTTTACTTACTATACTTTTTTATTATTATCAAAAATATCAACTAAATGTATTTTAGTTAATATTTTGTGACACGGAGACAATTTATTTTGGATCCAGCTGAAATCAATAATGAAAACAATGCTCTACAAAAGTTTTTGCTGCTTTGAAATATATATAGTTGCATGTTGACTTACTCGGGCTAAATCTGACACGGAGTTGCCACTGATATATATATATATATATATATATATATATATATATATATATATATATATATATATATAAAGCGGGCGAGGTTATAGTAGTTCCAACGAGAGAGAAGTGTGTATATTAAAAAGAAGAGAGAAACCGCAAACGTTTTTGGTTGTAATGTGGATTTTTTTTAAATATTATGGTTTATTTTCCATAATTTTGCTACACGGGTTTCCGGTCTCGCGACCTTCAGCAGGCAAAATGTGGAGATTTCCACATATTAGAAAAATAATATTGTGAATATTTAACATCGAAAAACATAAAAAAATTATGTTTTTAATAATATATGGAAATCTCCAAGCTTTGCGTGATGAAATTCGCAAGGCCGTAAAAACGTGTAGCAAAATTATGGATAATAAATCATATATTTCTTTAAAACTCACATTACAAACATAAACGTATATATATATATATATATATATATATATATATATGTGTGTGTGTGTGTGTGTGTGTGTATGTGTGTGTTTGTGACGAGAGAGAGATTGAGGGAGATAGATGTAAAAACTGGGATAGATAGATACGAACAGGCAGTGCTAGATAGATACAAACAGGTAGTGATAGATAGATAGATAGATAGATAGATAGATAGATAGATATCTGTATATTTCTGAGATGAGGTATTATGTACACTATTTACATTATTCGGGCTATTGTCCTCATCTTTGTCGCTATGTTTGTCACAACGTTTCGACCGTTGTACGCTCCAGCCTTTTTCAGGCGGTTGGAATGTCGAACTGAACCCTTTATTTCGCTCACTGGTGTAGACCGTTCTATTTCAACGTACCATGTCTAATAGATATCAGTTATCTCCTGTTAATACCCCTCTGAAAGTTCTCCTCTGCCTTAACCAGGTATTGAACTCACACTCTTTGGGTCCGGTCACTGGAACAGTCTACCGGGGTGAGAGAAACAAAGGGTTCAGTTCGACATTCGAAGAACCTGAAGAAGGCCGGGGCGTTGTAATAAACATGGTGAAAAAGATGAGGACAATAGTCTGAATAATGTAAATAGAGTACATAATAACTCATCTCAGAAATATAGACAGATACTGAAAGGCCGAAACGTTGTAATAAATATGGCAACAAAGATGAGGACAACAGTCCGAATAATGTAAATAGTGTACATAATACCTCATCTCAGAAATATAGACAGATACTGAAAGGCCGAAACGTTGTAATAAATATTGCGACAAAGATGAGGACAATAGTCCGAATAATGTAAATAGTGTACATAATACCTCATCTCAGAAATATAGACAGATACTGAAAGGCCGAAACGTTGTAATAAATATGGCGACATAGATGAGGACAATAGTCCGAGTAATGTAAATAGTGTACATAATACCCCATCTCAGAAATATAGACAGATACTGAAAGGCCGAAACGTTGTAATAAATATTGCGACAAAGATGAGGACAATAGTCCGAATAATGTAAATAGTGTACATAATACCTCATCTCAGAAATATAGACAGATACTGAAAGGCCGAAACGTTGTAATAAATATGGCGACAAAGATGAAGACAATAGTCCGAATAATGTAAATAGATAGATATTAAAACAATTATTATTAATTAACGGAAGTTCCTTTTTAAAAGTCCATGTAAACAACACTGTGTTTTTATTCTATGCACTTCCTGTGCATCATATCTAATGCATTTAGTTTAAAGATAACAAATATTGCGAAAAGGAGCAGTCAATTGCTGAGATCTCCTGAAGAGATGACCGAATAAGAAAAAATATATCAATGTACGAAACTTTAAGAGTCAATCAACTAAGTGACATTTTTATTTTAATTAATCATATATTTACAGTGTTTAATATAAATATTTTTATAATCCTTTGTACAAATTTGTTTATCTTCACGTCATGGTATTCAATGATTTTTCTGTTATTTTCCTCCTTTTTTTTTATTTTAAAATAATTGTTGTTTCGCAAGTGTAATTTATTAAGACTATCTCGCTAAGAGTTAATATATATTAAGAACACTTAACGTATTGTATTTGTTAAATTAATTATACAGAAGCATGAATAACTCTAATCTATTTATATTTAAGTAGAATATTCATTTCACTGTTGTTTTTACAAACGTGGTCGTAATTTTCGAAATTAAAAGAAAGAATTTTTGCAATGCTTATTTTGTCTTTCTTTGATTAATGGCTCATTATGGCCGATTCCTTTGTGTATTTTTATTTATATTCAAAGATTCTTTTAACAAGATTTGGTATTAATTTTATCCTTTTACATTTTCTTACTTCTTAATTGTAATGCAACGTTATAACGTTGTTTTGTTTCGTTTACAAATCGTCAATTTGTTTTATTATTTATCTTTCAACTATTTTTAAAAACAACAACAACAATAATAATAATAATAAAATATTCTCATATATTTGATAATAATTTTATGCGTTTTTATTGTTATATAAAAAATACATCAATATATAGTAATACATTGTCACATTTGATGGACTGTTTACTCCGGCATCAAATGTAAAAAATATAATGATTTAGAGGGCACTGTAGCGGGTAGTGGATAGAAGTAGTCCCTTTGTTACTCGGCTGTTGCAACTTATTATTAGGATGGACGGGCAACACTTGTCTTCACCCATCCCCTAAATCTCCACGCGTCACATCCTCTAAACCGCTTCAGCAGGCGTGCTAAATCTCGTGAAATTACCATCGAAATGAGGCTGCACTCTTCTGTGTACTGGTATAACCCCGTGATAATAAAACCTGAGGAGTGTTGTTCATTGTGTTCTTGGCAAATATTTGCACCAACTTTTTGATATCAGCACTTCCAATAAGTGTGGCTAGTTCTATATAAGCCTTCACTACTTTAAATAATTTTTTGTGTGGGTACTCTGCAGTTCAGTTCTGTGTTCCTTCTTTGCTATTCCACGTGAGCAACAAGTTCACTGGCGAGAGAGTTAAGTCGACGGGTGTTGGAATTTTTGGGTACCCTGGTGTACTTGCGAGCCAGCCAAAATGAGCTGACTCATTTTATAGTTCACCGATAGAAGAGTTAACCAATCAGAAAGCTCAACATATTCAATCCGACGCGTATAAAGGCGGCCATGTTTTTCCCGAATATGCACTGCCAGCCTTTGATATTGAAAACTGAAGAATTACGGAACAGCTGCTGGTGGTATTGGCGATATAGTCAGATTCAATAGAGTGTCTGACTCGTGAGTATTAATCTTTAACGTTGTTTCATTGAACAGATTACGTACTGCGCTGTATTCTATATTCATAGACTATGGTGAACATGGTCCACACCGGGGACAGGTACAGTTAGCTGACACTCATGCAGTGGCGACCATCATGTGATGGTCGTTCTTGCACAAAATCCTGAGCAATTGTGCTGTTCGTGTCCTCCGATGGTGACAAAACAGGTCTATTTAGACATAGCTCTACTTTCCCTAATCCGGGGAGGGAACTAGAAATGGTGTCCTAAATATTCCTTGCTCTTAATGAACTTGACAACCCTCTTCAGTTGTGTAGTGTTCAAATAACGCAGTCGCAATAATCGATTTAGTAGAAATAAATCTCGTAAATGTGTTAACCTCAGCTCTTGGAATGTAAGAACTCTCCAAGACAACAATTCTTCTTCAGAACGTAAAACAGCCCTCATCGCTTATGCGTTAAGGAAGAACAATATCGAGATTGCTGCTGTTAGTGAGACACGTTTTGCAGAAAACTCTCAGCTTGAAGAAGTTAGTGCAGGATATACCCTTTTCTGGATTGACGATCTTCGCCTATCAGGTGTAGGCTTTGCCATAAAATCGGACATTGCTAACTCCCTGTCATCACTTCCGAAAAAAATACGTGATCCATTATAAATCTTGTCTTAGAACACGAAAACAATTCTTCTGCCACTCTTGTGAACTGTTATGCTCCAATCATGAACACTCCAGCGTCGGAAATTGATGAATTTTATGATCCACTACGTTGAGTCATTTCCAAAGTTCCACGTAGAGACAAACTTGTCTTTATGGGAGACTTTAATGAACAGGCTGGTGCTGACCATCACACATGGTCTGGAGTATGAATACGACTTTTTTCTCTCTTCAAAGAATTCGATCTCACACATGTTATCAGCGGTTTAATCATCATAAAAAGGACTTGGATATATCCCAGATCCAAAGATTGGCATATGATTGATTATATTACCACCAATAAATATGACGCGAAAGATTTCAATATTAGCCGCTCTTTCCACAACACTTGCTATCTTTCATACCATGCTCTACTATGCAGCATAGCATCCTTTCGACTCGTACACAAGAACCATCTCGTTAGCACTACGGTTCTTAAACGAATCAACGTCCCAACCCTGATGTTAAGAGGAAAGAACACTCTGACACACTGGATTCGAGGATTGATTCAGTTGCGATCTCAGATTGAATCCTCCAGGAAATTGCTCAGAGATTCCATTTATTCCAGCTCCCTTGAAGTTCTAGGACTCCTCATAAAAAATCATGAGGATAGGTTCGATGTAAATGATGCTCACGTTAAACGTCTCATCGAGAAAATGCAAGATTCGCACAAAATGTTCATAAACAATAAAAATTGTCCATCAAAAAAGTGCATATATAAACAGTGTAAGCGGGATTTGCAAAACTCTCTCCTGTTGGTCTACTAAGGCTGTGGAACAGGCTGACAGAAAAGATTCCAAAGCATTCTAAGAAGGCCTCAAAAAGGTGTACGGCCCCCAAGGAAATGGAATTTCATCTTTTCTGTCGCTTGACACCACCTCACAAACAAAAAGTAAATTATATCACAATGGAAAGAACACTTTGAAAGTGTCCTTAACTCTACCTGTGCCATCAATAAGAACGTAATTGCTTTAATTCACCAGCAACCAGAAATTTCCCAGCTGTCTCTTGAGCCATGCCTAAAGGAAATCCAGGATTCTATCATGCAAAAGCCCTCGAACAAAGCCCATGGAAAAGATGCTATTCCCGAGGAAATTTTTAAATATGGTAGGAAGATCCTGGTTAAGAAACTTCTGGAGCTTTGTAAAGTCATATGGAAGGTTGGTTCTGTTCCACAGGACTACAAAGATGCTTTCATAAGACATCTCTTCAAGAACAAAGTCAAAAAGGTTGTAGGGGATAATTCCAGTGGCATTTCATTTCTAAGTATCGCAGATAAAATTTTCTCAACAGAATAATCAAAGATCTCATTGATGACATCTATCCCGAATCTCAGTGTAGCTTTCTTTCGGGTCTTGGAACAATTGATATTTTTTCACTTCGTCAGGTTGCTGAGAAAGTTCGCGAGAAGAAATATCAACTCTATACCGTCTTTATCGAATGACTAAAGCGTTTGACACTGTAAACAGGTTTGCCATCTGGAAAGTACTCAAAAGGTTTGGCATACATGAAAGTATGCTGAATGACATTATCTCGTTTCTGTTCTATCTAATGGAAAGTTTTCAGTAGATTTCGATGTAACAAATGACACAAAACAATCTTGTGTCATGGCTCCTGTACTTTTCGCCACACTGTTTAGCCCTGAAGATCCCTAAGGTTAAACCTTGAAGGGTACTTCCTGGATCACTAGGATTTTTTTTATACTTTGTTCTACATAGTGTATTGAAGACTTTTACGTTTTTATATTATTTTACTCGACTCTTTTTTTTTCTTTTGCTAGGCAGTGTTAGGTGACTTTTTTTCGACCGACATTGATGTTTTTAGTCTTTTCTTTTTTCTGAATTTTTCCCTAATACCAGTTTAAATATATTTTTATTTGCAAATTGTACTATCCGGATTTTTTTCACACCAGTCGGGTATAGGTATTAAAATATATATATATTAATTGATACATCGAGTCTGATAGAACCCTCAGGAAGTCCTATATTTGGGACTCATCAGCAGTGTGCATCCATTACCGAGGGAATCGAAACCCCGACAGTTAGGTTGGCAAGCGAACACCATACCAACTGCTCCGCCGGGTCTCGGTGACGAAGAGATTGCAAATCAGACTCAATGAAGCGCCACTCACTCCCACATTCCGTGGTGGAACTCAACTGAGATTCTCTCTGGCCATAGGACTGAGCCTCCTGGAGCCACGACTACTCTCACCAAGCCGCTCCAAATGGAGCATTAGAGCTGGTTCAAGCGATGATAAATATACATAGTAATGAGGAAGATTTGATAATTATATTAATTGATACATCGAGTCTGATAGAAACCTCAGGAAGCACTGGACGGCCGTTTCGTCCTATATTTGGGACTCATCAGCAGTGCGCATCTACTACCGAGGGAATCGAAACCCCGACAGTTAGGTTGGCAAGCGAACACACGAAAGAATATATATATATATATATATATATATATATATATATATATATATATATATATATATATATATATATATATATATATATATATATATATATATATATATATATATATATATATATATATATATATATATATATATATTCAGTTGTATGGATATGAGCTCTATCAATGTTATTGAGCACCTTTCAATAAATACCACGCATACAACACAGACATATATATATATATATATATATATATATATATATATATATATATATATATATATATATATATATATATATATATATATATATATATATATATATTTTCAGTTGTGTGGATATGGGATCTATCAATGATATTGAGCACTTTCCAATAAATACCGCGGATATAATGTATATATATATATATATATATATATATATATATATATATATATATATATATGTAGGAGTGCGTTTATTCATGTACTTGGGTGTACCTTAACAAGTTCATGGTTCAAAAGAACTGCAGCGCTACACGTTTTACCTGGATTATTCTTTGTATAATGCCTGAGGTATGGTATTAAAAGAGAAACATTTCATTTAATGTATGGACAAAGAAGGAAATTACTTTGAAAATATTTGTTGTATAAATTAAATACATTTTTGCTACACACTTATTACGTGAATGCGTTCTCTGTGTGTGTGTGTGCGTGCGTGCGCGCGTGTGTGTTTGTATGTGTGTGTGTGTGTAATGTACCATCTCCGTCAGGTCGAGGCACGGTATGTATATTTGAAACATGAAAAACTTAATTTGCAATTGATTCTAATTTTTTATTTTTGGGACCCGATTGGCTTCTTGACTCACTTGGGCCTTATCTTTATTTTCGTTTCTCTTCCTATTCAAACACATGAAATCTTCAAATTCCTGCCCTATGCCCTTACCATATAGCTATAATCTCGGCTGCAAGCCAAGGAGATTAGCGGAACTTTTATTTCTCGAATTTATTACCATTTCTTGAACTATATTTTTACTATCTCTATTACAATTCGTGACGAATTGCATTTAAATACAAGCCACTACGATTGTTGGTTCTTCGCATGCATTATCCCATCTTGACGTTTGTGGTAATGATTAAAAAAACAGAGGGCGCTCTTCATATTACATTTTTTCTCTTGTTGTTGCTTTTATTTATTTTTATTCTCATTTCTTTGCTATTATTTTATTAATTTCTTATTATTTTTTAACTTTTTTTATACTGACTTTTTTTAAATTGTTGATGGTTTCTTTTTTGTTTTTTTGTTTTTTTGTTCCCTGATAGAATAGGCAATAAATTCCGTTTATAGTTGAATCATTCAGACAGAACGGAGAATAATAGATTGTAAATATTTCAGAACATCTAATGCTAGAAAAGCCATAATATCAGGCTGATGTCTCGTTAAAAAAAGGAAAAGCAAAATGAATATCACGAGATTTGCTTTACGAGATTTGCTTTACGAGATGTGCTTTACGAGATTATTCGAAACATAGCAAAAACATTCCTACGTGCCTCCGTTCGTTTGCTAGTATATTTGCATAACAATCTTAACCAAAAATATGTATATCAATAGAGAAAAAATAAATACTAATATATATATATATATATATATATATATATATATATATATATATATATATATATATATATATATATATATATATATATATATATAAAGTGTGGTTGGTTCTGCACAATGCCTTCACCAATATAATCACCAATATAATCAAATCATATGTGCTGGTGTCTAGGCTCTGTCGGTTCGTAGGAAATGAGCTGTTTGACCCTCGAATACGACGGGACAGTTCACACTATATATATATATATATATATATATATATATATATATATATATATATATATATATATATATATACAAGCAATTAGACATGCGTACTATCCCGTTCATATATAATTGTGCAAATGAATCTTTTTTAATGTTTAAAGTTAAGCAAACAGTACTCAATGTGGCAATACAGAGCTATAGAGTATATTTTAATAAATATACATATTACTTTTCGTTTACAAAGTTTACATATATATATATATATATATATATATATATATATATATATATATATATATATTCACTGGACACTCCCGGAACAACCGGACTACTCTGCGTATGATCTGATTACAGTGGCTATCATCCATCACATGTTTTGAATTCAGAGTTAAACTTCTCCTACACTTGTTGACAAACTCGGCTATAGAGTCTGACCTAATATTTAACCCATAGCATAGGGGCTGAATCGATGGATTTAAACCAGTCTTACTGTAAACAACTCAACTGGGATTCGTATTTCCCATTCTGAGAACTATCAGTTACACGACATACACATCCACACACACGCACACATCCATACGAACACACACACACACACATATATATATATTAATGAATATACATAATATCCAATGTCGATAAGTCTACTTGGAGTTTTATACAGTTATTGCAATCTTCAGGTAAAGGATTGAACGCGATAGATAACGGTCAGAATCCGCATAAATCTTTATTTATTACCTCCTTCTCCTTCGCCTCTTCTCATCCCATCCTCCTCCTTGCATCCTCACCATCCTCCTCCTGGCATCCTCGCCCTCCTTCACCTCGTATCCTACGCTCCTGGTAACTCTTTTTCCTCCTCACACACACCCCATCCTCTTTCTCACATCCTACTCTCCTCGGCCACGCAAACCCCTCTGCTTTATCACATCCTCTCCATCCCCTAGTCGCACACCCTTGCTCCTCACATCCTACCCCAGGGACGTTATAAAGCATCATTTCTTTTCCATAATAACTGGTATCTGCATATTTTTCTTTCATTTCACTCCAAGCAAGGGAATAAAGCCGCTAAGACGCAATGTTTTAACAATAGAAGTGTAATCAGGAGGACAGTCAATAACGATTGACACTGCCTTTAATCTTTTGAATATCAAAGTGGGCTGTAAAGCATAGAAGGGATTTCCACAACCCAGAAGTGCTAGAAAAGAAACTGTTAGCATAGAACTTACGGTTGCATTCTAGCCAATTCAACTGTATACTGATGAGACCCCGTTGCCAATGTAGTACTGTGCTTAAATTTATAAAGTCTAGTTAACATTTCAATATCAGGAAAACAAAATATAAAATCAGCTCTTTTACCACAATTGCATTTTTTACAGGACATTGACCCAATACGATTTTGCTAGAAGAATGCTTCACGTTCAGTTCTCAGACAAATCTCCATAATCACTGTTGGAACGCTTGACAATCTCAGAAGTCAATTAAGCATTCGCGTTCATTATTTTTAGAATATAATCTCCTCTCAATGAGGAAATGTATATATTTTTTTATTATTTAATCACCTGTCCTCACGCACCGCTAATGGCAAAGGAGACAGTTAATATTGTGAGACTATTCTCACCTGAGGTGTTGTAAAACGAAATTCGGAACGATTCAGTTTTCTTAGTTTATTTTTCTTTTCCTTCTTTCTGATTTGTTTATTGAATTGAAAGTATAACAACAAAAAAGAAACGTAAAATAGTTTTTTAAAAGGCGGATAGTTTGTTTGTTTTTTTTTTTCTTTTTTTTTTCTTTTTTTGTTTCTACATGATTCTTTACAGTCGATTGGAAACCCAGCTGTATTCGTTGACGTATTTAGTAAAATGGCAATTTGGCCTTCCGTATTATTCAATGGAGAAATTTAAAAAAAAAACTATCGTCGAGGAAAAGAAAATAAGCTATTATTTTCTCATTAAAATTTCGGTCATATCTTTGCGTTTTTATCTCTACTAAAATTACATTGGCTAAAATAAGACCGACATTTTAGATAAGAAAAAACAACTTTCATTCTCTCAAATGATTGCACACAAAGCGTCACTGCTAAACTAAAAATATATCAGGAATTAAATATATAGAAAAATATACAGATCGAAATATATTGGAAATGGGTTTACTACAGATATGCATTCTTTTTCATTTTATGTGCCATATCCATTCAGGACGTAGACGATCATGGCTCTCCACTCCCCCCTATCACTTGTAGCTGTCAATAAGTTTCCTCGTTCTGTCACCTCCCCGCAGACGACGTTCTGTCATCCACTTGCTTAAGCCCGTCAGGTATGTCATGGGTTGCTTTCTTTTTTCTCCCTTTCTCTCTATTCGAACTTATTGTGCCGTGTCCCTTCAGGACGTAGACGATCATGGCTCTCCACTTCACCCTATCCCTTGTAGCTCTCAATACGTTTCGTCACTCTGCCACCTCACCCAGACGACGTTCTGTCATCCACTTGCTTAAGCCAGCCGGGTATGTCATGGGTTGCTTTCCCTTGTATCTCTTGCTCTTTATTCGACCTGTGAGTGTCAGAGTCTGTAAGCCCTCCTTTCTCATTACGTGTCCCAGAAATTCAATCTGTCTCTTCCTGATGTTAAGTATAAGCTTCATCGTTCTTTGCATCCTCTCCAAAACCTCATTGTTGTTCACACGCTTGGTCCATGTTATCCTTAGCATCCTACTGTAGAACCATACCTCCGTTGCTTCGAGTCTCTTCTTCATCTTTGAGGAGACCATCCTATATTCGCTGCTGTAAAAGAGGACAGATGTCCCGCAGCAGCTCACTACCCTTTTTTTTTCTTTTTTTTTTCTTTTTGTTACTGATGTGTTCCGGAAAGGGATATATTTGATCGAAGTAGCTAAGTGTGTTTGGATACTGTAACCAAGTAGTAGACGGTAGCAGTAATCGATTGGTACTCGTCGTAGTCGCAGGTAATAGGTGTAGACCAATAGGATAACCAATGGCGTAGTTCAATGGGCGTTGTCATAGACTTACACTCTGTCGTACCTGCACGTCCGTCTATATTTATGACGGACGTCAGTGAATCATATTCTAGTGAGGGTGGAACTCAGATATATGCATATTCCATTATATCAGTTACCAAAGAGATTCACCTGTCTCGCAATACTCTGCCTATCTTTTGGAATTTGTTCTTGGCCATCCCAATACGTCTACGGATCTCAGTGTCGCACTTACCATCCTCCGTCAAAACACTTCCCAGATATCTAAACTTCAGCACCTGCTTGATTTTAGTGACCCGACTTAAAAATAAGATTTCGGACTCATCCTTTTATAGATGAGCACGTAATATGTCTTCTTGTAGTTTATTCTTAGTGCCTTCTTCTCACTCTCCGCCACCTGCGTATCTTATGTTTTTTAAGATTGTAGCCGCCAATGCTGAATCCACTTCTCTGAGAGTTGCCTCACTGTATGGGTTGAATAAGTCCGGTGAGAAGATACATCATTGCCTTACGCCCCTTTCTATTTTTGTATATCCGCTGAATTCATTGTCTCTGCACATGTATACATTTGCTGCCCGTATAGATTCTAAGAATTATTTATTAAAGACATCCATCAAATTATTTATTGCCTCTAATTTTACATTCTAGTTCTTGTTTTCCCACACGCTGATGCGGGTTGAACTCTTCACGCTATTTAGTATTGCTGATGTTATCAGTAACATTTTGGTCAATATTTGCATAATTTAAGTTTCGTTTAATTCTGCAAACCAGTTGAAGAAATATAAAAAGTTAGATGAAAGATATACAACAAACAATGTTGCATTTTCATTTAAATAAGAATTTGTTATTTTAATCATTAAATTGTTTTTAAAACAGTGGGATTATTTTGTGTGTTAACAGAACATTTAATTTTCCCCAAAAAATGAATGAAAGTTTATTGTACTAAGCTACGCACCCTGTAAAACCAAACTATACTTGGTACCCGCTTACATGTTGGCACTTCTCCCAAAAATTTGGTTTCGAACGGTCGTTATATGGCTATTTTAGATGATGTGACGGACGGACAGACCATCAGACTAATGGAAGAATGTTATATATAGATAAAGGAGATGAAGCAAATATTAAAAAAAAAACTGTCTAGAAGTTCATTAGAAATAATTTCACTATAGAATTCATTAAAATTATTTTCGGAACAAATCTATCAAAACATTCATTCAGTGTTATGGCTACATAAAAATAGAAGCATCACATATTAAAAGTATATATTCTTCTTTTATCTACCGTGTCTCTCCCAGACGTTGGTGATCATGGTTATCCACAACTTCCTTTCCTTTGTAGAAAAGGATATATATGGCAATTCATTGGAAATGATTTTACTATAGCCATGCAATTAATTATTACACTGAAGAAATCCACCAAAATTTTCATTGACTCTTTAGGATTACGTATAGTTTGACAAAGCGTTTATAGAAATTCATTTGTAATAAGCTTACTATAGAAATGCCTTAGAATTAATCATTACATACATCTCTCCAAATTTCCGTTTGCTCTAATGATTATATAAAGTGTGACCGAGCAAATATCATAATCATTTATATAAATACAATGGAAACTATTTTGCTATAGAAATGTATTAGAATTATTTATTAAACACATTCATCCAAACTTTCATTCACACTATTGACTACATATAGTATAAAACAGAAAATATTAAAGCATAGATAGATTTTATTGATTAATCATGCGATTGATGTCAGCGCGGCTTAACGAATCGGAGTACAAAACTGAAGCTGCAAAACACCAGTCAAATTCCCTATGATTTTGATAACAAGTTACTTCTATAAGCTGGAGTCGTTACACTCAATGCGAGTCCTGGGTATGATGGTAAACTACATCCGGCAGCAAGCCCTTTGATCAGAAGCATTGAAACCGCCTATTAATTACGGTTGTTCCCAAGTCTACCTTGATCCGGGTGGTAGCACCTGTTAAGATCACAAATATAGGCAAATAGTTAACTACCAAACTGGGGTCAAAACATTATAAAAGTATAAAATTATTTTTGTAGTAAAAATACCAGCAATACATTTTCAAAAAGAAAATTATTAACACCAACACATTTGACAAAAAAATGTTTTTTTTACAAAAATACGTCAATAAAACAAGATTTACAAACTGATTTCTTTCAAAGAATATGAATTCTATTCATACAAACATTTTTTTGAATCGGTATCGCCTCATGCAGGGCAGTAAAGCCACTAAAATGCAAGGGGTTACAGAGTGTGGAGGAATTAGGAACAGAAACATTAATAATGAATGCGAAGAGAAAAGAGTAATCAGGAGGACAGTAAATAGCGATTTACATTTCATTTAAATCTTTGCAGATTAAGGTTGACTAGATAACACGAAGCCGGAAGAGAGTTCCACAAGCGAGAAGTGTGAGAAAATAAACTGTTGCATAGAATTTACTATAAATTGATGAAATTTCGACGTCAATCTAGTATCGTGTTCCAATTTTAAAAAGTCTACGTTCCATATCGAAGAGCTAATCGGAAGAAGTAGCCTGAAATTATTTATAAATTAGGCACAGGAAGGCAACCTTACGGCGGTGGCCAATTGACTGAGGCCGAACCGCCAGACCAGGACCAATAATATTGCTGATTCCTCTTTGCGTTTTATCAAGGAGCTCCAGGTAAATAGCAGGGGCGACGGACTATATGCGGCTGCAATATTCTAAGCATGGACGAATGGTAGACTTATAGATATGTAAGATAGATTCCAGAGAGAAAAACTGTCTTGCACGACATAGTGAACCGATTTTCTTGGCTGATAACTTAGTAATGGATTCAATATAGTATTTCCACTTCATATCACCAGAGAACGCTATCCCAAGAAAGCACAACGACTCACTATCCTGGAGGTTAGCATCAGCCATTCTGGTGGAAGGAAGAAAGGGTTCTTTCAGATGATTAATGGAGAGAAGTTTACATTTGGAGGGGTTAAAATTAACAAGCATCTTTTGCCCCAGGTAACGACCTATTCTAAAAATCTTGTCAGCATTAAATAACTCTTTGTTTTTGGTGCCGTAAAACAAAATAGCACAGACCAAAAGAAACAAACCAAACTCCAACAGTCAATTGGTTTTGAATTCTGTATTTTATTATTAGACTTGTTGCCCAACAAGTTTAGAGTGTCAGCTCGCCATTCTACGTAATCTATAACTGATCGGATTGGGGAACAACAATATACTCATGCTTTTCCCAAAGGCATTTGGTCGAAAATGAATAAATTTGAATTCGGGCTTCGCTGCGCATATCATACCAAATAGTATATACAATATGGCTGAAATATTATGAGTGCACCCATTCAGAATATCAGTATATCCCACGAAACGTGACTGGCTTCTCGCACTTCTGTCACTCTTTTCAGGCTAAACATTCAGACGAGATACATATTCCAGGGATGGAACCAGCAATCAGTACATGAACAATAGCATGCTAAATCACTATATTCAGTATGTGGCCGTCTTGAAAGATATCAATGTTGTTTTTGGAGTCTTCATAATCAATCTCAAATCGTTCGAACATTTCCTTATTAAAGAGTAGCTGAAGTCGTTAACAAATGATTTCATTTTTATTTTTTCCGTGTTTCATATTCAGTTATTTTATTTCTCCTACAGTAAACTCAGCTGACCCTTTGTCTCCTATTTAGAGACCAGAATATTTAGAGCGATCTGAAGATTGTCACATCTAAAGAATGACTTGATAATGAAGGAGATTCCGTGACCTCTTGAAGAGAGAAGTAATGCCGAGCAGGTCGACACTGGCGTGGACATTGTCACAATCCCGCTATAGCCAGATAAAAAAAAACTGACAAAGACGATTTGAATGAAAAGGAAATGGAGACTATTTTTACTGTTGAAGTAGGCGTGATTTTAGAAGTATCCGGTAACAAAGGAGAAGTGATTACAATATCTGGAATAAACGTTATTCTGGTGTGGTAGGCTCGTCAGTTTTGTTGATTTGTCGGAATATAAAGGAAAGTAACTGAAAACATTGAATCAAAGCTGAGAAAATCTTTTGCTTTTATATTCACAATGAACGAAAAAAATACCAAATTCTATGAACCTAGATCATTGCAGTTATCTATGTTTTCGTTTCGTTTCGTTTCGTTTCGTTTGAGGCCTATCAACCTCAATGGGTTGTTTAATGCCGGCAAAATTTTTATTGCTGATAATACAGTTTTTTTTTTTCAAATATGTATTGCTAGTATTAGGTTGGTATAAAAATAATGACGTAATAATGTCGTTTTTTGACGTTAAAAAAATACGTCAAAAAACGACATAATTACGTCATTATTTTTGCACCAACCTAATAATATTATTTTCCCTTCAGAAATCCATTTCTATTAATATATCTTCCTTTAAAAAAATATTTCTCGTAAAATTTTTTCTTTCAAAAAACTGTTTCTGGTAACATTTTTTCATTCCAAAAAAATATATTTCTGCTAATATTTTTTCATCAAAAATTCTCTTTCTGCTGATATTTTTTGTCGGTTCCAAAAAGCAGCTTGTTCGTGGGAAGAAAGTTTCGAGTGGAACTTACATCTGACAAATGGGGTATAAATGATGGTTTTTGGATAGAATGTGCTTGGCATGGCCAGCCTTAGCTATGAATGTTAGTACGGAAATATACTTCGCCTGAGTACTTTGTATGGTAATAGCAATCGAGAAAAGAGAGTCTCGCGATATCTCGTCTGGTGGGAAAGCAGTGAAATAAAATTCGAATCAAAGAAAATCGGATAATCTCAATCCGTTTAAGTTGTTTTGAACTGATTTATCAATGATTGACATTCGATCAGTTTGCTTCTTAAAAAGAAAACGGCTGTAAGTGTCGGGAGATATTTTGTGCTTGTGAATGAGTCTGTACGCATGCGCTAAGAAAGTTTTATTTATTCTTTTTGTTTTTTAGCTTTTACATATTGCCTCGTTTCGTTTCTTTTGATTTTGACGCGGCTTACAGGGATAAGCAAAACGAAGAGACAGCATATTCTAAATCCGATTGGATTTGATATGCCATCGGAGAAACAGAATATATATATATATATATATATATATATATATATATATATATATATATATATATATATATATATATATATATATATATATATATAGTTTCGTACACTGAGTGCTAGTGTTAATAAAATAGTACTTAATGTAAAATAACAGAGTTAATAAATTACAAATAATAAATATACATTTTTTCTCACGGAGATCTAGACGCAGATAGATAGATAGATAGATAGATAGATAGATAGATAGATAGATACGATCAGGCAGTGATAGATGGATCTAAACAGACTGAGATAGATTTCTTGATTGATCGACTTCTTCGTTTTCTATAACTTATCAGCCATATGCTTTGTATTTAAAGCCAGAAAATATCTTTAGATTGTAAGAATCCATTTTTTATAATTTTGGAGATAATACTGAATTAGTTATACAAGTCTCATTTATTAGAAGGGTAAAAAACGGTAGTTATATCATGGCAGACGATAGATTATTTGTCGGTTGATTCGTTTTCTACCGATTATCAACCCTTTACAGGCGATTTAAAGCCAGGACAATATTTTTAGTTTGTAAGAATTTTTTAGATAATGATGTTTTAGTGAAACAAGTCCTACTAAGTATGCCATAGCTGACGAGGAAAAGAGATGGATTCATACATTCTTCCAAGTGTATTGGCGCATGTGATTTAACGAACCTAACTGGAATTGGAACTCGGCTCTCCAATTAACAATTCCGACCCATTCAACGTGAAGTGGCCGTAAGCCTTCATGGAAGTGAATCCATCCCTTGGACTTGGAGTTACCATGGGGGATTGATCTGCTTATTTGGTGGATGGAACCCTTCCTAATATATGAGCAGAGTGTGTAAAGTGCTCTCTCGCGTAGGTTGTATCATCTCTCAGTTGCGTCTCTGTCTTTGGCCAGAGTGCGCTCAGGGGCGGCTCCGTCAAAGGACAGCGTCGCAACTGAGGAAAATTATACTGAAAGGTGAGTGGCCCTGGGGAACAGCTGCCCGAGGCATCACCCTCTTATTGCACCAGAGAAAGAGATCGGTGCTCGCACCGATGTAGCGCAACCAACGGTTACGAAAACTCCGAGTAATTTTTGTTCCTAGCCCGGGTGTACGCGCTCGGGCTCCCCACATTAAACCGAGCTTGTCTCCCAACCTGATCTCATGAGGGGTTGAGTAAATACAAATATATGAGCAGAGCCAAGGTGTATTATCTTCTGAGATTCTTGTATCTTGATGTTAATAGGGATTTGTGTTGGTGAGAAGTGCGAGTGAAGAAACTGTTAGCATAGAATTTACGGCTACATCTAGCCAGATCAACGGTAAATTTGTGATACCTCGTCGGTAATCTGGTAAATTCGAAGAGTCTAGGCACCATAGCGAAGAACTATATTTATTTTGCATTAAAATACAAATATGTGGCGCAATGCCAAAAGGGTGGATGGAGGACGGCTGATCATCTCTCTTATGATGAAACTTAGCTTGCGACAATCCCTGAGTCAAACATACCAAAATATTTCTTACATCTGAACAACAAATTTATACATATTATTTTTACTACATCCACCATAATACCTCAGAATCTCTATGTAGTCCTATCGAGTAACCGTATGTACAGTTTTTGTCTGTGGCTGTGGTGGGTATAAAAGAACAATTTAAAAAAATCTAAACCCCAATGTGTATAATACCGAGCTCATCCTAACAATTACCATGAAAGTATTTATAGAAAAAAACAAATAGAGATAAGCTTACGACAGTGGGAAAGTGATGCCAGATCAGGTCCAATAATGTTGCTGATTCTTCTTTGAGTTTTATTATTATTATTATTTGATTATATATTCTCTCCTAGTCTTAGATGGTTTGTTCGGGTGATAATATCTCTTCTCTTAGCTGTGTCTAAAAGTATGAGCATTTTTACATCGCTCGGATGAAACAAACATCGATGGTCTAATTTCTGTTTAAATTTCTGGTATGGAGCTTTATCAGTAAAGGTCAGCAGTAAGGTTACGTTTAAGGCTCCAAGTACTCCACAGAGAATATTTTTCTACTGGATTAAACTATTGCTTCATTAATTTGCTGGCATAGTCATTTTGGGTTCAGTCCCCGGACCAGGCAGTATGTGCTTTGAAAAGGTTGAATTCCTTTTCTCCTTGTTTTTCTTTTTCGAAAACCATCTTGTCGCAAAACTTATCTTAACTTTTTTAAGAGTCAAATAACCATAGATCATTTTTTTACAATGATGTTCATCTTGTAGAAAGCCCAAGAGAAACTCGATATAAAAGGATAATTAAAAGGATATGTGGGGAAGGTAATGGTTAATCCTGTACTTGAACAATAAGATTATATTGATCGGGAAAGCATCTTCTTAGGAGTCGATTGCACAGAGCAGCGGTTTGTGGGGGAAAAAACTCCTCAGGTGGAATTTACATCTCACTAATGGGATACGAAGGGAATGAGAGTTGTTCGCTACAAAGTGCGTAGAATGATGGATCTTAGCCGTGAAAGTTAGAATTGGTGGCACTGAGGAATGCCATTCAATCTGAACACTTTCCATGGAAATAGCGATAGGGCAGCGAGAGGCTTGCGACATTTAGTCTGTGAGAGAAGAGTTGTAGGGTTAAAAATAATTTGTCACCTACAAGGATGTGGAGATGCTTTTGGACTCTATTGCTAGTGGAAAGTGAAGATTGTGCAGCGCTTACTCAAATATGACAACAGTACTCCATTTTCAGCCTGATCTGCCTCTTGTAAAGGTAGAGGATAGCATGAGGCGTCAGGTACTAAAGAGCAGCGGTTCACGGGAAGAAGCTGCTTGAGTGGCACTTAACATCTGACCAAACGAATACGAAGGGAATGAAGGTGGTTCGCTACAGTGTTCATGTCATGGTGTGTCTTAGAGGTGAAGTTTAGAACTGGTGGAACTGCGGAATGTCATTCAATCTGAACACTATCCATGGAAATAGCGATAGAACAGCGAGAGGAATGTAGCAAAAGAATATAAGGGGATAATTTGTCACCCACATGTACCCGGAGATTCTATCGAAACTGGAAAGTGAAGAGTTGGCAGCTCCTGTCCATATATGATGTCAGTATTTCATTTTCTGGAAAAATAAGTGAAATTGCCTGAGTTTGATAGGTTGCGTCCAGCAATGGGAGGTGAAGTGTTTGCCATGGCATGTTTTTCAAAACGAGGCCGCTCCGAGCACTCTTTTTTGTACTCTTTTTTGTACTCTTTTTTTTCGTTCTGCGGGTTCTCTTCTCTCATTATTAATTGATCCTTGACTGAATGTGGGACGCGAGACTAGGCGGTGTTTCGCAACACTTACTGTACCGGGCCGGTTTCTGATTTAACCTTTGAGTCGAAAGGATTTACGCATACATAGGAGTGAGAAAAAGATTGTGCTCATAGTGAAAGAAAGTATAAAGATATAAAGGGTGGGTAGAGAGATACAATGCCATAAAATCAGACTAGTAAAAAAAAGATTCTCGGGAAGTGGAATTGGCACGTTTTTATTTCATAGTCTTGCGGAAGATTTCTCTCAGATTTCACTAACAAACTGAAGCGAAACTTTTTCATAGAGCTTTTGCTTTAAAAATGCTGAAATAACTTCAACATATAAAAGATTTGATTTTCTTCTTTTTAGGATGCTTTTCAGCATTTATTTTTCTACCTAGAGTTTAAATTTGAATAAAATGTTTGTTTCGTTAAAGAGGTTACAGACAGACAAAGATGGTACTCGAGTTAAGGAACAGCAACATGTGCGTAGATGTAAGAAAGAGAGGTTTGTTGTAAAAGAGAATACACTGCTGAAAGATGATTTTATAGCGAGAAAAAGTATAAAAATACTGTGGAAAAATAAGTGAAATTACCTGCGTGTGTTGCGTTGCGGTCAGACGTTGGAGGCACTGGTTTTTGTAATCTTTTTACCGGAAGGGGTGGGATGACCAAGTCTGCCACGTTGTTGCTTCCTTTCCTTCCCATCTCATCTTTTTTTTTTTTTTTTTGCGAGAGGACTTTATAAGAACACATTTGTTCCACGAGTTCTCTTCTTCTTTCACTATTAATTGATCCCTGACTGAATTTGTGTCGCGAGACTAGGTGGTGTTTCGCAACACTTACTGTACCGGTCCGGATTCTGATTTACCCTTTGAACTGAAAGGAATTTTCGAAAATTTTAGGCTTGATTTTGCTCTTGTAAATCGTAGAGGAAGCAGGAAGATTTAATGAAGCAGTAAAGGGAACCTACTACTTTTCCAGCATCTTTAGAGATGGATCATATCCAAAGAAGAATCGACTGCTGTCTCAACTTCCGTCACTTTCCCACCGCCATAAATTTGCCTCCCTGTGTCTTTTTTTATAAGTAATTTCATGGCAACTGTTCGGGTGATCTCTTCGCTAGGGTACCTAGACTTTATAAATTTATAAGTTCCAATGAAGAATTGGCAATATTATTGGTTCTGAGATGACGTCTCAGCTTAAGTCACATTCCTACCCCGGTAAGTTTGCCTCTCTTTGTCTTTTCTATAAATACTTTCATGGCAACTGTTCGGGTGAGCTTCACTAGAGTACCTAGACTTTATAAATTTAAGTGCAACAATAAATTATCAAAAAGGTATCATTAAAATACAATTAGAAGGACGTAAGCGTAAGTTCTATGCTAACAGTTTCTTTTCTCACACTTCTTGTTTGTGGAACTCTCTTCCAGTTCCATGCTTTCCACCCAACTTTAATCTTTAAAAATTTAAATTCAATGTCAATCGTTGTTTAATGTTTTATTGATACCTCTTCATTTATTTTCCACCTTAATGATGTTTCTTTTTTTTATTATTATTTCACACTCAGTAACCGATTGTGTCTTAGTGGCTTTATTGCCTTGCTTGGTGTGAAATTATTAAAGAATTATAAATGGGGAATTGATATTAAATAAATGTTCAGCATCCTTTCTATGTTTTATAACGAAATAATTATAAATACATTGCGTATTGTTGGGTGACATATTTCGATATTCCGATTCATCTTCAATGTCCGCTGTCACATTTTCTGTCCCGTGTTAGAAAAAGTGGTAGATATTTAAATTTTTATACTTTCTTTATTTTAGTATCTTCAATTCATCGTTGACACCTAACCCTAACCCTAACCCTAGCAACAAAGTCTCATCAAATTACAGTTAGATAGATGTCGCCGTAAGTTCTATGCTAAGTTTCTTTTCTCGCACTTCTCGATTGTAGAAAACGTTTCTAGCTCCATGCTTTCCAACCAACTTCGATCTTTAAATATTTAAATGCAATGCCTTTCGTTATATGTTATCTTCCTCATTATTCATCCATTGTTCTTGCTCTTTAATAATATTTCTGTTTTCTATTTTTAGTAACTCTCTTTGGTTTTTTACTGCCTTTCATGGTGCGAAATGATTAAAAAAAAAGTATGTACGAATTCCACCTGAGGTATGCGTTGAATTTCAATTTCAATAGGCGCTCAAGTTAGGGGCCTCCCTTACGGAATTAGACTTCTAAAATCCTCCATCGTAAATCTAGTTGCACACATTGAGGTGTTCTTTTTTTTTTTTTTTTTTTTTGGTAAATATTAGTCATTTATACTTACTATAGATAAATATTGGAATTTTTTATTTGAATCTAGATGCATTGCTCTGGTTCTGAAGAGTCAAATAATTCTAATTTATATTGTATTCTATAACAATTTATCTGCTCGTTAACCATTTCTTAAGGAAAAGAGATTAGACCTTTACATGGGTATGACAATAAGCTACATCGTTCCCAGGTCCGCCCTGGGCTGGGAGGTAGCACCTGTTAGGGTCCCGGCTATGAGAAAATAGTGAACTCCACGCAAAAACAAAGAGGCACGGTGGAGTTATGGATAGCGGCTTGGATTGAGGAATCGGAGAGCCGAGTTCGAATTCCAGTCGAATCCATTACATTCACTTACGTGCTAATACCCTTGAAAAAGGTGTGAATCCTCTTCTTCTCCCTCCAGCTATGTGTAAATAGCAGGACAGACTGAGTTCTATAGCATTGGATGGCAACTGGTCCAAGAGAAGGAAAACTCTGAATTCAAAACCTGCGGAGGGTCGTTTGGCGACCTTGTGGCACGTAGTGCACCAGGTCTCTGTAATTGGCCCTTCAGAAAAGTGTGGATGGTCCTGGACGAAACTTTCACCGCTATAATCAACTCTCATGTACTATACATGCGGGTTGGGTACCGCTTGTGAATTCCAAATTCCCATGAAACTCCAATATTGGAGCCGGCTCAACCCACCCCGGGTGAATGCCGTTTAAAGAACAAGAGAGAGGAAAAACAAAACACTATGAAAATATAAAAATACATTTTTATTGCCAAATGACCAACAATATCTATTTATAACAAAATGACCAACAATACATTTTATATGTAGTTGATAGCATGCAACTGCGTTCAAAATATATTTAGTTGAATCCATAAAATTGTGTCCGAAATATTCAGATTAAATAGATGTGATCGTACATCGCTAAAAAAATCAACCAACATGAAAAAACTCTTTCCTGACATTAATCCATATAATATACTACAATTTCGTAAGGAAATCAAGCTGCCTTCCAAAGCATAACGTTAAAAAAACTACAGCACACATATCACCATCTGTAGTAATTCCGTCCTCACAAACATGTATATGCACAAAAGCTGAGTATCATCTACCATGTATTCAAATGTGAAAGCAGAATAACATATCTCTTATTTTTATTACCTCCCCAAAAATTTAAATTCCGGAATTAAATGGCTCATTAAACAAGCAAACCAACCAAACAACGTGTTTACATAGGGGGGGGGGATTCAGTCGGTATAGTGGGTGTAAAAGCAAAACCGTCCATTTTTTAGATTAAGATTTGAACTGTTTTATCTTAGAAATGATTAAAGATATCTTACCGGAATTCTCCGAGATTTTTATAAGAAGATTTGACTCTACTTTGAGAAATAGTAATGTATAATTACTATCGAAGTTTAACAGAAGTTTCATGAGAAAATCGATCATAAACGAAAATGACATGTTCATCATTAATCATAGCTAAGGATCGGAAGTTCATGAAGGATTGAAATAAATTTCAAATATATATATATATATATATATATATATATATATATATATATATATATATATATATATATATATTATTCCAGGATCATTTTCCAACTTATTCGAGATAATCCCCACCCTCTCTAACCTTCTAACTTTCTGTCCTTGAATAACAAGGTGCCTCAGATTTTTCACGTACGATTTCATTTAGAAGTCTTTCTTCACAGCTCTTTGGACTCTCATTGCTGAAACTCCACTCGTACATCCCAAATCTCTTATGGATTGAGTAGTATATTTTCTAATTGATCTCATTAGCTCTAAGTTGAATCGATTATCCCCTTTCCTGTTGTGGCCATCTGATCCAGTTTTCCTCTCTACTGTTCCCTTTTTTTAAAACGTATTCACCGTTCTTTTGATGGTTCTTGAATGAACTTTGGAGATGGAAGCCAGAGTATGAATGTTGGTGCCATTACTGAAGGCCTGAATGAGCGTTTTCCACTCACTTTTTCTCATTTATGAAGACAGTAGGGCTAACCAAAAATAATTTTTAACCTGCTCTCTTTCTAGCTGAATAACCCAAAGTGTTTTATCAGTGTTTCTTACGACAAATATGTGTAAGAATGGTTTAATGTCTTATCTGAAAACCTAGAAAAAGAAACTCAAATAGTTCAGTGATTTTTTAGATACTAAACATTTTGTGAGATGGACAATTATGCTGTTACACGATCTGGACAATTTTGCTGTTACACTCGGAATAATTGGAAATTGACCTAACATCTTTTCTTCTGCGTCCTTTCTTCTCTATTTTAAAAATATTCACTTAACTTCTCTTCTTTCTCCACTCTTCCTTTATCAACATAATCTCTCTCCCTCCCTCCCTCCCTCTCTCTCTCTTCTCTCTCTCTCTCTCTCTCTGAGAAATACGAATCTTTTCAAACGCTTAAAACATTTATATTCAGCGAAAATTAAAAGGGGGACACTTGGTGAATAGTACTAATGACGTATCACGTTCAGTTTCGGCCGGACGGTCAATACGGGACACACCCAACGATGCAGCCAAAGCGTGACTTTAATATTGGCTTCCAACGGGGAACCGTTTTCTGATATATAACACAGACACCTAGTAATCTGTTCAGGACACGAGCCAAAAGATGTGTCTCAGATCGTCTCGCTCGGAGATGTTAAATTCCTCACTAAACTTTGCAAATAAATACATCAGAAAGCATATTCAATATGTCTGATAAAAATTCAGCCAAGAAAATCTTTTACGGTGTGAAGGAAAATTGCAGATGCCAAATGTTTTCTGTTTATTCGATAACGTTATTCCAACTCGCCAAAGAATTATATTCATTCAGACATCAATAAATGGCTGATTAAGTCGAAAGATGCTTAGAATTACGCTAATCAAATGTGCCTGATTTTTACAAATACAGAGATTTCTTTCATGTATGCTTCTTCTTCTTCACGATATGGGCGACCATGGCTCTTCACAACTTCCACTCCTTCGCTATCTTTGTTAATATATTCCTCTGTTTCGTTTGCTTTCAATATGTCCTGTGAGTGACAAACTCATTTTAATTTAGTGCCTTTTTGATTCTAGTTAAACGAGGCAAACTATGAATGAGTGATGCAAGAGCTGTGAAACCTTGCATACATTAATTCCAACTCTTCTTATTAATAACTGTATTGCTTCTTTCCATATACGAGGGTCGGTTTATAGGATGATTATAAAGGAATAATGCTAGAGTTTGAAATCTTGCATGCATTATTTTCAACGCTTCTTATTAATAACTGCATTGTTTCTTTCCAGGTACGAGGGTGGGCTGAAAAGGTGTAGCATCAGCATCTTCATAGCCAGACTATGAACTTTTCAGCGCACCCTCGTATATATGAAAGGAACAATGCCGTTAATAAGAAGAGTTGAATATATATATATATATATATATATATATATATATATATATATATAATTATTTATTTAAAAATATGATTCCAACTTTAAATAAATAATTATATTTATGGTCTACTTTCGTATCGAGCACTATTTTTTAAAAATAATTACAAAAATACTAAGCAACTTTGGATTATTTACCAAACCAGTTTCTTTCCTATTTTCTACGATATTTTCACATATATATATATATATATATATATATATATATATATATATATATATATATATATATATATATATATATATTTAAGAAATGGACAAAGTCCGACAATTTATTTATTAAAAACATTCATGGAAGATTGAAGTTTATAAGCAGTAAATCGACCTAGCCAACCGAACGATCCTTTGCGGCCGAGTGGTTAGGCACGTCAGGTTAAATGACGCTTCCTTATAGGATGCAGGTTCGAATCCTGTCAAAAGACGAATATTTTCTATGAAAAGAACTTGATGTAGGCTTCCGTATTGAGTCTGAGGCACTGTGGGAAGATGAATGAAAGCATAACGTCGCCAAAACTAGAGATAACTCCAAGTACCTTCGTAATCAGCATTAGACTCATCCAGCTCTTTCCGAATCTTCTGCACTGTCCTCAGATTGACACCCAAACAATATGAAATGTTCGTATTGGAGCTTCCGGCGCTAATACGAAGCAGGACAGCATGCCGTTTCCCAAATTCTGGCGGTGTGAATTACGTCATGGTGTTCTTTTTTTCACAGACATACTTTGACAAAATCAAAATCAAACAACGCGCATGCGCCAATTTTAAAATATAAAATAACGACAATTTACCCAACGCACCCTGTATATCATGTTTATGCTTATGTCTATGTTGTGTGTGAGTGACGTATATATGCGTAAGCTATTTAATGCGCGCACATGCACACATAAACAGATACATACCTACATACATTATTTCACTGGTTTTGAAATAAGTCGTTGTAACAATACACTCATTTCCAAATCAATCTGAACAGCTCCGACGCTGGGCAGATCAATAAAATCAGAAATTTTGCTACAAACAATTTTTTTTTTAAATTTAGAAAAACTAAGATAATTATATAAAATTTCATTGAACTCTTACAGAGGAACAAATATTTAAAGATTTTCTTTAAATTAAACAGTAATATATTTCAATCTTCAATTGAATTAAAATATATATGCACACACGCAAAGGTACATGCTTAGTTTGAATGAGAGTTGAAATACCGATAACTGCATTTCAGTTTTGTCTGGCAACAATCCATGGTTAACGGGAAAAGACAATAAGCCGGTCATTGGAAGACATCTTTATGCCTACTCTATTAAAACTGAATATATTTCCCAATACGATTGCGGCCATAACACTTTCAAACACCGTTTTCCGTACGATCACCGAAGTTAAGCAAAGTCAAACCTGGTCAATGCCTATATGGGTGACCGGTTGGGAGTGCTGTAATCTTGGATGTGCTGGTGGTGTAATATAATGTAAATGCTCGTTTTATATGGAAATACCCTAGGGAAAGATATAAATCCCCTTTTCTCCCCCTCCCCAGCTATGGAATAATTTGTATGACTTGTATCAATAAATCATTGTTATCTGCAAAATGCTTATAATCTAAGAATATACCTGGCTTTAAGTAATCTGTGAAAGGCTGATAAGCCATAAAAAAACAATCATTAATCAATCTAGTAAATGTAAATGGAGACAGAATGTAATTTTGAAAGGGGATCACTAAAATGATAGATATCGATCCACTAAATGCAGAGAGATAACATAGTGAGGTAGATAGATAATTACCATATTGAAATAGATAGATAGAAAACATATTGGCATAGATTACATATTAAGATAGATACATAACATAATGAGATAGATACATAACACAATGCGTAGATAGTTAACATAATGCGATAAATAGATAACATGGGATATATAGATAGATAGATGACATAATGAGATACATAGATAGATGATATAATGCGATAGATAGATATGACCGGGCAGTGATAGAAATTCTACGAACGCTGAATAGCTTGAAGTAGAAGTTGAATAAAGCAATTTTCATATAGAGGTGAATAAAAGGTACTGTTGACTAAAATCCCATGCCTCTTAAGATGTCCATCTTTCCACATTTCCGACATTGACACCTTTTCAGGCGACAGAATTGGATATTCCCAACTGCAGACCCCATCTTTGGCATAACTTTGAAAACATGCATTTCTAATGTCATTTTAAGTAAATGCAACTACAAAAGCGAAAGCAAAAATCATGATCATATATACATATATGTATATATATATATATATGTGTGTGTGTGTGTGTCTATATATATATATATATATATATATATATATATATAATTATAATTACTTTTTAAAACTACGATTCCTTATGATTATAATTTAGGCTCTGCTTTTGTACTGAGCATTATTTTTTAAAATAAAAACAAAAATACTAAAGAATTGAAGATTATTTACCTAACGTGTTCTTTCTTATTTTCTATATATTTGCACACACACGCAGACACACATATATATATATATATATATATATATATATATATATATATATATATATATATGTATATATATACAGGATGACTCAAAAATTTACATCATTTTAAAAGCAATTATCTTGAAAACTACTAATTCTATCTCAATGAAATTGAACAGTTTACTTATTGAACATCATAAGTTTATTATGGGATGGATTTCATAAGTTTTCAACATGTGCAGTGCCTGTGACACGGTACATGTCAAGTCGGTAGTTAGACTTTTGCCAAACACGCTGTAGCATGTTTCCGGTAGCATCATCCAGTGATTTTCTGCTTGAATTCATCATTGCTAGCAGGAAGAGTGGGACAAATAGACCAGTCCCTTCACATATCCCAATAAATGAAATCACACGGGGACAGGTCCGCTGACAGCGGCGGCCATTTCATCAGGAAACTGTCTTCATCTGTCTTTACCCCGTACGATCCATCTCTTTGGCAGATTTTCTTTGAGATAAACACATATTCCTCTTCTTCTATTAAATATAAGATCTTGATCTGTTTCTACATATTCTGTGAAAATTTGAGGTTATTTCAACAGCAGTTACCAAAATTATTGGCCTGTGAAATTATGTCAAATTTTTGGGGACAACCTATCTATCTATCTATATATATATATATATATATATATATATATATATATGTATATGTGTGTGTGTGTGTGTGTGTGTGTGTGTATGCATGTATGTATGTATATTCCGTTCAGTTTCTACACATTCTGTTAAAATTTGAAGTTATTTAAACAAGAACTGCCAAACTTATTGGCCTGCGAAATGATGTGAATTTTTTGTGACACCCCGTAATTTAAAAAAAACAATCTAGAGTTGATTTCCATAAATAACCCCAAGAATTATCCTAAAACGAAAAGACTCTTCCCTTCCTTCCTACCCTACTTCATTTATCCCCCAGTGACTTATATACACAGCTAACTAAAAAGAGACCTCTAAAGAAGAAGTGAAATTTTGCGTGAATATCACACGTGAAACTAAGTAACAATGTCAACACACTCAATCTATCTCTTTCTTTTACTTTATTTCTTTCTCTCTCTCTCTCTCTATATATATATATATAAAGGATAAATCTAAAAGCCCGTATCTTACGGGGGACAACCATTTAAACTCACGTGTAAATAAGTCTCATTAAGATCTATTTTTGAAAACATCTTACCGCCGTTGAGCTTTGTAAATATTAGGTTGGTGAAAAACTAATATCGTTTTTTGACGTTAAAAGATACGTCGAAAAACAATATTATTTTTGCACCAACCTAATATCTCCTCTGGGCTCGGTAGTGGGTAATGGTGGTCTTTTACTGCCTTGTTGAGTCCCGTTAAAAAATCTGCGCATACGCGAATTTCTCATGACTCATTTTTTACGTAAACCACCGGCACAGCCCACTCACTAAACTCTGTTTTAGATAGAATCCCAGTTTGTTCAAGTCTCTCCAATTCTTTGTCTATTTTTTCTATAGTAGCAAACGGTACATTTCGCTTCTTTCTGAAAATTGGTTGGACGTTTTCTTTTAATTCTATTTTGACCTTAAATTTGTTGCATCGTCCCAACCCACTTGAAAATACCTCAGGAAATTGCTTGTATAATTCTTCCTTCAATTTTATGGTATCTGATGGTTCAACCTCTAACTTTTTGCAAAACGAGTTGATAGGTTGGTCCCAAACGTTGAATTTCTGCATCCAGTCGATACCTACTAAATTTTCAGTATCTTTAATGACGTATATCTTAAGTTTTTTTGTTTTGCCGTGAAATTTAACATTCACTATTATTTCTCCCTCAAATTTTATTCGTTTGCCTGTAACCGACTTGGCAATTTTTTGAGTGTGTAACACAATAGGTCTGTTGAGTTTTTTTTCATGTCTGTAAGTTGATTATCGTGAGGTCGGAACCCGAATCCAGTTGTAATTTAATCTTTTTGTTTAAAATTTCCAGTTCTACATATTTCCTTACTTTGGTGTTGTCATCATTATTCATCCTTGTAGCTCTTATTCTATTAGTATCTTTTCTATTTCTACATTGGGATGCCTTGTGGCCTTTTTTTCCACATTCATGACAGTTTTTATATCTGAAGCGGCAATTCTTGTTCCAATGTATTCCTCCACATCGATAACATGCTGATGGAGGGAGCTTATATTTGTTTCGATATTCGTCATAATTTGTCCTGTATGTTATACTTTTCTTATTGTAAAGTTTTCTCTTATCATAAAATTTTATTTTTCTTTCCGGGGAGGGTGAGAATCTTTTTTCATTGTCGTAAAATTTTAGTTTTCTTTCCGGGGAGGGTGAAGAACGTAGACTTTTATTTAACTTACGTATATGAGAAACAGCTGATCTTCAATGTCACTTTGCATCTTTCTTTATGCTTAAACATCTCTAGCAATCTTCTGATAATTGCTGTAATGTTAGACCCGGTTCATTTTGTAATTTTGCAAGCATTCTTCTGCGCATTTCGCTATCTTTTGTAGAAACTAGCCCTTGAACAAAGATGAGGCATTTAAAATTGTCCGGTGTTAATTCCGCTAGTTTGAAGTCGTCACAATGTTTATTTGCGATTGCGGCAAACGTGGAATAATCCTCATTATCGCCCTTTATCAGGTTAAGACATTTCCACCTCCTATGGAAGAGTAATGTTTTAAGGCTGAAGAGTTCTTTAAGACATGTCACTGCTTCGTCAAATTTTAATTCGTTCGTCTTTTTTGGCAAGATATAATCCACGAACTTTGTATATTCTTCAGTTCCTAATTTTCTAAGCAATAGACCTAGCTTTTTTGCTTCTGTCCAATTTTGACAGTTTATGTTAAAGATGTCTTCATGTCTTTTGAACTAATCTCCAAAATTTTTGTCTTCATCTAGAGAATATTTGAAAATCTCTATGATATTCCACACTGCGTCTTGCGAAAATGTTTTTTTTTTTCAATATCTGATTGCTTGCTGCCCGCTACTTTCAATATTAGTTCCTGGAGCTCTGTTTGTCTATCTTGATTTTCCTTTTGCGTTTGTAATATTTGCTTTTGCCATTTTTCTTGTAGCTGTAACTGTTGATCATTTTGGTATTTCTGCATTTGTAATTCTGCTCATTTTGTTGCTTTATCAGTTCTACCAACATATTTTTAAAATCTTCCATGATAACTCAATTTTATGTATTTTTACTTCTTGAAATTGTTTGTCGCTAATTTGTTGTTGAACGACGAGGGAAGGATTTTTCTTCTGTTGATTAGTTTGCCGCGTGTGTTCGCCAAGTTGTTTGTTGTTAGACGTACGAAAAGTTTTTCCTTCCGTGTGAGTTTCGAATCCTCGTTCATCAAGTTGTTGTGGGTTATCCGCGTGAGTTTCGAATCCTCATTCGCCAAGTTGTTGTGATGGCTATCTGCGTGAGTTTCGAATCCTCGTTCGCCAAGTTGTTGTGGATTCCGCGTGAAAAATCGGTCTCCAATAAATGACAAACGCAAGTATTTAAGCTAAGAAATTGAATGTATTTACACAAAATACAAAAGATAATGCTGTTAGTAAAATCCAGGAACGCCGGTTAGTATTAATCAAAGATCGCTATATACAGTCTCGAAGTAAACTTCCTTAGAGTCTGGCGTCCTTGTAACTGACTTCTAACGTCAACTCAATCACAGTGTCTATGTACTTTCCACTCTGTTCCTCCATCCTGTTCTTCTCTCTCTCTGTTTCTCTACGACTGACTGTAGCTATTTTATGGCAGCAGGACGAGTCCATTTATATCAGAAAAGGGTGGACCCCATAATACTACTAAATACTGTTGTTAAAGATTTAACATTAAAGAAATTTTTATATCAACAATAAAATATACATCTAACGACAATTACAATGTTTGCTGTTGTAATAATTAAGACATTGTCACAAGGAATGTTTGTGCAGAAATGTTAAGAAATGTTGGAAATTTAAAATGATTTGGTTTCTGCAAAGAAAGAAATCATATGTGTTCGTTCATTTATCAGTGTGTGCACGTGTGTAATTTACAAGTAAGAATAAATGTTATCAAGAGTTGCTTGCCTTTATCTTTATAGGCTAAGTTGGTGAAATATACAATTACTTTTTAGTAGTGAAATTGTTTCACTTTTCAAGTTAACTGTAGATGTTGGTTAACACGCGGACAATGGTTGATGAATGTTTGTTGAGTTTCTTGAGATTTCAGTGTGGAGTTTGGTAGCATCTTGTTGAACTCCGGTGGCTGAATTGTGTCAGCTGCGATAAATTTATAGATTTTTTTTCTCTAGCGAAATCGGCTCAAAAGAGGTTGGCGGGAAATAGGATTCGTTTGGAATTTTGCTACACTTTGGTACTTATTAACCAATAAAAAGATCGGATTTGCAAAAACGAGATGATGATTGATTAAAGGCTTTTTAGAGAATAATACATTTTTCCTGAAGCGTGTTAAAGGCTAATGTGGAAGATTCGACACATTAACATACATAAGAAAACATTAACATTCCTATTCAGTGAAGAATAGTCACGGGCAAACTGCGAATTCTTTATCCTTTCTGAATTCACAGGCAGAATTCCATAAAAAATAACGTTTCTTATTTTTTTGTTTGTTTCTTTCTGAATTGGTCCCACACTCTCATACATAACCACTTACATAAACATTGATTAAGTACAATCTTTCTTGAATTCTGTAAACTTTTGGTGGAAGCGATGTTTTCATCATTTTAGACCATTGGCGATTTTTCACTAAGGAAGACCGTACGTGCAAACATATTTCGCTTTTGAAACGTTATATTTTTTTCTCTGTGGAAATATCCTTTTTTATTTTCAAATAAATAAATTAGAAATAAATCAAACTCAGCGACCTGTGTTAATCACAGTCATTAGTGATAACATTAGACCATTTTCTAACTGTAGTAAAACTGTTCGGCCAGAAAAAATACCTATATATATATATATATATATATATATATATATATATATATATATATATATATATATATATATATATGTATATATATATGTTTACGCATATGGTCATCTATAGTGAAAATAAATAAAGTATCTATTACGAAAAATTACCTTAAATCGCTTTCGTAGTGCGACCCTTGTTTGCATCTTCTCCAAAACCGCATAAAACAAAGAAGAGGCAGCTGAGATTTCTGGAACACGTTATGAGAAAGGAAGGCTTGGAGAATCTGATGCTCACAGCGCGGATAGAGAGAAAGAGAGACAAAGGAATGGAACGCCTGACATACCTATGGGGCTTAAGCAAGCGGATTGCAGAACAGGTGTGGGAGAAGTAGCAAAGAAACAAAACTTATTGAGAGCTACAACTGATAGGGGGGAAGTGGAGAGCCATGATCGCCTACGTCCTGAAGGAACATGGCACATAAAGTTCGCCCATACCTGGCTTATCTGTTAATTTTTTGGATGTGTCATCTCTCAAAGAGAGATAACGCATACTTGAATCTCTTTGAAGACAATAATGTATATACACGAACGCTGCTTAAAAAATGCACGTGAAGGTCAAATAACACAAACATAAAATAGTAGAATTTCTTTTTCTCTCTGTCATTCTCTTGTGAAGCTATAACAAAAGTGAAACGTGTTAGATTAGTGTTTCTCAACCGTTTAAAGCAACGACACACCAAAGATCCAATGCGAATATCATCGCACACTTAGCAAAATACATAAAATATATCCATTGATTAAACAAAAATACATACACAAATATGAACTTACTGTACTCAGTGTCTTTTTGCAATTTCTTTAGTGTTTGATTAAATGTGTGATAAGTAGGATCTCATTTATTTTTTTTTAGTTGAGTGAAGTCTTTCTTGTGTCCTATTTTTTTTATTTTATTTACGACATTAAAGCCTATTTCAAATAAATATTAGGTTGGTGCAAAAATAATGTCGTTTTCTCACATATGTTACTATGTGAGAAAACGACATTATTTTTGCACCAACCTAATACGAAGTAGAATTTGCAATAAACCTGATAAAGTTTTTTTTTTAAACAAATATGGGATATTCGTTTTATATTGAAATCTAAAATATATCAATGGGTACCGTCGAATGTTTTATTTTGAGCCCTTAAAGAATAAAAAAAATAATTCTTTAAATAAATTATATTTCTAATATTTTATTCAAAAAGCAATTTCTTAATGTAGTTTTGCACAGTAATAGTTTGTCCAATTGCTTCCAATTCAGAATAAAGTTTTCTCTTTGAATCCCATATAAAGAAATATGTTCCTCCAATACAGTGTTTAAGTAGGTACCTCCATGAGAGCATAGCATGAGGAAAAAGACGCCAAACTTGACGAAAGACGAAAACAAAATTTAATCGTCTAAATGTTTATGTTATTATTAAGAGGAAAGACCAAAGTTTTTTTTTTTTTAATTATTTTTTAAATTTTTCCTTCTTTTTAGAACATTCTAAATTTGAATTAAAAAAAAAACAAACCTTGTTTCTCTTTATATCACCGGAACTAGTAAAATAACATACAATTTTTACAATCTTGCAAAAATGGAAATAATTTTCGGATTTGAATGAAACTTTCAGAAACTATTTAGAGATGATGTAAATTATTGTATATATACATATATATATATATATATATATATATATATATATATATGTTTCTTTTATTAAAGTCATGAGAGAAATTATTTTTTATATTTATTACCTACCCCCATAACTAATTTATGAAAACTCTAAAAATTCAACCCCATTCAGTTTAGTAATTATACTAGGCTTTGACGAAAGCAATTTTTTTTTAATTGGACCCCACTCTACCAGAAAATCAGCCCTGAATTGTAACATGCAAAACTCAGTAAAACAAAAATATTATCTAATTTCAAATATTTTATTTGCTTTTAATTGTTTTTATGAATATGAACAATATATTCTGAAATATTTTTTCCATGAAAAATGAATTTTTAATACAATTATTTGTTATTTATTTAATTATTTTAGATCTTTACATTTAAGTCCTTAAAATATCATAAAATTAGTTGAAATCCGCATTCACTTTCGTAAATGTCCTTATGAGATAGATTGTTTTTTAGCGCATTGTAAATTGTATCGCTTCGTCCAATCAGAAGACCCGCAGTAATTAAGAAATGTAATTTTGTGTTCATAAAAAAATCGTTAAAATGGCTGTAATTAAAAAGTACGAAAGGTCACAAGCAATAAAACGTCACGTGGCTTGAGTGTAAGCGTTCTCCGCTGAACGTCCATCTCATTATTGCAAATTCTTCATGCGAAACACATGTTGAGCATTTTGAATTAGCGTTTTTACTAATTAAAAAAAATTGAACACCATCTAAAGACATTTTCAGCAGCAACTTTATTACATTTTTAAAAGTACCATTTGTTTCATTTACATATTTCATTGCAATTTCAATTTTGTGAAGTTGTTTTACAGTTTTTAGTGAGTTGTCTTATTTCAATTTTATGAAAATTAATCTCACTTTCAACAGTCTTATTTTAATTTCTTTATAATATATTTTGCATAAAACATCGTAAACGTAAAGGTGAAAGCTAAGTAAAAAAAATAGAGCGCTGAAAGTTTTCCTTAAAAATAACAAAGTAAATAATTTGTTCACTTAAATCTAAATAATTTCACTTCTCACCTTCCGTAGAAAACTTATCCTCACGTAAGCTGTCAATATGCGATAAAATTGTCACGTGTCACGTGTCAAGTGACGCGAAATGTTATGACCTACTTTATTTTTTTCAGACTACATTTCTTCGGCGCAGAAACTAAGTAAGGCTTGTTTTAAAATATTTTAAAGAAACATTATAATTTCTGATTTTCTTAACATAAGTTTTGAAAAAATTATAATTGATTTTTAAAAGATTTTTAAACTGAGATTTTCCTTTTTTTATAAAATGGAAAAAAATGGTTGACATGATTGATTATCTGTCAATTTTTTTGACTAAAATAAATAAGATTTTTAACGAAAATTTTAGACGTGCTAGTAACGATTAAAAAATGTAAAAAATATCCCCCAAATACTTTGATCTTTCCTCTTAATAATAACATAAACATTTAGATGATAAAGATTTGTTTCCGGCAAGTTTGGCGTCTTTTTCTCATGCTATGATCTTTTTCAAGCGATCTCATGGAGGTACCTAATTTTAAGACACGACACACTTAGCAACATTTTTAAAGGTATACATTTTTAAATGTTATGAAATACATCCATAGATTTTTTTAAAATAAACACACAAATATGAATTTGATTAATTTTAATGTTTCTATTCAACTACTTGTGCAGCTTATTTAGTGTTAAACCTCTGCCTTGTGCTTGTTTTTCGCGATTTCTAGAATTTTTGATTGAATGTGTAATAAGCAGGCCCTCATTTCTTCTTCAGTTCAGCGTAGTTTTTCTCGCGTCTTCATTTTGACGTTCTTTAGGAAGCCGACTTCATATAAATAAGAAGTAAAAAAAATGTCAATAAAACCGATAAAGCCTTTTTTAGCTAATGTGGGGAATTCCTTTTGTACTGAAATCCAAAATATATCAATATGTACCGTCGAATGTTTACTTTTGAGCCCTCGATCACTAGAAATGACAATATCTCATGGTACACTTTTGCGTCACACAGTTGAGAATCCCTGAGTTAGATTGATAAACGTTTGCTATTTGTTCCAGCTCGATTTGCAGTAATCTAGTGCGGATCTATTACCCATGAACATACATACATACATAAAAAAATACAAATCACATACAACGCCAAGTATTCATTGGTTAATTAATCAATACTACGTTATTATAGACAATTTACAAATCGCGGTAATGCGACAATTTTGTAATCGCTCTATTTTTATGTAGTCAGTTTTGTGCACTTTTGGGAGAAACGGATCCCAGAAGCTTTCTTAAGTCTCCCCAAGTCTCACTGATTGATCTATGCGAACCAATCAGATCGTTTGCACGTGAAGAATAATTCTCCCCGCGCAGCGATCTGGAGCCTATAGTCACTTATTTAAGCAATAATTTTTCTTGGCTAATTAGTGAGAATTAAGCTGCCAAATTAATCCATGACAGTTGAAACCATGAATAGGTCAGAATTTAGTCAAATAAACTAAAATCTCATTTACAGCACCCGTTCTTGACAATGACTGTGGTAGTCGGAAGTGGCTAAAACGTTCGATTTCTGACCAAGAGACCCGGGGTTCGAATCTCACCATAGCTGATTTGTTAGGAAGGTGAGTTCTCGATGTCACCTGCCTTCAGAGACGATTTCTGCGTGTGACACCTTTGGAATGTATGATCCAAGACTTGTGTGTGAAACCGGGTCGACAAAACAATTTCGATGTTTGAGCTAGGACAAAGTCGCAAGTCATCTTGACCGAGGGTATGAGCGCACCAGACTTTGTCAGACGGTTGATCATACCAGATAATGCGCTCTTTCCCAAAATCTGTGACTATGGTCCGCTCAGATTAGTTGAAGGATAAACTACAGTTGGGCTCTAGAGGTGTTGAATAAAAACAAATGTGACTGATCTGACGTCTGCAACAGGGATTGTCTAGCTGTCCTAGCAGACAGAACAATATATTCATAAGTTAAGCCTCGATGTTCAACACCTTAAAACTGGAAGCATATAATAAAAAGTGCAATAGACACAACCTTGTCAGTGGAAATTAATAAAACTTGTATGGATGAATTTTGATGCCTGAATAAACATTATGAATGTGAGCGTGTGTATGATTTCTTCAACAGTTTTGCCATTCAGATTGTGTATAAAAATTATTTTGCCTTAAATTAATCTTTCCGCCTATGTAAATATTGAAATCGTGTCTGGATTTAGTGGTCAGTAAAGGAAAGTCTTACTTCATCGTTCCTCACCATTTCGAACGACGATGAAAATTTACGAGTGACCTATAACAGATAACGTAAGAGCCAACGGCGGGTTGCCGCAGCCAAACAACTGGCACATTATGCTAGGAAAGAAACATTTTTTCTCCACATCGGAAACTAGTCGAATCGGACGTAAATAAAATAGGTAATCAATTTCTATCGAAATAGACTTTCTTGGTACCGAAGCCAACGGGTCAGCCATGATGAGAGGCGGTCGATATAGTATCACTGAGATATCTTCTTCAATGTCCCTCACTTTGGGATTCGTAAATGTTTTCCTATAATTAATATTGCATAGATAGATAGATATATAGATAGATATATGATATTAGTGGTCAATATAGATAGATAGATAGATAGATAGATATATAGATAGATAGATAGATAGATAATATTAGTGGTCAATATATATATATATATATATATATATATATATATATATATATATATATATATATATGATCGAAATAAAAGTATAAAACTTAATATTACGAGACATATAAAAAAAAGTTCATCCGTTATTTTTTTAATGTCTCGTAATATTAAGTTTTATACTTTTATTTCGATCATTAAATTTTGTACCTACAAAAATATCTTCATATATATATATATATATATATATATATATATATATATATATATATATATATATAGATAGATAGATAGATAGATAGATAATATTAGTGGCCATTATATATATATATATATATATATATATATATATATTATGAATAAATTTCCTAGACGATAGAATCCAGGTAGAACTCAATGTCCAGGTCAGCGTAAGAATATAATATAAAAAGCTCAAACACTAATATTCCATGGTTATAATTAATTACATTGGAATCGTAATCACGATCCAATTAATCAGACCTACTAATTCAAAAACACTATAAAAATTCAAAAAGGCTAAGACTATATATATATATATATATATATATATATATATATATATATATATATATATATATATATATATATATATTGGTAGTATATTTTTATTTAAACAATTTATATACACTGCGTGCCAAATTATTATCGAGATAACTTTTTTATATTTCAAAAACCGTCCAATCAATTCACACAAAATTTTCACACAATTTTGGCAACACGGACCTGCGCAATCACTGAAAATTTCGACCTGATGTGCGCAATGAAACAAACTGGCGCCATATTTGTTATCAGTGCGGTGATTATAAAAAAGTTATCTCGATAATAATTTGGCACACAGTATATATTGTGCTTACTTTTCTTCAATACGATCCTTTCGTAATCACGTATAAGTTTTCTTGTTACATGATTAAAGAAAGCTACAAATTTCCTGTAATTATATTAATTCATTTTTATTCTGGTCGAGTACTTTCAACATTTTGTCCGTTATCATCATCAGGGTTTTGGTGGCTAAGACAAATAAAAATGAATAAATATCACGACAGTACTTTTCTTGCTGTCTTTAATCACGAAACAAGAAAACTTATACGTGATTACGAAAGGATGTTATTTAAGATAAGAAAGCACATGTCTAAATTGTTTAAACGGACATGTTTAAATGAACATATATATATATATATATATATATATATATATATATATATATATATATATATTCATACATACATAAATACATATTTTCATAATAAGAGGTTATAGTAAAAACATTTTTAAATCGGTACACAAAAACTGTTTCAATACAGTGGTTGTACTTCTTCAGGCGATAGAAAGTAAATATATTAATTACCAGTCAAAATGTTTTTATTGTGAACTTTTATAATAAGAATGTAATAATAATATAATCCTCTACTTTGTATTGAGCAATTTGTAAAAAGTAAATGCTACGAACAGTGTAATTTTACTCCATCTGTTCTTATCTCATTTGTATATATATATATATATATATATATATATATATATATATATATATATCGATAAAGAGAGAGAGAGAGAGAAACAGACGAAACTTTCTTAAAAACTCATTTAAACATCAATTACTCATCACCGCCTGAGGAGACACTAAATGCCAAAACACGAATGCTATTCAACATTATTTTGTTCTAGTCTTTTATAATATATATATATATATATATATATATATATATATATATATATAGAGAGAGAGAGAGAGAGAGAGAGAGAGGTGTGTTTATATATATATATATATATATATATATGTGTGTGTGTGTGTGTGTGTGTGTGTGTGTTTGAAAAGTGTGTGTATTTTTTCAAAATTTAAAAATAAATATGAATAATAATAATTTTTACCTATCATAATTTCACACAAACCCCACCACCCGTATAAAAATACATGCGAGGAAATATTATTTAGCGCATAAAAAAAATATATATATATGACATGTATACATTCACGAGACATTTCCGCCACACTTCCAATCTTTAAATTTCAACATACAAATGCGTATGTATAGACACAACACCACCCGTATACATACATATGTCATATCCGAAACTGGCCGCATATGTTTATATATGTATGAGACCCGACGGACGACCAAGTATGTATATGTGTCTGCATACATCGATGTTTGCGTCAGTACGATGAAAAAACGACGAAGTTTCCCCCACCACTTCCACAATAACACCAATACACGCAATCTACATAAAACCAAAATTTTTTTTAAAAATTAATCAGTTTGTCTGACGATCGCTAAAGCGTGAAACCCAGGGTCACAAGCTCACATCTATCCAACCATATATATATATATATATATATATATATATATATATATATATATATATATATATATATATGTACACGCGCATATGTATGTATGTATATGTAAATATAAATATGTTGTTGTGTATGTGTGTATATACGTATGAGTTTTGGGGCATAGAAATAGTAGGTCCTTGCTAGGTTAAATATTCGTTACTTTTTATATGTTTATATTAAAGTTGTAACCTGTAGGTGATATTACTTTTGTCAAATTTTCTTGATTGCACAGCGGCTCTTTTATAAAGGTCCTTCAGTTTTAGTTACCCCCATATTCCCCCTTTTCTCTCTCTCTCTCTCATCTTATTTTTAAGCTTAGATTATGTCGTCTTTTGTTGTGCGTGGTGTCACCACAAATGTCTAAACCCATTTCCGGTGTCGGTTTTTAATATAATTTAGGTCAGCGATTTAGTAATGAATAATGCATCGGAAAATAATTCATATTTATCTGTATCTCACTCATTTAAACTGTCTTTTAACCCCTCTCTTTAAAACTTCTCTCTGTTAAATTTTAATGACCCACCTTCACTTTTAGGCCTTCCTGTTTTCATCTCGTCTGTTACCCCTCTCTAGAGTTTTCATTTACATCTTACATTCATCCATCACTCTCATTCATACATACACTCTCATTACATTTTATTTTTTATCCCCGGGGTTATTTTTTCCGATTTCTTTTTTAATTTGATGGTCTGATGAATTGGATCGTAATTACAATTTCAATGTAATAAATTAAAACCATGGATTATTAGTGTTCAAGCCTTTTTATTATATATATATATATATATATATATATATATATATATATATAAAGAAATATAGTCTTAAGGTGTGCTATATTTATGGAATAAAGTGCTCAATATCAGAGATAGAGGGTGTGTAAATATAAAAGTGAACGATTGCATATAGCATGAAACAGACTGTCGCCTCTAAGTGTTTACTTCTATGTTCACTTTTATATTTATATATATATATATATATATATATATATATATATATAGATAGATAGATAGATAGATAGATAGATAGATAGATGGATAGATAGATCGTCTAGAAAAACATTAGGGGTTTTGGATTGTAATTGAACAAACCAATATCCAAGGAAAAATAAGGAATGAAAAAAGAAAGAACTAAAAACATGCAATCGAGCCGAAAACAATCGTCCTGAATCCAAGCTCAGGGTCCAATGAAAAAAACCTCCAAACCGAGTAAAGCAAAAGTAACTAAGTAAAGTGCTCAATACACTAAGTAGAGCAAATCTAACTATGAACCTAAAGAAACAGGCAAGCCTACTTAGGTTTCACCTACGCGGATCTTCAGGGTGCACTGACGCTCCGCGGAGGTGAAACCTAGGTAGGTTTCTCTGGCTCTTTAGGTTCATATATATATATATATATATATAAATATATATATATATATATATATATATATATATATATATATATATATATATATATATATATGTAAATAAATAAAGAGCTCGATGGATAATAGATACATAAAGCAGGTCAGAATAGGCATATATAAGTAGCCATTATCTGAGTTTTAATAGTCAGGGTAACTGATATATATATATATATATATATATATATATATATATATATATATATATATATATATATATATATACTAGCTTAAAAAGGCACGCTACCGGGAGGCATTTAAAAAAACCTCCTGCGGATGGCTCTTGATTGGGCTTACGTCTTGCTCAGGAGTATGAGAGTCCATAAGTCTTTGGTATTCTGCTGACTGCCGTGTGATCAGGGTTTACATTTCTTTTTCTCGCTGCAGCCTTGGCTCTTTTGATTGCAATTCTCTCCTCTGTTGGCGGATATTTCCTTCTTTTGACGCACATTGCTATCACATGCGATAGGCAACAATAAACTACAGAAAATATCAAAATTAGTCGCTGCATTTAAGTATTGCATTAATATTTAAGCTTACCTTCTAAAAGTTCAACGATAATTCTTCTGCCACCACTTAAATAAAAGACAATTTGATGTATGTAGGTCTTTACTTTCCATACAAAATGTTCTTATATTTCATTAGTGACTTTCGTTGGATTTCGTAGTTAATTTCTATTATTCCACAATTTATTTCCAAGTTATAAAATTGTTATCGTACCAAAAAATTGGTCGCCAAAAATCACGTAAAAAAGTACAGTTTAGTCCAATGTCATGAAACGCGTCTCAAGTCAACTTTGTCCACTATGTCATGTAATTTCCTCAAAAAAAAATGTATATGAAGGTGCCTACACGTGTTTGTGTGTTGATGTGTGTTTTGACAGAGAACATAATCGCATAGGTAAATAAAGAGATAGCTAGCTGTGACGTCATCCTGTCCGTCTCCGCGCCGTCGCCGTCATATCCTGTCCTGTGTCGACCAATGTGACTTGGTATTGGTCGCGGCACCAAATGTGACGTTCTAACCTTTTGCTGATTCGGATGGGAATCTGGTTAGATTCGGTATCAGCCTTGTCGTTCCCAGCTCGCCTCCAACGTCTGGTTACCGAAGTAACTGTTTTGATTTCTAGTCTAACCTACCGACGTTGTGATTTGATCTTAGGTAGACGAAATCAATCAGTCGCCAGGCCGTAATGCAAGTCGAGTCCGAACAAGGGTAATACCGCACAAGTATATGTAAAAGAAAATAAAGTAACTCGAAAAGTTCAAATGTGTTACAAAAAGGATAACAATATTTTACATCTGGTTGCTGAATACAGGACTGCGTCTTTCTCCCTAACCGCTAATATGGATACGTGACACTTTGCGTTTGTTAGGTGAGTCTTAATATCTTAAGTTGTTTTTCGACAACTGGTTTTTGGTGTATCTTCAGGTGATATTCGTAAAACGTTCTTCAAAAATACATTGTTCTTGTTTAAAAGTTGAGGTCGTGATTGCGTGGATCTTTCAGTCAGGTTCCTGCGAGGCGGGTCTCAGCGCTCACAGCTCAACTGCAACTAACTTCTCTCTGACTCAACTCTTGCCTGTCTTCAACCTCAACTCTACTGTCGTCCACTCGCTGCGACTCTGCTTATATGGACGCCGACCAAAACAGGGGTGGGCTTGTGGGGATTTAAGGTTCCTTGATAATTCTAAATCCACATTAAGAATTTTCTTTGTTTTCGGTCAGGAAAATTTATTACTTTCCATTTTTGGAAGTCCTTAATTTCTAGTTTAAGGGAATCATCCTCCCAAATTCTTCCTTTCTCATATTGGTATCTCATACCAATCCCTTCAGAGGGCGTCAACAGGTTCCCCTCTCTCTCACAGTGGCATCTCACACCAATCCCTTCAGGGGGCGTCAACAGGCCTCTCCTCCTCCTTCATAGTTTACCTTCGCCTACTACTCACGCCACCCTTCAGCCAATGAACGCTCAGCAGCGTGGGTGTTTGCAAATATCGCTCAAAGGAAAAATAAATAATCTTCTTTCCTTTTTTTCTTTTCTTTCTCTTCCATGAGCAGACCTCCCACGACCTAATCTCTGTCTTAACCGAATTTCATCTGGAGTTCGTCAATCGAGATTTTCGCCAGCATCAAGTGGGTGGTCATCTGGACGACCTGGCACCCTGTCGCAAATTAATTGTTCCAATAACAAATTTTTTATCATGGCCAGCTCTGACACAAAACAGGTGTTTTTCCCAAATGATATGGGGGTGGTCCAAACTGAAGCCATTCTCCCTCAGTGCGTGCTTAATTAATATTATCTCTTAGCATTCTGTCCCGTAACCCACTCGACCAATTTGAAATTTTCATTATCGCCATGGGCAGACGGCTATCTTTTATTCGGCGCGTCGTCATAAATTAAATCCGACAGATCTGCGATCTTACGAAGTACATTCTTCGCTAATGAAAATAAAATCTTTACCACTTTTCTTTTTTAGAAAAAATATAATCGGTCAGTCTCTTTTTGTGATGGCTTCTTATCACCTAAATTAATTCTCGTCTTTTCTTTTTTTTCACGCAACCCTAAATAGTGTCACATAGCTATAGAGAGATATGAACATAGATAGATAGATAGATAGATAGATAGATAGATATATAGATAGATGCAATCAGGCAGTGATAAACATAAAAAGGCAGTGATACTTAGAGAGATACATAGATACGTACAGTAAGTGATAGATAGATACGAACAGAGAATGATAGATAGATACATAGATACGTAGAGTAAGTGATAGATAGATAGATAGATAGATAGATAGATAGATACGAACAGGCAGTGATATATATATATATATATATAGATAGATAGATAGATAGATAGATAAATAGATAGATAATAGGCAGTGATAGATGCAAACAGGCAGTGATAGATAGATAGATAGATAGATAGATAGGCGGTGATAGATGCAAACAGGCAGTGATAGATAGATAGATAGATAGATGGATAGATAGATAGATAATAGGCAGTGATAGATGCAAACAGGCAGTGATAGATAGATAGATAGATAGATAGATAGATAGATAGAAACAGTCAGTGATAGATAGATACAAACCGGCAGTGATAGATAGATAGAAACATAGATAGATATATAGATACAAACAGACCGTGATAGATAGATAGATAGATAGATAGAAAGAAATTAGATGTATGCAAAGTGTGATCCATTTTCATACAAAAAGCGAAATTTTTTTTTTCAATTTTTGCGAAGTTTCTATATATATATTTTTTTTCTCGTCAACTCATTCGCCTTCTATCCTTTCATTCGTCTTTCCAATATTTTCTTCCTTTTATTTCTTCTCTTCCTTTTTTCCCCCGCCTCCAATTCGTATCCGCCCAATTAACAATTCCCTCGGGCGAGAAGAGAGTCGTATCTTCAACTCTTGCTGGCCTTACACGAGATTTGCCTTTTGTGATGTTGTGAGTTTCGCCTCCAGTTAAAAATCATGTGAATTTTTACTGGCTTTCACCGACTGCAACGTTTTCGGGTTTTTTCTTTCCGTTTGCATTATTATTTTTTTTTTTTGTAACTCCTAAACACATCTTCAAAATCACTCAGACAATTTTTAATATTCCATTCAGAAAGAACATTTCTAAAGCAAATAAATAATAAATATATCTGAAAATATCATACATGAAGTCTCCTCTACAGGGTAAGATGGATATATTGTCATCTAAATGACGTCAACAATGAAAATAACACTAGCATCTCTTTTTAACAGATACACAGGGTGCGATGGATAAATTGTCGTCTAGATGACGAAAAAAAAATGAAAATAATTATTGACATCTCATTTTAACAGTGACATTTACCAAAATTACACAAAGATATCTTGAAATACTAAGGAGTAAATTTATTCAGTAAAATCGCCATTGGCTTCAACCCCAGCCTCCAGACGACTTCGGAATTTCCTGCAACTCTTCCTGTCGGTGTTGGTGAATGATGCTATAATCTTTGCCTTCAGTTCATCTTTGGTGTTAAATGGAATTTTGTTGGTTCACACATAATAATCAAGGGGTTTGCGATCAGGGGACTTAGGTGACCAGGTACCGAGGAATATATATATATATATATATATATATATATATATATATATATATATATATATTTAAAATTATGATTCCAACACGCTACATAAGAGGTCTCATGTTTCAAAAACAAGAGCCGAAAACTTCAATATAATTATTAGAATTAAATTGAATTAAAGTGAGCTCTGTTTCATCTTCAAGCGAAATTTTTTTGGGAATAATTCATTTCTGAAATTTACCTGTTTTATATAGGAATAAAAAATTTGGTGGATTTTTGAAATAGGTAGGGGTGTTGTCTGCTAATGATATGTATCAACATAGAGTTACTTTCATAGATGTCAAGTCAGGGTAAGGTGGGGGTGTCTGAATTAAAAGCGGAAGATGTTTTCAATCAGTCAGGTTTACTTGTCTATGAAGATTTATTTATTTTTTTATTTTATTTCTTTATGAAAGGGTTTTGTGCATATAAAGACATTCGTAACATTTGTTATTTGACGACTTCATAAAGGGCTATCATTTTTTGTAGGGTGTTAATACTTTTTATTGGGGCCATGGATTATAAAAGTTAATTTATTGTGTGTTAGTTTTTAAGCTAAATTGTTCAATGCGGGATAAACATTCACGTTCAACATTGATAAACGTTTTGTTTGCTCAATTCTGGGAATTTTACTAAGCATTTCTAATAATTTGTCACTCTCAAATCACCGTGCTGATAACAAATATGGCGCCAGTTTGTTTACATTGCGCAGATCAGTACTAAAATTTAGGGATTGCGCAGGTCAGTATTGCCAACGTTGTGTGAAAATTTTGTGTGAAATGATTGGAGGGTTTTTGAAATATTAGAAAAAAGTTCTCTCGGTAATAATTTGGCACGCAGTGTAGATATATAGATTATTACATATATATATTATATGTATTATAATTAATTTATATAATATATTATGATATATATTTATAAATATATATATATAATTATATATCATATATTATATATCATAACTTTAATGATTTCAGATACTTATGGCCCGGGTAAACTTCATGGAATTTTCATTGATCTGTTTCCACTGCTTCTAATGGATTGAACTCAATTATATAAAAATATATTAGGTTGGTGCAAAAATAATGACGTAATAATGTCGTTTTATGACGTTAAAATACGTCAAAAAACGACATTATTACGTCATTATTTTGCACCAACCTAATATCATTGCCGTTTTAACTTATCAAAATAAATATAAACAACAAATTTGACATAACGTGAGTTCTTGAAGTAAACCCCATCGGCATCCAGAACATTTTGGCAACGTTCCTCCTTTAACCCAATGCCCTGGAAGTACAAATTAGGTGTCTTGGAAGCAAAGAACATTCTGAGTGCCTGCTGCAAGTCTGCATAATTTGCAGGTGGTTGTCCTGAACCTTTGGGACCGATGCCTGGCGGTGCGTTCACTCACAGTATTATCACCAAAAGCTTGATGTATTCAGGGACTTGATGCTGACAAGCCCACCTTAAAGTCATAAAGCAGGCAACCCTGAATGAACTGCTTGAACACCGCCATGTTTCCTCGTTGCTGTTCGAGTTATGGCTGTTGTGTGTGCACAACTTACTTGCATTAGTCCCTCTCACCCACTCTAATGACATAAAACCCGGCAAGTGTTTTTTTATGGTTAACTATGGCAAATTTCACGAAGCAACGTTTTTGCCTTAACCATAGTTTCTCTGTACTTGGAAATTTGAATGAGGGACATTTTGCAGCACGGACATTTGGCCGACGGACATTTAACCGAATGGACATTTAGCCGAAAATGTAGTGGCGTACTTACATATATGTTACACTCGTAACGTGCTATATATATTTATATTTAATTGCTGTATTAATTTATATTTTTTTTGTTTTAGGCTTTTCTTTTTAAATCTATTCTGTATATATTATATTTTACTTCAAATATTCCTGTATGATGATATGCATTTGGAGAAAAAGCACATTATACTACAGCAAAAATCTTAATCTTTTACGATATGAAAGATCTTTCAATTTCGTTTTTAATGATCATTATCTTAAAGGACTGAACTATATTTTATCTAACGAAAAATTATGAATTTAAATAATTAGGTCCTAATTTTAAGGTGCTAGACTCAAATGTCTCCCAGTCAAAATGTCCGTCGAAAAAAACTCTGTTCGGTCAAATGTCAGTTCGGCCAAATGTCCGTCGGCTAAATGTGCGTCGGACAAATGTGCATCGGCCAAATGTCCGCCCACGCGTTTTTGTCTATTCTTACTGCTGCTGCTGAAGCCTTACAGAAATGTATCTTTATTTAATTATTAATGGCTTCCATATTATTATTTTTTGTGCGTACATATTTGCAAAATTTTACAATGGAAATCCTTTTCATTCATGTTTGTATTCGATCATTATCTTTTAAAAATATTCTGGCTGTTAATGAAGGAAAACAATACGATCGTTTTGCATTTTCCGAGATATGTTTTCTGAAATTGCTTTGTCCTCTGTCTTCTTATTTTTGTCGTTAATCGAATAATGTGTGACGATAATAAAGAATTTATAAAGTATTTAGCGAATATATCTCATACTATAACCCACATCTTATGGTGAGATATCTTGTTAGGAAAGAATCGTACACCCAGAAATGTGGCGATATTGCTTATCGATTCATATATCAAGAGGCCAATTTTTTTTTTATTATTATTGTTTTTCAACAAGTTTTACATCTTAAGTTGCACATAAAAAAAAGATGGCAGAAGGTGATAACCAGGTACTCAAAGCCTCGTTTTCACATTATCGTCTGCTTTCATTCATTTTGCCGACAGACGATTCGTTATTCAAAAGGCGGCAAAGTAATTAACTTAGACGTTATCGATAAAAAAATGGAGAAAAAAAAATTACTCAATATTTTCACAATTATTTTTCAAGTTTTAGTAAATTTTTCTATGTCTTGATTTGATTATTTTTAGATCTTAACAAATACATTATTGTGAATACAGGACTTTCTTACATACAAAGACTAAAGAAATTTCTTTTTCCCTGGAATAAGTAAAGTGCTGAAGCCATATATGTGCAGAAGCTGCCAGTCTTCACTTTCTAATCTAGATAAAGTCCAAATGTGTTTCCGTGCCCCTGAGGGTGATGAATTATTTCCATCCTACAACATCTTTCCGCTAGACAAAACATAGCAGGTTTCTCGCTGCTCTATCGCTATTTCCATGGAATGTGTTCAGACCACCAGTTATAGATCTCACGGCTAATGCTACGCACGTTCTAAGGAACTACGTTCATTTCGTTTGTATTCCATTGTTGAGATTATTTTCTACTCGGGCACCTTCTCTCGTGACACTGCTTTACTGAACCGACTCCCAAGCGAATGTTTCCTCGATAAGTACAATCTTAACATTTTCAAATCTAGGGTTAACCTTCGTTTTCCCCACGTATCCCCATAAACCATGCCTTTTATATCGTAACCCTCTACTTCGATTGGTTCTTGGGCCTTGTACATGGTGAACAACATTTTAAAAATAAAATAAAATACATGACGAAATTTTATTCTAGCAATTGCCAAAGCCCCCTTCCCTCACCCAACTCCTTTGCCCCGTCGGCGAATAGAACGAGAACCTTTCGCCATCAAACACAGTCTGAGGTTCATACAATAGCGTACGGACTTCACTCAGCCCGACAAATCATTCCACGTCGTGTTTCGATTCTCGTTTCAGTCGGTGAACACAAGACCCCTGGAAAAGAAGCGGTGTGGGCTCACAAAGGAACAAAATGTGAAAATAACTCAACTGTGAGAAATGAAAACACAAATCCTCTCCCAAAAGATCAGTTTATTGCGCCGATGTTCATTTGGCACGGTTGACATTTGGTACATCTTCGCTACTCATTCTCTCTTCACTCACGACAGACTAACGGACCAGATCTTGCCATCGGATAGTGGAAATTCTTACCATCCGTCCACCCATCACGACCAATGGCTCGCTGCTGGCCAAAGGCTGGCTCGAAACTCATCTTCGACGACAGATAGCAGGGTCGTTCAAAAAGATATGTCTCATCTAGGAGTTAGAGAAACAAAACAGTTTTTCACTATTTTTCAGTATAGACTATTTGATATCAAGGCACTTGGTCGAACGATGCTTAAGCATTGCAATCTCGTCACAGCACAATGATCTCATCATTGTTTCCAAATGGGATTTGAGTTTAGGAAACAGGAAGAAGTCAGATGGTGAGTAAGGGTAGTGGGGCAGCAATTCAAAGCCACACTTGGCTGTTTCAGCTACTGAAACCTGAGCAAGAGCACAACTGCCCTCAGCTTCTCTCTGCGTTTCGACTTGATTGCTTCCTTCAGCTTTCTTAATTCTGATGCACTGTACTGTCCATTAATAATTTTCTGTTTTTCCAGGTAGTCCATAATGATTAGGTCTTCAGAATTCCAAAAACAGAAGCCATCACCCCGCCAACAGATGATGCCTGCTTAAACTTCTTCGAGTGTAGAGAACCAGAGTGTTTCCACTGTTTGCTTTGAATCTATCATTCAGGTTCGAATTGGTGACTCCCAGATTTAATTTTGAATTACTAATCTGCGGGGGAAATTCTCTTGTTCAATAAGGAAGCTTGTTAGAATTGTCCTGGAAATGTCAATCCTTTTCAGTTTTTGCTCTGGTTTTAATTGCTGCCTGCTTCGACATAGCCTCGTCTGGAGATCCTCTCTACTCGGAGGGAAAGAGTTTCTTGGGACCCATCTTGCTCATCCCCAAGATCTCAGTATAGACCGAACCAGAACTAATGCCTATGGACTAAGATATCTGCTAGACAGTAAGATGTCTGTCAGTTAAAAACATATTGGTGAATAGCATCAACTTGCTCATCAGTAGTAAAGGTTTTTGGGCGACCTGACCAATGGTCATCATCTGTGCTTCCTCCGTGTATTCTGCCGCCCACTCCTTCACAGTTGCATAGTTATATGTCCCGGAAAGGGATATATTTGATCGAAGTAGCTAAGTGGTTTTGGTTACTGTAACCAAGTAGTACACGGTAGCGGTAATCTGCTGGTACTCGTCGTAGTCGCAGGTAATAGGTGTAGACCAATAGGATAGCCAATGGTGTAGTCCAATGGGCGTCGTCATAGACTTAAACTCTGCCATACCTACACGACCGTCTGTATTTATGACGGACACCAGCCAATCATATTCCAGTGAGGGGAACACAGGTGTATGCATATTCCATTATATCACATAGGAAGGGAAGTCATCAGAAAGTGTCTGTAACATGTCCTCATGGATATCCTTGGGTGTCATATTCTTCGTTTGCAGATTCTTTATGGCTGCTCGGCCCTCAGTTTTGGTCATTTTTAGATATGTCGCACGACTTGCACATTTGTATGGACCACACGCGACAGAAATCTCAATTAATATTTCTAGTTTTAGAATAAATAACTGTGTGTTGATAATACAACAATGTTCAGCTAGGGGCTCGGATAACCCACATTAAATTCGGCCTTGTGCCACATCCGACCGCGTGGGCGGTTGGGAGATATCCTTCAGTTGGAGATTTGTCTCCAGCTGTGCTGGTCAAACTCTCTGTCTCCGAGCAGAGAGGATCCCCAGACGATGCTACGTCAAAGAAAGAGTCTCGTCTTGGGAAACAGCTACCCAACGCCGTTTTATACTGGGTCTACGTGGAACTTTTGGCCGTGCTTACGGGCTCGGATACCCGACATTAAATTCAGCCTTGTGCCCCATCTGACCGCGTGGGAAGGTTGGAGATTCATTGTGGAATTCACTTGACTCACTTTTACTAGTTGACTATTTCTTCGATGCGCCGCTGGCGAATCTTATATGTGTTGTTCGTGTCCTGAGTATTATCATTCATTACCAACCTTTGTGTGATTATTCTATTCAGTAACCTTCTCTAGGTTACAACAGACACCAAATGTCGAGAAATAACATTTAACCATCTAGTAAGTGTTTTAATAGAGGACGAGAAGTGTGACACTGAAATACAAAGGAGCATTGGAATATCAAAAGATGCCTTGTAGAAGCTAAGCAAAGTATTAAGAAAGAGAAATGTTTCGTTAGAAACAAAGAAGGAAGTACTAAGTTGTGATGTAATATTGGTCGTTCTGTATCAGAGTGAATGCTGGGTAATCTCATAGATGGAGAGGAGACTTGGAACAATGCTATGCAGTTCTACAGAACGATGCCGAGAATATCATGGGCTGAAAACGTGAGCAATGACGAAGATCTGCAGAAAATGGAAACAAAAAGGACACATACTTAGAATCAAAACCAGACGGCACATAATGTGGAAGGAAGCCTTGGAGAATTTTACACTCACGTGACATTTAGTAAGATATAATATAAAGTGTCTATTAGATTTGTGTAAATGGTTGGCTGACCAGAGATGAGGATAGATAGGAAAACGACTAAGGGTCAGAAAGGACAGAAAGCTGTGGAGAGCTATGAACCACCACTTCCTGAAGGGAGACTGTACATAGAAGATGGAGAGACAGAAAAAATTTTGGCCAAATTTTGCCAATGGAAAGTATTACTTTTGATAGTCATGGAAAATATTTCCTCTCAGTGTTAACATAATTTAAGATTACAATGGAAATTTCATTTCACTGGACATTGGTTTTTCGTATATATATATATATATATATATATATATATATATATATATATATATATTTCTTATTATTTTTTTTTTAAACGGAGCGATTTCTTTCACGTTATCTTGGGAATTGAGAGGCATCCCAATTCGTGACCAAAGTTGCATTCTTCGTGTTATAGAATCACTTCGATTGCGTCCATGTTTTGTATTGTATGGATTCAGTAGTTTCTAGATTGAAACTATTTTTCCGGTATTTATTTCATAGGAGAGAAAAAAATCTGTTTCTTTTTTTTTCTTTGTCTCTCTTTCTCTTTTCTTCCTCCTTAAAGTCACGCTTTCTACATCAAACCTCTCTTTCTTTTTCAATTACACCTCCACCCCCCCACACTTGCTCTCACACTTCTTCTCATTTCTCACTCTGTTCATGATATATGGGATTTACCTTTGCCTCTTCCGTCTTTCAATGTACCTCTCTTTTTCTTTCAGTTTCTTTTTTACTATACATTTCTTTCGCTTTCTTGCTGCGTCACTCTCTTTTCTCTCACTCTCTACTCCTCTTACCCACTCCCTTGTCTTTCTCTATACTTTTATCTCCCTCTCTTATACTTCTCTTTCTCTCTAACGATTTCTTGCCATTGACTTCAGTCTTTCTCTCTTTCTTATTTCCACTCTCTCCTTCAGCCTCAATGGTTCATGAAGTTTTCTTTCAGCTTTTCCTTCTGCTCTCTCTTACTCACCTAATGACCCTCCTCTTTCTCTTTTTCGTACACACGGACACACATACAACAACACACATACGCATACACACCCATATATATACATATACGCTTGAAACTACATTTGAATGATAACTCTAACATTTTTAGGCATTTAAAACAACATGCCTGACCGCACACACAATTCTGGAAAATCTTTGTTGAAACGCAACTATACTTAAACATGATGACAATAAACAAAAACTAAAAATTCTTAAAGCTATATACATAAAACAGTTGAAACGTTACCTGAACAAAATAAACTATGAAATTTCCATAAATATTCTTTAATGCCTATAATTGGTAACAGAAGCCATTTGTTTATACCAACGACTTCCCATACTTAATACTACTCGTTTTCACTCTCGTCATGACGTCATGAGCTGCGGTGTGATTTCCGCTTCCAGCGTCTTGTATGCACGAGTATGCTTGGAAATCTTCCATGTAAACAGAAACAGACTATCATCATAGTGTTGTCCGTGTATTGCTTAATATATTGTAATGTAATTGTCATCTTTGATAATAGCTTATGTAAGCAGAAAAGCTTAGATTGGATTAAAAAATATGTATCAATATTGTGAGTTTCTTTCTTCGCTTAATGATAATGTTATTAAGCTTATCAGACGATACGAAAAGAATATACATAAAAAAATAGAAAACAATTGTCTATATTATTTAATAAAACATGTATCAATGAAAAAATGCTGCACACACACACACACACTCACATACACACATATATATATAATAAGTTGTGTGAATATGAGTTTGTGACCCTAGTTTTCACTCTTTTGCGATCATCAAAAATGAGTTTGTCTGATGATTGCAAAAGCGTGAAGCTCAGGATTAAAATAATATCCATACGACTTATTATTTTAGATCTATCACTGAAATTGAGCGCTTCCCACTAAGTATAAAATTTTATAAATATATATATATATATATATATATATATATATATATATATATATATATATTTACACACACAATATCTCTGATATTGAGCACTTTATCCAATAGATATAGCTCATCTTAAGACTATATTTCTTTATATATATATATATATATATATATATATATATATATATATATCAGCCTTAAAGGTGATAAATGCATATTATGTCTGTCTGAGAAGTTAATGAGACTGAGACTAAAAATATAGGCAAACGGAATTTGTTAAGCAAAAGAATTAATTAAACACGTTGACCCAGATTAATATAGATTTCTCAGTTTCCGACGCGATAGATACTGGTTTTAGTGTTGCTATTATAATTCTTCTTCTTCTTCTTCTTCTTCTTCTTCTTCTTCTTCTTATTATTATTATTATTATTATTATTATTATTATTATTATTATTATTATTATATATAATATTATATATATAATATAATACATACATATATATATATATATATGTATGTATGTATATATATATATGTATATTAATGTTATTATTACCATGACATATCTTTTTTTGCTATTTTTACTATATCACCATTATTATTTTTAGTGTTACTATTATCAACATTACTTTATTATTATTATTTTTATTATTATTATTATTATTATTATTATTATTATTATTATTATTATTAGTTTAATTATAGTTTTACCACGGAAAACCTTTTATTAATATTTATTAATTTCATTACTAAATATTTTTAAGCAAAAAAAGTTTACCCCCTTCGTTTTCCTACGTATATTTAACAACAACGCCGTAAATGTCATATTTTATATGAACATTGGAATTTCTAATTTTTATTTTCAAGTTAAAGTGTAAAATTAAAATTTAAATTAGTTTACAGTGCAACTAAATATTTAACAACAGAAATAATTCATCCAAAGATCACCCCGAAATCGCTACACCCAGAGATATTAAACAACGCCAACTACGTGAAGACAGCATTAAGCATGGAAGTCCGAGTTGTACTGGAGTCGTGGGGTATTATGTATTTTTATTCATATATACTTAATAGAACTCTTATCTAGCAGTGAGTACTGTTTTTATTACACCAAAGAATATCTGTATTTATTTGTATGAGGAGACTTATACATACATATATTTATATTTATTCATTTGGAGGTTTTTTAAAGCCAGAACATATTTTTAAATTATAGAATATTTTTTAAATAATAATGTTTTAGTAATAAAAGTCTTACAAATTAAACCTTATTAATTAACTGACGGGGGAGAAGTCGTTGATTCAAACCCTTCCCAAGGGTATTTGCACGTAAGTGAATATAAAAAAAAAACAATGGGGATTTAGAACTCGGTATTCCTATTTAAAATCCTGAGCCATTACACCACCTGCACACCCCCAAGCTTACAGCACTTGGTATTCACAAGAGGTAGTCCATCTAGGTACTGACCCGCATCGACATGGATTAGCCAATATATGTAGCATATGTGTGCGTATCTGTGTGGGTATATGTTATTTATGCATGCCCACATTTCTCGGCCGATTCGATGAAATAGTATACAGAAATGTTGTAAATTTAGATGAAAACCAACTGTTCAATCTCCAGCTTCTTCTTTTTTTATCCGAAATTCTTCAAACATGTCGCAAAACATTTGCCAACAGGCAAGAAATAAGGTAACGTGGTTTTAGTTTTGCTCGCGTCCCCGAAAAACCACGAAAAACGGTTTTAAAAGTCCGCTTTTCGGCTATAACTCCCCGTTTGTTTTTTTTTTTACTCCAATGCTTTCCAAATGCAAATTACACATGACAAACATATTGTCTAGCGTGAATGTTTGGTTTAGATTATTTAAATTAAGTGGACGAAATCTGCCACAAACTAGGTCCAAAATCGTTTTCTATCATTCAGTCAAAAGTTTTCATCCTAAATTGGCATTCGATTGTTTGAGAAGTATTATTGAAGCGTTAAACGGGAAAAATTTCCGAAGAACCTCGTAATAACTACAGATTTACAGTAAACGTGCGAAGGAGTGGGGACGTTCATGTGTTTGCACTGGCAGTGAAATCAAACTCTGACGCTTCACCCCTGTTTTTGTTTGTGTTGAAACTTGACTAATGCATGGAATAATAATGCAACACAAAATGTACTTAGAACAAAATGTATTGAAACAAGAAAGTGTACACAATATTTACATATAGTCTTTTGTATATTCCTGGGAAGACCGTTCTTGGAGAATGTGTTTACTGAGTCGCAGTCGGGCAGAGTCTCTGGTTGAATCTCTTGATTCCTCCCCTCTCTTCCCGGTACCAACCATATTTATATGGTCGGTACTCCACTATGCAAATTAGGTGGATCCTACCACAACAGTTTGATTATTAGATCTGTGAACAATGCCGGACTATTTAAAAGTTATTACGGCCATGAGAAACTTACTGAATATCTAAAGCATTGAAACAATTTAACCACGAGCAACGACCACACAGGAAGTTTTCATCGATGGAATTCCTTTATTAAGAACAAAAACACATTTTCGAAGGACATGCTGTAAAAAAAGAGGAGTGGGAAAGTGATACATGCTAGGGAGGACGCAGAGAGACATTTCTAAACAGGAGTTGCGTTTATTGATTTTCTAAGCGTGGCTTAGATGTGGCACATGGCCGAAAGTATGGGGCACTTACTATTCAGTTGTAACAGTTTTAGCAAAACCAGCTTCCTAAGCATTACACCATGCCAAGGTGCCCCAGGGATTGCGTGTATACAGCGGGTGTAATTAGGCAAGTGCAGCCATTTACACCCGGGCAACGATGGTTACCTAGTATATATATATATATATATATATATATATATATAGAGAGAGAGAGAGAGAGAGAAATAGAGAGAGAAGGATAGATAGAGAGATGTGTGTGTGTGTGTGTGCGTGTGTTAGCATAAACGTTATTTTCTGATGGGTATATATATTTGATTCCCTGTTTTTCTCACTTTTTATCTTAAACAGCACATATAAACACAACAATCTACACACAAACACAACCATCTACACAACCACACACACACACACACACACACACACACACACACCTATAAACACAACCATCTATGCACACAAAGAGAATGAAAAACAGACAAATATTGATATTAAAGGCTGGGTCAGTAAAAAGAGATGTGGAAAGATATGCCTATTCATATATGAACACACACAGACACACACATATATATATATATATATATATATATATATATATATATATATATATATATATATATATATATAAACTCTAATCATCTATGTCTGTATGTATGTGTGTTTACAGGATACAGCTTAAACTATACATAACGTCACAACAAATTTAAGAGCGCATTGTGTCTTTCAAACCCTGCCGAGTGCAATACCAAATTTCGTTCAAATCTGACATGGGGCCGAATTGCTTTTTTTTTTACGGATTTAAGAAAAACAAATCTGTCTTTGATTTTGAGAAACCTTCCTATATAAATCCGTATATATGAGAAAAACACTTGCATATTCGAACTGTTATGTGTGCGAAAAATTATTAAACATTCATAATACATTATATCAACATTATTAAGATACAATATAAGAATGTTACTAAGATAATAAATTCAATATATACAATTCAGAATATATTTATATAATTTAGTACTTTTATCTAGAACTTTTTTATAAGGTAAAGAGGCTATATCTGTCACATGGCTTGATAGTAAATAAATAAATAATTACACCCTGATTTGCTGTCGTTACGTTTTTTGAAATAAGTGCGAGGAAGAAACACGTATGTATGATAAAAAATATACTTATTATTTTGAAAAAGACTACACCTGTTTTAAGCTATTACTTCAAATTGTCACGCGATGTGTTAACTGTGAATCCCAGTGGAGCAATAAACCTTCTTTTAACTTCTCTCAAATCAAATTAAAATGTGTAATAAATAATAATAAATGATATTGTTACCTCATCATCATCATTTTGTATTATGAACTGCTCTTAAAATTTTAACAGATCCCAACGGGTTTGTGTGGTCTAGTGTGTATCTGTATATATATATATATATATATATATATATATATATATATATATATATATATATATATATATATATATATATATGTGTGTGTGTGTGTGTGTGTGTGTGTGTGCGTGTGTGTTATTTTGTTACTGAAACCTTTACATAGAAGAAAATTAAGTTTGTTTAGTTATTTGTTTACTTAATAGGCGCAACCTTTTTTGTCCAGTCATTAAATTTGGTGTCCATAATCACTAGTCCCAGAAGAATGTTCTAATGTATTTTTTCGTTCCACGTGAGGAAAGAATCGTTCTAAGGCTTTATCGGTTATAAAGAAATACTTATTCCAAAAGCAATTAACATTGTTCAGTTTAAAGTTACAATTTCACTTGTATTCTTAACGTCATGACAATATGTAGTTTCAAAAAGTAATTTTAGAGACCAATTTCTTATCTAAAAAATATTTTTCATTCTATATTTTCGTTAGAAATTTACCAGAAAGAAACAAGAATCCATCTTATTACATCTACGCTACTATTTACTGATGGGCAGTAATTGTATAGTGGGTTATTTGTGGGGTTCTTTTCGGGCCTTGTTAGGATTAGTCCACTGTAAGAGATGTATGAATGAGTAAATAAAACACTATAAACTACTTCTTAAGAACAATCAAGCCTAAAGTATAATAATAATAATTTATATAAACATTAATATGTAGTTTGTATTATGCAAAAACAGCAGTAATGTTCATAGATGACACAAGGTTGATGTTTAAGTAAGATCAAATATAATTGGTTTTTTTTTGTTACATTTCAATGAATACAAGAGTTTATAAATGCACTGCTAGTTTCATTTGGTAATATGTCCTGTGAATAGGAAAAAGGAGGTAAAATGTATAAAAGAATTAAGTGTGTGATGAAAATGATGACAAAGGTGTGGTAGTGGTTGTTGAAGCCGAGATGCTTTTGATGTATCCGCTCACAGTTCTAAGTGTTCGGTTCTCTGTGTCTGTTGAAATCTCTTCTTTCTTTCTTTTAGACAGGGGTCTATTTATATTGTTAGCGAAGTTGAAAGAGGATCCAATTAAGTTGCTGATTATTTAAGGCGCGCTCATTTCTTATTGGTCAACATATATTTCTTTAGGATTGTATTTAACCAACTTCAAACGGAAGTTATGCGTGGAGCCTATGGCGCAAAACCCCAAATATTCCACTATGGTTTAAGCCATGAAAGAGGTAACTTCCTGTTTCTCCTCCAAGCCCAGTATCAAAGTTTCAGGCTTTCCCAAACTGGACGATTTCAACTGTTGGGTGAGTGATGAACAAATGAACAGAAAATGGTGGTTGTTTATAAATTTCACTGCGCTATATCCGATTTTAGGTATTAAAAAGGTATTCCAATATATACAGAGAAAAGTATGTTCAGAGATATGCAAAGAAATTGTGTAAAAAAAAATGGAGGTTAAATGCACCTAAGTGTGACACTTACCCAAAGTAGATAAAAATGTCCCCGCAAACAACGAATATTTTAGTATTTTCTACATTTTTGAGAAAGTTCATTAATATTCTATTACTTTTTCAGACGAATATTCAGATATAGATCAGCTAAGGAAAGACGAAGAAGAGCAAAAAATATTCGCTGAACTTTTATTAGTTACCAGAAATGTACGTTGTTTTAAATTTAAAATTATGAACCAAAAATCGTTTAACATTTTGTCAACTTTTGCAACGCTAAACCTAACAACATCAACCCGGACCATAAAATTAAATTTCATATATATATATATATATATATATATATATATATATATATATATATATATATATACTTTTCAATGGTCAATCTTACTTCCCTTTGTTCTTTAATGCATAAATGATAAATAATTAGCTCTTTTTCGATGGAACGCCAGATTAGAGGGAAATGTACTAATAGTTTATTATATGGTGATTGAAAAATGAGATTACTTTTTCAAAAATAAAAAAATAGATAAATAAAAAACTAACATTTGGTGAACCATTTTGGTTTTGCCATAAAGAAATAAAAACAAAAAGAGAAAAAATAAGAGAAATAAATAAAAGAGGCCAAAAGGTTATCATTCTGTTGTAATCTCGGTAAGGTTATTGAATAGAATAATCACACAAAGGTTGGTAATTACACGAACAACGCATATAAGATTCGCCAGCGGCGCGTAGAAATAGTCAACTGTTAGAAGTGAGTCAAATCTATTCCACAATGAATCTCCAACTACAGGATATCCACCAATCGCCCCATACAGTCAGATGTGGCACAAGGCCGAATTTAATGTCCGGTATCCTAGCCTGTAGGCATGGCCAAAAATTCCCTGTAGACCCCGTATAAAACATAGCCTCGTCTGGGGATTCTCTCCGCCCGGAGGCAGAGAGTTTGACCAGCACAGCTGGAGATCAATCTCCAACTGCAGAATATCTACCAACCGGCGCACGCGTTCAGATGTGGTACAAGACCGAATTTAATGTGGGGTATCCGAGCCCGTAGTCTTGGCCAAAAATTCCCCGTAGACCCCTTACAAAACGGGGTCGGGTAGTTGCTTCCCGAGATGAGACTCTGCCCTTCGACATAGTCACGTCTGGGGATCCTCTCTGCCCGGAGGCAGAGTGTTTGACCAGCACAGCTGGAGACGAATCTCCAACTGTAGACCAATATTCAGTATTTATTACTGTCCTTAAAGCTTCGGACGCCTAAACAACCCACAGAGAAAGAGTCGAAAGAATTACTGCTATGAAGAAATACTTACATACTTAGATACACATTAACAAATACTTTCTTCCCTACCTCTCTCGATATACACCCTTGTGCAAATTAATTGAACCAAAACGAATAATTCCGTTTTATTTACTTTTTTTTCGTATTTTTCCAATGAAACATGACACAGTGCACATGTTAGTACTTCGTATGTCCATTCCACGAAGTCGTTCCTTGTAGATTGACCACAGATTCTCGATTGGATTTGAATCAGGAGAGTTTCCTGGCCAGTCTATAGTACTTTGATTTGCTCACTGGTATAACTTACCAGTGTCTTCGTGCAGCGCTACAATTCTCTTACACTTAATTGGAGTACCGTCCATCGCAGACAATGGCTGTAGGACAACTAATCGTCAGTCGAGACAATGGTGTCTGGGCGTGATAAATAAATATCTGATGCAATCACGTATAACGCAATATTTTTAAGGCCAAACAAATTTCATCATACACCCCGAAAATAGATTAACATTAATGCACACCACTGCAATGACCTAATCTAAGGAAAAAATAGAAATCGATTATAACCGGTCATTTCAGTGGGTCTAAAACTGACCGTATGTTGAAAGAAAAGAAACTAAAGCAGTTGTTTCAGTTAATTTACCCAAGAGTGTAGGTGGGTGACTGCTTCGCAATACCAGGTTCTTTAAGCTTGGATGTGCGGGTGGTGTAATGGATAATGGCTGACAATTGAAAATCGGAGAGCCGAGATCCAGTTCCAGGCAGGTTCATTGTATTCACTTACACGCAAATATCTATGGGAAAAATATGATTGCACCTCCTCTTCCCCATCTATGAGTTAAATAATACGGCTTGTATCAGTAAATCTGCATTACCTGCAGAAAACTCTTACAATCTAAAAATATTTTCTGGCTTTAAATAGCCCACAGACGGTTGATAATCCGTAAAAAAAAGAAATCCATCAATTTTGCTTATCTGTTCAGTTCGCCGTTTTACCTCTTGCCTTATTCTCTATTATGCGCCATTTGTTTATTCGATCGTGCTGTTCCCCGACCGTCTCTCTTCCCCTATGCTTTTCTTTTCCTTGCTTACATTACATTTTTTTTGCTTTTTCTGTATTGCTGATGCTAACAATTCTATCTTACTCATTAGTATTATCTCCTCTCCCTCTCTCTCTCTCTCTCTCTCCTCTGTCTCTTATTCTGTTCCCTTTCTATTTATTTTTCACCCTCATTTCAAACCCTTTATTCTTCTATATTTCTCTATCGTCCTGTCAATCTTAAGAATGTCTTTCTGCTTGTCTTCCCCTACTCAGTTATATTTATTGTTTTTCTTCCTCATATTTCTCACCCTCTCTCAATCTTTCTCATTTCTTTCTTTCTCTTCTCTCTCACGTTATGTATCTTCCCCCCCTCTCTCTCTCTATCAGTCTTTACCTTTTTTTTCTTTTTATTCACCTCTCTATCATTCTTTACAATTTCTCTTTTTTCTCCTTCTGTCTCTTTCATTCACTCTCCTTAGTTTACTTCTCCCTAATTCTTCACATTATCTCTCGGCCTCTCACTCTTTACCTTTTATCATTATCCTTTTCCTCCTCTCTCCTTTATTCATTACTCTTTCTCTTTATTTTCACCACTCTCGTATTTTTATTCTTTCATTATATATTTCCACTTCTCTTTCTTATTTACTCGCTTTCCTTCTCTCTCACATGTTTTACCGCTTCTTTTCACATTCATTACTATCTCCCTTTTATCTTATGCTTTACTCTTTCTATTTTTATCCTCTACTCTTTCTCTCTCTCTTCTTCTTCTTCTTCTTCTTCAAACTTTCTCTTTCTCGTTCATTAACTCTAATTCTTGCTCTCTCACACTCTCTTTTTCCTAGTCTCGCTTTCATCATTCATACTTTCTCATTCTTTTTATTTTCTCTCCCTCATTCTTTTCCTTTCTCTGTCTTTCGCTTTTTCTCTCTCATTTTCTAGTTCCTTTCTCTTTTTTCTTCGCTCTCTGTTATTTCTTTTTCTTTCATCTCTCTCTCTCTCTCTCTCTCTCTCTCTCTCTCTCTCTTACTTATTACTTTCCTTCTCTCTTTACCTTTCGCATTTTCTCTCTCATAACCTATTTTCTTTCTTCTTTTGTTTCCCTTTCTTTCTTTCTTTCTTTCTTTACATTTTTTTTCATTTTTACTCTTTAATTAACTTTTCTTTCTGGATTTGGGTTTCGTCATTTCCCTCCCCCTTACGTCACTCTCTCTCTCTCCCTCTCCCCCTTTCTCTCTACCTCTCTCTCTCTCTCTCACACGCAAACACACACATAAACACACACTCTCTCTCTGTCGCTCTCATAGTTTTCTTATTCTGTACATTTCATCACATCTCAATCTATATAGTTTAATTCTCTCTTTTTCATTCTTTCTCTCATTCTCGATCTTTGTCTATCTCTTTACCATATTTTCTTTTTTTCTCTGTCTTTTTCTATGTCTTTTTACTTCTTTTTCTCATTCTATGTCTTTCTGTATACATTTTCCCCTCTTTCTCCTATTCAATGTCTTATACTCTCTTTTCCTTTTGCTCTCAGTCTATGTTTTCCTTTATATCTTTTCTCATCTTTTTCTATTTCTTTTCCCCTCCTTCTTTCATTCTGTCTTATTCTCTTTTTTCCTTTTTCTCTATCATTCTATGTCTTTCTCTATATCTTTTCCCTTCTTTCTCTCATTCTTTGCTTTCCTTTTTCTCTCTCATTCTGTCTTTCTCTATATCTTTCATTGTCTTTCTCTATTTCTTTTCCCTTCTTTCTCTCATTCTTTGCTTTCCTTTTTCTCTCTCATTCTGTCTTTCTCTATATCTTTCCTCGTCTTTCTCTCTTTCTTTTCCCTTCTCTCTCTCTCATTCTATCTATTTCTTTACATCTTTTCCCCTTTTACCCTCTTTATGTTTTCTCCTTTTCCTTCACCTTGTCATCACAACCATTTTTTCTCTCATTCTGAACTTTGGGAATTGTATTGTCAGGATAAATGTCTTCATGGTGAAATTATTTTCTTTATGGTCCGATACTCCGAAATCACCATGCATTAGATATACGCATCCACATCGCTGTGCAAGGGGGGTTACTTTAAAATTCTCAACCATCCAGGAAGTAAATCGCGTCCATACTTGTCATGTTTGGTCATTTTATCAGCTCTGGGAGAATTGTGAGCGACGGGAACTTTTCATCACCCATCCCTCTTAGATACCATTTAAGATGATATACTGCCTATTCTTTTGAATTCAACCATAGATTTCTTCGTTTAAGATACCCCTAATGAATATAGATATTTTAGTATTTTTTTTCTGCGGCTGTTTTCCTGAAATAGATTCTTTTTCTTTTCTTATATCTAGCAATAAGAATAAGACAAATGTGTAAGTTTCCAACCTTTTACTCGTTGTCTCTCACTTTCATACGTAAATTTTTTTCATCGCCCACCCGTCCAGTAAATATTCAAAAACATACCAAAATTATTTAGCACAAGTTTGTTACTGGTTCATAAACTGACTTTATGATGTAGTTATAAAAAATACCAAAGAGATGTAACAAATAATGCTGACGTGTTTTACCGCTAAAGAATATACGAAAACAAACTTGGCCATTGAAAACTGTATATATAATTTACTTTTAGGATTAAGGTTAGTTTTAGGCTTAAAATTAATGTTGCAAGTCTTGGAAAAAAAATTAAACGATTTTTGTTCATAATTATAAAATTATAAAGAATATACATTGCTAGAAACCAATAAAAAATTAGCGATTATCTTTTGTTCATTTTCTTCTGGTTTAAATCCGAAAAATATTATATCATCTGAAGAAAGATTTGTAAGTTCATGTCCCTTTTCAAAATTCCACCATATGGGGATTAATTAGTAAAACTTGTATGACTAATCCATTATTTTCTCCATCACCACAAATTCTTATATTGTAACAAAAACTAATTAAAAATTATTTAAATAACCTGCAAAGGGTTGATAACCCCTAGAAAACGGACAAATCAATCAAATCATTAAAACTGTAAAAAATGCCAAAATATTCATTATTTCATCATTATTATTATTATTATTATTATTATTATTATTTATTATTCAATATTTGGGAATATTTGTAACTTATCAAGTAATGTGACCCAGTTATTTCAATTTATCCCACCTTTTTGTATTTTTTCTTCTATGCGTCCTTTGTATATTTATCTGAATATTTTGTTGGATATCATATGTTGAAATACCTTTTTAATATTCAAAATATCGCCTACCAAAATTTCCAGTCGCTCACTATATTCTTTTCAGTTGCTCATCGCCCGCACAACAGTTGATATCGCCCGCAGGTGGGTGATAACACCCAGCTTGAGAAACCCTGGTGTAAACGCTAACCTATTTTCCATCGTGCATGTATGAGTAGAAACTACATTCTTACTTCCCCAATTTACGTGTTATAGTCAAGACTTGTAAGTAATACACCTGCGTTGAAACTTTATACAAACAGTTTTAAAAAAGAGGCTAAAGCAGAACGTAGGGCTTTTAACGAGAGAAACAACCCAAAAGTCGTGTTTTGAATTAGAAAGATCAGAATCAAGTAAGTCGCTAGATTTAACTTTTTTTAAGCGTTTCACCCCAAGCAAGGCCGGAAGCCACTAGTACGCAAGGGGTTACAGAGAGTTGGAGCGAGAGGAAATAGGACTGATAGAGGAAAGGATGAAGAGAAGGATAGGGGATATATCAGGGCATCTGAAGACGTCGATTGACATTACATTTGAATAGTTTGAGATTATAGCTATCAGGCAAACAAGAAGAGGGGAGGGAGTTCCACAGGCAAGAGGTGCGAGATGAAGTTATTGGAGTAGAAGAGACGGCTACATTTAACAATTTCGACAGTAAAAGAATGTGAGCGAGATGCCAACCTAGTAGAACGCTTAAATTCATGAAATTTGGGAACCAGCGAAAGCAGCTCCTAGGAGCAGTTTCCATGAAAGTATTTGTAAAAAAGACAGAGGGAGGCGACGTCACGTCTGTGGGAGAGCGACTGCAGACTAGATGCCATATGAGGGCCAATTACGTTGCGTATCCGTCTCTGGATCTTATCAACAACCTTGAGACAAACATAAGGGGTACCAGACTATCTTAGAAGTATACAAGACGACAGAAGATGTGACAGATGAGTCCAAGTGTGCATTGGAATACAAAAAGTTACCTTTCAAAAGCTAAGCAAAGGATTAAGAAACAGGAAAATTATAGTAGAAACAAAGAAAGAAGTGCTGAAATGCTATATGATATCGGTCCCCTTCTATGGCAGCAAATTCGGGACAATTTTCACTCAAATAAACAGAAGACTAGGGAAAACAGATAGCTGGTTCTACAGCTATTATGTTGAGAATACAATGGAAGAAACATGAGAGCAATGAGAAATTTTTACGGAAAATAGAATCATAAAAGACGCTTATACATATAATAAGAAAAAGACATTGGAAATTTCTGGGGCATATAATGAGGAAAAGGAGCTTGGAGAATTTGACACTCAAAGTGTACTTATTAAACGCAATTTTTTATGATAGTGCATTTACATTTTTGAAGATCGTACTTACAAAATCTCTAACGGAAGGTAGCGACGGAGAGTGATAAGAAGGGACTAAGCATAATCTACAAGAAGACGAAGTTCATGGTATCAATAAAAGGATGAGAGCCCGAAATGCGATTTGCAGGTCAGGGACACTAAAATCAAGCAGACGTGAAAGTTTAAATATCTGGGAAGCGTCTTGACAGAGTACGGTAAGTGCGACACTTAGATCCATAGACGTATTGTGATGGCCAAGGTCGTATTCCAGAAGATGAGCAGAGTATTACAACACAAGAGGATTTCTTTGGTAACAAAGAAAAGAATACTGAAATGTTACGTGATATCTGTTCTTCTTTAGGACAGCCAATGTTGAAAGATTTCCTCAATGATGAAAACGAGACTCGAGGCGACGGAGATGTGGTTCTACAGAAGGATGTTGGGGATATCATAGACCGAGCTTGTGAGCAACGATGAGGTCTTAGAAAGGTTGCAAACAAGGAGAAGGTTTATAATTAAAATCTGAAAGAGGCAGTTGAAGTTTCTAGGACACATAATGAGGAAGGAGAGCCTGGAGATTCAGATACTCACGGGTCAAATAGAGGGAAGGAGAGACAAGGGAAAACAGCGCGTGACATACCTGAGGAGCTTGAGCAGGTGGATGACAGAACGTGATCTGGGCGAGGAAGTAGAGGGAAGGAACTTGCAAGGCATGGAGGGAGGTGGAGAGCCATGATCGCCTACGTCCTGAAGGGACATGGCACATAAAAACAAAGAATCAAGAACTTATACCGAAAGAAAACCGCCTTCATACGAATAGAAAATGAAGTCAATATGTAGCGATAGGGGTTACCATTATTGTTTATTTCCGACGGGATAACCAAAAATGTAGCGGTTGTATTACCATTGTTGTTGCGAACTTTGATCGACGAACGACGAACGTCGCGGTCAACATTATTGTTGTGATTGAGTTACCAATATTTAACTTTCGCTACGAAAGGTGAGATTAAGGACAATGCGTGGACGCAATGCAATTTATATTTGACGTAAATAGCACACAGTATAAAATAGAAAACTGAACGGAATTATTTCAAAACATAACAATTAAATTTATTAATGTTTGATGTACATGCATGTGAACTGAAATGGTAGGACAGAGTCGTGTCCCTTTGATTAGATATTAGTTTTACCGGAGTTCATATTAAGAAGAAGTAATATTAAACTTGTAATTTAGAAGAATAAATTTTGGAATTGTGAGTTGTAAAGTTGGTAAAAGTTCAGAAGTGATTTCAGAGTTCATGAATGTTGGTAATTGTTTTTAACATCTCACCGCAATGGCTAAGACGGGAGTTCTTGAAGGTTACATCTTGGCACTTGGTAGCAAGAAATGAGACGTGCGAGAGAGACGAATGAAAATAAAACTCGAGGGAGTTTACAGGTGTTGGGTTTATATAATGGTCGTGAGGCTCCCAGCATATAAGCGGGGAAACAGATTGGTCGCGTGCAGGCGGTTTGAATGGTCGGAACTGACCAATCAACAAGCTAGATTGAAGGTGATTGACCAATGAATACTTGTTATATTTGCATAAAAGTAGTATGTTACTTACCAGATAGGAAGAGTGCATTTCCTAAAAAGAGGTAAGGCTGGTTTGTTGTGGAAGATCCCACAAATAAATATACAATAATAGAAATGGATGTGAAACGAAGATGTGTCTTCCCAGTGAAATAATTAGAATTCATACGAAGATTTGTTATTGGCAGCCACTATCTTAGCAACATCAGATATGAAGATGAAAGTGTTGAGAGCAGTGTTAAAAGAAAGCGGGAAGAAAAGACTAATTATAAAGTGCAAGGAATCATAATGTAATTTTGCCAGCAGAAAGAAGGGCTCAACTTGCACATTTCAATTTGGTGATGCGGAAACCAAGCAAATACAAAGATTTAAATGTCTAGATGGATTTTTAATTGGGGACGGATAATGCAACATGGACACCGGAAAGCGCACTGGGATAATAAAATATGCCTTTATAAAGCTAAGTAAAGTATTAAGAAACAGGAGAATTTCGTTAGAAATAAAGAAAACGGTAATGAACTTTTATGTAAAGCGTTTTTTTTTATATATATATATATGGCAGGGACTACTACGCACTCCCAGCAGAAGAAAAGACTTCAGAGAATTGGAAGAAACTTATTTCTATTGCCTCAACATTTTTATCTCACTGACATTGTCTAACATTCGCAAACATATAGTAGGATCTATAATACAGTGTTCTAATCTTTGTTTTCAGTACACTTTTCTTGTTTCTAACGAAGTTTGTCTATTTCTTAATATTTGATTAACATTTCCAATGCATACGAAGAATCACATTTCTGTTGCATCATCTCTCTTATCTCTCAGAGATTATCCAATATTCGCAGATTAGCAGTTGCATCGATATTACAATACTCTTCCCTTTGTTTCCATTACTGTTTTCTTTGTTTCTAACGAAGTTTGTTTATTTCTTAATACTTTGTTTAGCTTTTCCAATGCATCTTTCTGCTATCCCAATATACACTTTCAAAACCGGCGTCACAATTTTCGTCTTGTGTTTAAAGACTTCCTAGATATTTAAACTTTAATAAAAACTTCGAAAGAATTGCTGAAAACCTGTTCATTGCGAATTCTATTCATTCTTCATATCAGTCCTTCTTCGGGATCTGAAGAACGTAGCCCTCCACAACTTCCTGTCTTTTGTAATTCTGAGTATGTTTTGTATGTTTGCTATCTTTCCTCCTCCTTTTTTCTACCAACCATTTGTTAGCTTGTCTATTTGTTGTTCTCTATTAATCTTGCCTTCAGCATGACCTGTGAGTGTCAAATTCTCTACGACGTATTTCCTCTTTATGTACGCTAGAGATTTCAGCTGTCTCTTTTTGATCATTAGTATTAGCGTTCTTTTTGATTCCATTTTAGGAAAAACTTACTAATTGATCACATGGTCCGTCCATGATATCCTCAGCCTCCTCCTGTAGAACTACATTTTTGTTGCCTCAGGTCGTTTCTTCATCTCTAAGGTGATTGTCCAACATTCATTACTTTCGAGGAGAACTGACATTACGTAACACTTCAGTACTTTTTTCTTTGTCTCTTACGAAATGTTTTTGTTTCTTAATACAGTGCTTAGCGTTTGGAAAGCATCTTTCTCTATTCCAATGTCCCTCCAGTTTTTGACGTCACATTTTTCGGTCTTCTGTTAAAACACTTCCTAGATATTTAAATTTTAATAAAAGCTTTGTCAGAATTGTTGAAAGCCTGTTCAGTGGAAATTGTAGTCATTGTTCATATCAATATTTCTTCAAGATGTGGCATATAATGGCCCTCCACAACTTTCTTTGTAGTTTTGAGTAAGCTTTGTCTTTTTGCTAGCCCTCATAATTCCTGTTCTGCCAAACATTTACACAAGCTTGTTAGCTTTGTTCTTCGTTGCTTTTTATCTCTTCATCTTGCCTTCGGTATAACATGTCAAATTCTCCATACGCTTTTCCCCTCTGTTTTCCCTTTTTTTCTACCCCGACCCATTTTTAACAATAGATTTCCAAATTTTTATCCGAATGTTTTAGCCCTTTATTTGTCCCTTCCCTTTTTTTTTTCATCTCATTTCATTTAATCATATTTTATTCCTATATATTCCTTAGGTTCCTCCTAACTTGTCTTGTCAGATGTTATCCTAACAACAGCCCGTCATTCTGAAATTGACAAGTTATTCCAACTACAGCTCGTCGTTCTGAAATAGACAACTTGATCGAACAATTCTCGGCTACACTGGCCACACGCCAGACGTCTTTCCCACTTCGCAACCTATGACTCTCTTCATATATGCTTACAATCTCACTCCCACACTCACCCTAATAATAATAGACAGGCCTAAAACTTTTACACTGACCAAAATTTTAAATTTATGTTCATTTTCATATAAATCTTCGTACAGCGAGGAATCAGACAGAGATCGGGTTTTTGCTAATAATATGATCCCCAGCAGAAAACACACCGTCCCCAAAAACATCTGTCGGTGAGTCATTCCCATTTCTCTGTTTTTTCTCGCTCCGTTGATGAAGGGCATAATAGTGTCCGAAAATTCCGATCTTAAAACTTTCTTTCCGTGCTTCATTTCTGTCATATAGTTAATAATTAATATTTAATAAATATTTTTCGTAATAATTATATTGGTACCCTTTCATTTGTCCTCGTTTTATTAATGAACCTATCTATTCTATATACTCAGAGAAGCACATGTGGACCCTTTCTTCTAATTATAGTAATTTTCCAAGCGTAGCTTAGACGTGGTACAAGGCCGAAAGTATGGGGCACCCAGTGAGGATCACTCACTCGTAATTGTTCTAGCGAGACAAGCTTGCTAACCATTACCCCACCATCGAGGTACCCTCCTTTTATATATATATATATATATATATATATATATATATATATATATATATATATATATATATATATATATATATATATATATATATATATATATATATATATATATATATATATATGACTCTTCCGTCCAATTCGACATATAAGGGTCAAACAGATCAGTTCCTAGAAAACCGACGGCCCGACAACAGCACATGAGATTTGAGTATAGTAGTGAAGGTTTCGTGCAGGACCATCCACAGTTTTTGAAGGGCCGATTACAAAGACCTGGTACACTACGTGCCACAAGGTCCCAAAACGACCCTCCGCAGGATTTGAATTCAGACCAGTTGCCATCCAAGTCTATAGAACCAAGTCTGTCCCATAGCTGGAGGGAGAAGAAGAGGAATCACACCTTTCCCAAGAGTATTAGCGCGTAAGTGAATGTAATGGATCCGACTGAAATTCGAACTCGGCTCTCCGATTCCTCAATCCAAACCGCTATCCATTACCCCACTCCGATATTATATATGTGCGATATTGCTTGTTTATCATTTTATACGTTATTTTTAGTCGATACTCGTGTTTGGGTCGGCGCTATTTATATTTATTAAACAATATATTTATTTATTTTTATCTAACGTCCAGAATCTTCGAGAAATCTTACGTAAATAAATATATATACACAATCAAAATAAGTCATCAGTTTTTGAATGGAATTAAATATGCAGATTTTGTGTATATATATATATATATATATATATATATATATATATATATATATATATATATATATATATATATATATATATGTATTACGTTGAAAAGGGTCTAACCTGGATAACCAGAAATCTATACACTGAAGCAGATACACAATATTCGTTCAAATATGTATAGTTTAATGCATCTACCTGCTTATGAGAAACCCATATAGATAGAGATGTGCCTATATGTATAATAGTTATTTAAACTTCGCCACATCAAATATCGTCTTATACAATCGCATAGACACATTAAATGAATAGATAAGACATCGCATATCCTATTTCCTTAACAGAAGTAATGACTTTGTTCACCAGATTCAGCAAAAAAAAAACTCGGACCCACTTCTGGCCCTGAAGAGCTTAATCTAGCGAGATAATTTCCGCTTATAAAGTATGCCGTTTTTTTTGTTTTGTTTTTTGTTTTTTGTTTTTGTTTTTTTTTAAGAAAAATGTCGGATGCAGGACTTAGAGGAAAATGAACTTTGGTTATGGGCGGAAGCGGAAGTGGAACGTGCGAAGAGAAAGTTTGGAGTGAAACGGAAGAACGTCCAAATATCGTTATTCTATCTACAATCAATTCGTTTTTAACACGCAGCCAGATGTATGCATGCGTGGGGTAATTTTTACATTTCGGAAAGAAAGAGTTTACCCGCCTGTGTCTGGAGACGAGAAAACATGGGCGGAACACAGCCGAAGGTGCATTTATTAACTATTAATACGGGAAATTGTATACATATATATATATATATATATATATATATATATATATATATATATATATATATATATTTGTGCGTGTGTGTGTGTGTTTGTGTGTATAAACATCAATTTTTATTATTCCATCTCTCTCGTTCTATCTATCTATCGATCAATCTATTTATCACATTTTCCCCGTATCTAAGTCTGTACATAAGCATAAGGATTGGTTTTGCTTATCATATATATATATATATATATATATATATATATATATATATATATATATATATGAAAAAGTGGAAAAGGTTTTCTTGTGACACATTTCGTTCTTTAGGATTTCATAGGAATAAATTTATTATGTTGGTGTGACTGCACATGGGCACGAATATGGGATGGTGGGAATTTTAAAATATTTTTTTTTAATTTAGCCAACTGCAAAAAACATTAAAAATATAAAAAAAATTAAATATTCCCAGCATCACTCATTCATGCGCATGCGTAATCGCACCAGCATAACAAATTTAGTCAGTTGAACTCCTAAAGAACGAAATTCTTCGCAATAAAACTTTTTACCCTTTGTCATACATTTTTCACCAATATTATTTTTGATATATAAAAAATATATCTTTACCTCATATATATATATATATATATATATATATATATATATATATATATATATATATATATATATATATATCCGATCCGATGTAAACGAAATTAATATATAAATTCCAACGTTCACAGCATTAATCCAAAAGAGGGCTCGATACCGATAGTAGAGCGATAATTATTTATTTATTATAATTTTATCATATAGACAAAAAACATTTTACTCAGTACAAAGACGTTTCACATACGGCTTGCCTACGAGCAATATTGTTCATAACCATTTTCGATTCTCACCCGTTGAAGTGCAGTTGAAATGCACGGAAACCAAGTTACATCTTTGTAGTGAGTAAAATTGTTTTGTCTATAGGATAAAATTATAATATATATATATATATATATATATATATATATATATATATATATATATATATATATATATATACATACATGCATATTTCATTAAAAACGACAGAAAATGTACTACGGTTAAGCTTTTTATTTAATTTTTCTTGTGTTCGAACAAGAGCTTTCTTTTCTGCACAAAGGGTGTGTAAGAATTGTCCAAATGTTTTATATTTCCGAGCGCTTTCGGCTATACATTTAGCCATTGTTAAGGATGATTAGATTTTTCAGCTTAATTGAGTGTGTGCATTCTGTGTATGTCTTAGTGTATGGTAGGAATGTTTTTCATTTCCAAATACGGTTAGCACATTGTGGCTTTGTTCGTAGTTAATATTGTTAAGAGTTGTCTTTTTCTTTTTTATTATTAAAGCTTCCATTATTTTTAGTCTTTTTTGCAGATGGATGCAGTTAATATATTTGTGTTTTCTACTAGTATGTTAATGATGGAGTCGGGTAAATTTTTGTGTGTTTAAATGGGTTCTAATCAAGCCGTGATCAGATAGGTGTAACGTTGTCCAGAAAAGAAAGCTCTTGTTCGAACACAAGAAAAATTAAATAAAAAGCTTAACCGTAGTACCCTGTCTATCATTTTTAATGAAACATGCATAAAGGAAGGATTGCTGCCTAAATATACAAATATCATATATATATATATATATATAGTACCTTCACAAATAGCGGGTATATTTAACTAATATTGCATCAGTATTGGCTATATTTTATCACAAAAGTTTCATCTACGCAGCTAACTTTATTGTCACACTTAAGAAAGAATTTTGCTTTTTAAAGCATTAAAAGTAAACATATCTACGAAAAGTAACCATACCCATTTCGTCAAAAAATGATAATCATTTCGCTATTACATTGGTTTATTTCTTCTGTGAACTCTCTAGGATTATTATTTTTTTTTTTTATTAAACTCAACTTACGGCCACATCACGTTGAAATATCGACCCGCGTACGATCACTTTGAGCGTGGTCAGTACTATTATGGGTAACCCCTTAACGACGAACTCAAACTTACCACCAGTTATAAAACCCTTCGAAAATTAAAAAAAAAAATGGAAAGTCGGTGTTGTAGGAATTCTATTCTGATGGTGTTTCTGAGACGCGCAAATCTCACGGGTGAAGCTTTTTCCATTTTTTTGCTTTTCTGACAACTACTGCCTTCCAAAAATACTAATTGTCACCCGTCTTCCTAAATCCTATTCATTTAATTATCTTTTTTACTCAGTGAGGTTTTCCCAGTTTACTTTAAATGACTAATGTGAAAGCTAAACAAGGTTTTTACTTATACTACACCCTTGTGCAACTTAATTGAAACAGCAGCTTTAGTTTCCTTTCTTTCATCATACTGTCAATGTTAGACCCACAGCAGTGACAGGGTGTAATCAATTTCTATTTTTTCTTTAGATTAGGTCATTTCCAGAGGTATGCAGTAATATGAATCTATTTTCGGGGTGTATGGTGAAATTTGTTTGGCTTTGAAATATATTGCGTCATCCCTGACTATATCAGATTTTTATTACGCCCAGACACTGTTGTCTCGACTGTCGATTAGTTGTCCTGCGACCATTGTCTGCAATGGACGTTACTTCACGGAAGCGTATGAAAATTGTAGCGCTGTACGAACATAATTTTCAGCAGGATGTTTCTGTTAAATGATTTTGAACAAAAATGATTATAAATGAAGAAAGACGACATAATTAAGTCAAAAGAGACAGAGGAAAATAGTACAAAACATACCTAACAAACTTATGTAAATGTTTGACAGAACAGGGTTTAGCAGAGATAGTAAAAAGACAAACTTTACTAAGACAGAATATTCTACAGCAAAATCCGAAAACGCATTGGCATAGTGAATTGTGCTAAACTGAGTATTAAGAAGCAGGAATATTTCGTTAGAAACAAAGATAACAGCGCTGAACTGTTATATAATATCGGTCTTGCTATACGACAGCGAATGGTAGACAATCTTCATATAGATGCAGAAGAGATTTGAGACAACATAAACCTGGCACTACAGAAAGATGATAAGGATACCATGTACTGAACATGTGAGCAACGACGAATCTTTAGAGAAAATAGAAGCAATAAGGACATTTATACTTAAAATCAGAGAGAGACATCTGATATTTATAGGGTACATAATGAGGAAAGGGGAATAAGAGAATTTGATACACGTAGGACATATTGTCGGCAAGAGGGGCAGAGCGATGCATGACATAACCAACCTATCGAACTCTTATAAATGGTTGGCAGAACAGGGATTAGGAGAGATCACAAAAGCACAAACTTTACTACGGTCTATAAATTACAGGAATTTGTGGAGATCCATTATAGTCTCCATCCTGAATGGAGATGGTAATGTAACGTGCTGCTAATATTACATGGTAAGTAGAATCGACGAATCGAGTTCAAAACTCAGCCTAGTCTTTTGCGTTCAATTTCGCATTAATCACCATGGGAAGGACAGGAATGTATCCCTTCTCCACCAACTAGGGGTTAAATAACAGAGAAGACTCTCTAGAGTTGGGTTGCAGCCCTTCAAAAGGAAATCTCTGAAGAAACCATTTCACTACCGACAGACATTTGTCCGAGAGACAGTAGACCGACAGACATTTGGCCAAGAGACAGTAGACCGACAGACATTTGGCCGAGAGACAGTAGACCGACAGAAATTTGGCCGAGAGACATTTGACCGAGAGACATTTGGCCGAGAGACAGTAGACCGACAGACATTTGGCCGAGGGATAGTTGAACGACAGACATTTGGCCGACGCACATTTGACCGACAGACATTTGACCGAGGGATAGTTGACCGACAGACATTTGGCTGACGCACATTTGACCGACAGACATTTGGCTGAGGGATAGTTGACCGACAGACATTTGGCTAACGCAAATTTGGTCGGGAGACATTTGATCGAACGGACATTTCACCGAAAAAGTACAAGTAAAAATAGTAACAAGCAATATATTCAGTATTTTAATTAGCAGTTCTTATAAAGTAGAATAGGACTAATATTTTCCCCTGCATTTCAAGTAATTAAATTACTGAATCTAAATTTAAAGTTAAAAGTTTTATTTTAATATTTGTTTACTGAAATTAGTATTTAAAATATATTTGAGCACCTATTATCAAACAATACTTTAAGTTAGCAGTATTATAAGGTAGAATAGGACTAATAATTACCACTGAATTTTAAGTGATTAAATTACTAAATCTAAACTTAAAGTTAAGATTTTTCTTATATCAATATTTGTTTATTGAAATTAGTATTTTTAAATATATTTTAGTGTATTTGGGTAAAAAGTACCACTAAATTATTTGAATTTGTATTTAAGAGTATGGTAAAAGCTAGCTCATCCCATTAAGATAATGATCATTAAAAGCGAAATTGAAAGATATTTCATATCGTAAAAGCTTAAGAGTTTTACTGTCGTAAAATGTGATTTTTCTCAAAATACTCATCAACATACAATGATATTTGAAGTAAAATATAATATATACGGAATAGATTTAAAAAAAAACGCCTGTCAAAAAAAGGAAAAATTATTAATTAATACAGTATATAAATATAAATATATGTAGCACATTGCGATAACGAGTGTGATATACATATATGTACGCCACTACGTTTTCACCTAAATGTTTATTCAGTTAAATATTCGCCGGCCAAATGTTCCATTTCCATAGGTCACGTCAATCCATATACATTAAAACGGGATGCTGTGGTGAGTTTTTATCGCCTACGCCCTATATGGAGATCCATCAGATATTCAAGATAATAGTGGAAGGCAAATAAATAAATAAAATCAAACATTATGCAAATTTATTTGATGATCTAAAAAATACAAATATTAAAATCTATGATTTCAAGCAAGAGCCGACTTTAAAAGCAAACATCGATCCCACTGACAATGCTACCCACAAATATTCGATAACCACCCATATGGTCGTGGAAATCGACGACGGAGAGCTGGGTGCGCTAGAAAAGTGTTATTTTTTTCCAGACCATTGTTCTTGACAAAGGCAAGACTATTTACCATTCTGTGCGCAAAGTAAAAGATACAATCAACTGGGTCCCTTCCTGGTTTTAATGGAATAAGTCATATTATTGCTATTTTAAATTCTAATGCTTCTTTAAGAATTCTGTTTTACGAGAGTCGATCAAACTGTAAAGCCTCGTTTTCATTCATTACACCAGTAGAAAGACACGAATAATGCCAAAGTGAATTCCCAAAGTCTCGTGATTGCAAGTGTAGACCACAAAGTAATTTTCTTCCTTTCTAAATGGTTTTACGAGAGTTGATCGAAGAGTAATGCCTTTTCTTCTTTCATTACAACAGATTTAATATTCTTTTCCAATCGTGGAACGAAGGTTGGTCAAAAAGTAATGGTAGTTCTTCTTTCATTACAACAGAAGAATCTAAATCATAACAAAGTGAACGCCATAGACTCAGAATTGCAAATACATCCTTCAACGGACTCTCTTTACTCTCCAGATGTGCTACAAAGTTTGGTTGAAAAGCTGTGATTGCTGTTTAATTTCAATTAGTCAGTTAAGTGCAATCCTTGATACCCGCTTGTGCGATCCTATCTCCGATTCACGACTCACTAGGTAGATTTTTGCTCAGGAGGTTGCTCTTTCTTTCTGCGGTAGACTGATTGCAAGCAAGCAAGGTTATAGGATCCAATCTCTAGCATAAACAAGAGCAATACTAACGGATATATTGTTTGCGATTTTTGTCCTGTACTCCATATTAATTAAAAAATTTCTTTAAATTATCAAACCGAACCAAAATTATATTAAATGCTGTCTGTATTTTTTTTATATTTAATTCGTATCTTAGTATTTTTGAAAAGTTATATAAAACATACTACAATTGTTCTTGAAGGCAATTAAAGGAAAGAACTATTACTATTATGTTGGTGCAAAAATAATGTCGGTTTTTGACGTTAAAAAATACGTCAAAAAGCGACATTATTTTTGCACCAACCTAATACATGGTGATTTCAGCGTTACGTTCCTTTGCTGCCAAGCGTGAGACGCACTTGTACGATTATGTCTCTCTATGATTCATGATTGTCATGGAAAAAGGATTCCAGTATTCCTGCAATTTAATCCATACCTGGGGAGAGAAGATATGGATCTATACTTTTCCCAAGGCTATTTGTACGAACCTGGATGGAATTCGGAGCCGAGAAACCGATTTCTCTTTCAGAGTCGGTGGATGTCACACGATTCTGACACTTGTTATAAAGTTAGTATAAACTATAGCCAAATAGGTCAATGTTGCATATAAGAGTAAAAGAGATATTTTTAAAAAATTGGTTTTGTAGGAAAATGGAGGTTTATATGACATCGAGTACTGAACAAGTACATTCAACGACACTGTGATGCCAGATACATTTATAAATTATCGTAAATATACAACACCTGGAAATTTTTAATTTAGACCGGCTCTGTTAAAAGAATAAAGAGAAATAAAAAGAATTTCACCGGCGGAAAGGAGGTAAATAGAAAAATGGGGAGTCTAAATAAATTTTATATCTATTATGAAATTGACAAAGTCCGACAATTATTTTAAGACATTTTATATTTATAAATTCTTTTTATAGATACAAATATTATGTTGGTGCAAAAATAATGACGGTTTTTGACGTATTTTTAAACGTCAAAAACCGTCATTATTTTTGCACCAACCTAATATTTAAGTAAAGGCTCCGTTTTTAATAAACCGTATTAAACAACATTTACCGGCCTGAATGTCCGAGAAATTTTCATAGAAAACATTCGTCCTCCGACAGGAATCGAACCGATATCCTATACCGAACCATCACATAGCCTGACGTGTCTGCTAACCGATTCGGCCACAGAAGAGTTACGGCTTTTAGACTTCAATCATCCATGAATCTCATATCTGCTCATGGCGTATCCAAAAGTAAACAAATGACGTCACAATTATGAAATGGACAAAGTCCGACAATTATTTTAAGACATTTGTATCTATAAAAATAATGTATAAACATAAAAATGTCTTAAAATTATTTTCTGACTTTGTTCATTTTATAATTTATATATATATATATATATATATATATATATATATATATATATATATATATATACGAAAGCTTGTGTTTCTGAATAAAATTAACGTGAAAGTTCTTCGTCGAATGTGTTCCAAGTAACCACACGAAAGACAGAGGACTATGTGTCGTAGATAAAAGCCACCCGCAGCGTGGAGACAGTCGGCAGCTGCGTCTTAGCTGAACAGGAAGGGAAATAGAAAAAAGAAAAGAAAACATGAATACTTTCATATAGAAGCTTATACAATTACAAATTCAGATACAATGATCGATTTAGCAAAACACAACCCCCCCCACACACGCACATATGTATATTATATCTATTGAATCAATTACTAGGTTTGCAGGTAAGAAAGTTGCTTCACTATGTCGTCCTTGGTATTTTTTCTTGTCAGAATCTATTTTGCTTATTCTTAGGTCTACCATTCGTCTTTTCTTTGAATATTCCTGCCACATCTGGTCTGGTGTAGCTCCTATGTATTTAGAGATTCTTGATAATATTCAAAGAAGAATCTGCAATATTATCGGTCCTGATTTGACATCAACGCTATAATGTCGTTTCCCTGTGTTTTTCTGACGAACTTTCTTCTAAGGAACTTAGACTTTATGAAGTACAGTACTAGATTGGTGTCAAGGTCTCATTATTTTACTGTTGAAATGGATAGATATAACCGTAAGTTCTATGCTAACAGTTTCTTCTATCATACTTCTCCCTTTTATGAGGGAATTTCTATGGATATTTTATTGTCTTAGGCGAATTTCTACGGATAAGGGAATTTCTATAATAGGTGAATTTCTACGGATATTTTATTGTCGTAGGGGAATTTCTACATATAAGAGAATTTCTACGGATAAGGGAATATCTATTGATATTTTATTATCGTAGAACTCACCATGAGTTTCTTCAATCATTAACTTATGAATTAAGATTCATCAAAATACGAAACCCGTGAAATTTACACGTGTTTAAACTAGTTATATTAATTATTGATATTAATGTAATTAATTAATTATTAATAATTAATAAAATATTAATAAATATATTCCTTCCACGCCATGCTAAAGTTTTCTGTTGACGTGAAGTGGAAAGATTATATGAAATCAACGGTTATGTTTGCAGCTAAGAAAGTTGCTTCATTATGTCGTGCTAGACAATTTTTCCCGACAAAATCTATTTTACATATATAGGAGACTATTCATTGAATATTGCTTCCACGTCTGATCTAATGCTCTGGTATCTAAATTCTATATTCTTGATAAAATACAAAGAAAAATTTGCAATGAAATTGATCCTGACCTGCCATATAGGCTTCAATCATTTCCCTACCACTGTAACTAGCATTTCATATGCCTCTTCTGTAAATTATTTCATATTAATTGCTCTGAGTGATTTTCCCTTTGTATATAAATTGTATTCATTGTAGTATTCATTAGGGTTTCATTTTTTAAAAGTTGTTATTTTTATCCCTGATCCCAGATAAGTTTTGTATAAGAAGACAAAAGTTAGGACAGCATAGAGACGTTCAGGCATTATGGCAGATTAGTAAGAATGACAAGGGTGCGATATTTTGGTTTAAGGAATACTGTCGTATGTTTTGGTCAGAAATTGTTGATAGCTAGGTTCAGTTATAAGACAAAGCTACTCATCCCAACATGCCTTGAGCCATATTATTTTATCTTTAAAAATAAATATCACTTTCCTCTATAATAGCTAGACTTTATGAATTTAAGCGCAGTACTAGATTGGCGGTCAGGTCTCATTATATTACAGTTGAAATGGCTAGATGTAACCATATGTTCTGTACTAACGGCTTCTTCCCACTTTTTGAACTAATTCTCCGGCTTCTTGATTCCCGGTCAAGTGAACACTGCCGTCAACATCCAAGTGGCCGGAGTCTCTTTCAGGAGTTCATCGGCAAAAGTGATGTTTACGTTAATGCCACTAGAGATGGTCGCGAAGGAGGGGACTAAATTTAAATTTTAAATTCTCAGCGGCCCTTTTCCTTCACGCTCTTCCGTAGCCGCATCAACGCAAAATCACTTATGTTCAATGAATCTTAAAGGATGAAAATGTGCCAGCTGAGAACATTTCTTCTTTGTCATAGATTGCCATAATATTTAGATACAAGTTGCGATGGGTAAATTGTCGTCTAAATGACGCAAAAATGAAAACTGATATCTCATGTAAAAAGATATATTTACCAAAACTACGCAAAAATATCTTGAAATACTAAAGAGAAAATGTATTCAATAGAATCACCATTGACTTCAACCACAGTTCTATATACATTTTTAGAGACTGTATTTTTCGTGTATTTCTATTATTTTCAGGCATGTTATTAATGTTTCAAATTATTCAAATTCTATATAAAAAGTAATAAAAAATAAGCTTCAAATGACGGCCTGGACACTAGCCGCGTACCGGTAGCTGATGTTTCGCGTACCGGAACCGGTCCGGGGAACACCACTTTGAGTGGCACTGGTTGACAGTACCCTCAGCTTCAAACTTATCTCAAATTTGTGAGATTGTAAACCGCGTGGGTGGATCTGAATGAAACACTCTTCAGTACTGCTTTGAACTTCAGTTTCATTTTCGTACTTTTAGTAACATTTCAAGATGAACTTTCTTTGTTCAAATCTAAGCCTGGGTGACATTAGTAATATTAACGTATAAATTTGTATAGAAATCAAGTTGATTTGAGCTATACACTGTAAAAGTGTGTATACATTTTTTAAGACACTGTATTTTTCGCGTATTTCTATTATTTTCAGGCATGTTTTTTAATGTTTTCAAATTATTCAAATTCTACATCAATTTAGATTACTTCAAACTCAATAAATTCATAAAACTACTACCATCTCCAAGAATGCTTCCATCAAATGATGAGTTTGGTTTCAGGGGCTGAAGTTATATCTCAATTAAAGTCCTTCCTTACGGGTAGGTCTTTGCGGGTAATTTGTTCACCGTTCGTCCTCCAGGTCTTAATCGATCAACGCAGGCGTCCCCCAAGGTTAGTGATGTTTGGAGATGACGTTCGATCATCATAGAGAGGACCCAGAACTTTCACCGATCACGATGAACGAGCGTTCCTTCGGGTAGGCTATGTGCCTTGAGCACCTATTTACTCAACCCAGACCTCAAGTGAAACTCGTACATACGACACATCGCTAAAAATATTTGGAAAATGATCAGTTCCAGTAAATACCTGACCCTTTCTGCTATCCTATATCTTTACAAGAGTCAGACTATGCCGAAAATGGAGGACTGGTGTCATATGGGTAGGAACTTTTCGGTTTTCATTTTCCAGTTTTGATAGAATCCAAAAGAGTTTGATATCTGTGTTCTTGTGCACGTCGTTTACAGTGCCCTCAGTTTCAAATTTATCTCTAATTCGTGAGATTGTAAGTCGCGTAGATGGATCTGAATGAAACACTCTTAAGTACCGCCTTTGAATTTCAACTTCATTTTCGCACTTCTAGTAGCATTTTAAAGAAGAACTTTCTTTGTTTAAATCTAAGCCTGAGTGACATTAGTAATACTAACGCATTAATTTGAAAAGAAATCAAGTTGACTTGAGCTATACACTGTAAAAGTGTGTATACATTTCTATTATTTTTCGGCATGTTTCTTAATGTTTGAAATTATTCAAATTCTATATAAAATGTAATAAAAATAAGCTTCAAATGATGGCCTGGACACTGGTCGCTTACCGGTAGCTGATGGTTCGCGTACCGGCAACAATTCACGGAACACCACTTTGAGTGGCAATGGTTGACAGTACCCTCAGCTTCAAACTTATGTCTAATTCGTGAGATTGTAAACCGCGTAAATGGATCTGGAAGAAACACTCTTCAGTTTCTGCCTTTGAATTTCAACTTCATTTTCGCACTTCTAGTAGCATTTCAGGATGAACTTTCTTTGTTCAAATCTAAGCCTGCATGACATTAGTAATACTAACGAGTAAATTTGAAAATAAAACAAGTCTACTTCGGCTATACACTGTAAAAGTGTGTATACTTTCTTTGGGAAATCCTCTATGCGTGCGTTGTTTGATTGGTTGTTCTTATTTACCGGTATATATCTCTTTATGTCTTGTTTGTATAATAATTTGTACGCATTTTTTGTAGATTATAATGGATTTAATGATGCTTTTTACTAATTAAACCATAGCCGGGGGAGAAGAGATGAATTCTTACTTTTCCGAAGGCTATTTGCTCGTAAGTGACTATAACAAACACCAGTGGAATCGTAACCCGGCTCTCACACTTCCAATTTGAAACCGTTATGACCCATACCACACGTACCTTCACACTTATAATACTTAGTATTCCCAATAGGTCACCCATGTAGGTACAGAACAGTGTCGACGTGGCTTAACTTCGATAATCGTACGGGAAACGGTGTTTCAATGCCAGGTAGACGTAATCATTTTGTGTGTGTGTGTGTGTGTGTGTGTGTGTGTGTGTGTGTGTGTGTGTGTGTGTGTGTGTGTGAGAGAGAGAGAGAGAGAGAGAGAGAGAGAGAGTCATCATATCCTGGGCGTTACTGGAAAATCATGTTGGATATGTTAACGAGCATTTTTTCATTCGTCGACAACAGGGAGAGGACACCAAGTATTTTGCATAACAAAATACTTTTATAGAGAATCCTGCAACGGAATTGTTTTTAATCTAAATATTCCGTCTTCAGTATGTCATGTGGAATACGCGCCCTTTTTTCTTTTTTTTTTTTTTTTTTGTTGGTAAGTAATTTTCTTTTACGCCACATTTTCCGTCGTAGGATACACTCGACGCACTGTCGCTTAGGTTGACGAGGTAAGTCGTCGTTTTCTTCGCTATAGATTCTTCCTCATATTCCATACGAAGAAAAGATGTCTGATATGTTAATCACATATCTTAAGGTTATATTATTAACAAAAGCACGTATCAATGGAAAAGATTTGAGCGTCCGGTCAACGGTCGATATGTTAAGGACTCTTGTCAATCTAATTATGTTAAGATCAGCATATATACAAAGAAGTATTTTGAACTTCCGATCAATTGAACTTGTATCAACGAGTTTTCTCTGGGCTATGATATTAACAATAACGGGTTGGAAATGAAGTATCAAAAATTAGTGTACATGTAGTAGGAAATGCAGGAAAATTTTCTCACGCATGAAGATGAGGCTTGAGGAAACAGAGATGTGACTCTGCAGAAGGATGCTGAGAATACCATAGAGAGAGCATGTAAGCTAAGAGGTGGTTTCCAGGAAAAAAGAAAAAAAAGGGAAACTTCTCAGAAAAGGAAGTGAAATATACAGCGAGGTGAGGGCACTTCGATGTGGTGTAGGGATTAGCAACTTTGTCTCGCTAGATCAGTTACACTCGGTGCTCCAAAGTTCGGCCTTGTGCCACATCTAAACTCCGCTTAGTAAATCACTATACAGCGACACTATTATGAGAGGTATAAGAAGTACTAACAGGATTCATTATTGGCGGGTCACAATCTTACCAACATAAAATGTGCAGATGACACAGCGTTGATAGTAGACAAGGAAATCAAGACAAAACTGAGTAAAATGATAAACTACATCCGCGTTCTGCGTAAGACAATAAACTACATCCGCGTCCTGGATAAGACGATAAACTACATCCGCGTCCTGGGTAAGACGATAAAATACATCCGCGTCCTGGGTAAGACGATAAAATACATCCGCGTCCTGGGTAAAATAAAAAACTACATCCTCGTCCTGTGTATGTCGATAAAGTACGTCCAACAAAGGCCATTGATCATGAGGTATTTAAGAGCATGGAACCAGTTCATAATTTCTGCTGTAGCCAGGTTCACCCTGGGCCGAGGTGGTAGCACCTGTTAGTGTCCCAGCTATGGGCAAATAGTTAACCCACAAGCCCTTCCGCGTCTTGGGTAAGACGATAAATTATATACGGCGTCCTGCATAAGACGATAAACTAGGTCCAACAGCAAAGTCTTTGATCAGGATGTTTGAGGAACGTGGAACCAACTCTTAATTGCTCGTGTTCCCAGGTCCACCTTGACCCGGATTGATAGCACCTGTTAGAGTCCCAAATAGTTAACCCACAAAACCGTCGTCTTCTTGTGTAAGACGATAAATTACATCTGGTGCCCTGGGTATGACGATAAACTACATCCGAGTCCTAGGTAAAACGATAAACTACGTCCAACAGAAAGGACTTTAATCAGTAGGTTTTGAAGAGCGCGGAACCACCTCATAATTGCTGGTGTTCCCAGGTGCACAGTGCCCTGAGTTGGTAGCATCTGTTAATGTCCCAGGTAGGGGCAAATAGTTAATCCCCAAACTGAGGTCAAAACACTATGAATGTGTAATTTAACACCAGCAATACATTTTTGAAAAATATATTCCAAGCAATATATGTTTGGGGAAAATATTACCAGCAATAAAATTTTGTCGACATTAAATCGAGCATTGAAGTTGAGATGACGTGAAACCAAACGAACTCTTCCAAATGATAATCAAATTATTGAAAGAGAAAGATTTTGTTAGAAACAAAGAAAAAATCACAGAACTGTTGTGTTATCGATCCTTCTATGTAGCAGTGAATGCTGGACAATCTCTTCACAGATGAAGAAAAAAGTCTTGCCGTAACAGAAATGATGTTCTACAGAAGGATTCGGAGAATATCATTGACGGGAAATTTGAGTCACGAGGAATATTTCACCAAAATGGACGCTTATACTTAGAATCAGAAAAAAATTGGAATACTTGGACACATAATAAGGAAAGAAATGAAAGCTGAACTGTTATTTAATATAAGTCCTCTTATATTGAATGATAGATAATATCCCCAGATACGAAGAAGAGACTTGACGCCACAGATATAGGGTTCAACAAAAGCATGCTGAAGATACTATGGGCCGAATATGTGAGCGACGATGAAGTTTTTGGAAAGCAAAGAAGAAACTTATAAACATCGGGAAGCGAGAGATTTGCAATGTTTGTCAGTCTAGAAAATGACTGTGAGAACAACGCAGCAAAATATGTTACGGAATTTTTATATTTTGTTGTTAAAAGCATTTTTTGTTTTTAACACCTGATACTTTAGCAGGAGATGCTTTCCAGAAGTTAAGCAAAGCTTTAATAACAGGTGGATTTCATTAGAAACAAAAGAAAAACTTGTGTACTGACCTGTTACGTTATATCAGTCCTCAAATGTAACAGTGAATGCTGGAAAATCTTCTTACAGATGAAGAAAGTGACTTGAAGCAACGGAAATGTGGTTCTACAGAAGGATACTGAAAATATCACGGACGGTAAAATTGAGTCTGGAGGAACATTTCACCAAAATGGACGCTTATACTTAGAATCGGAAAAAAGACAAATGGAATACTTGGGCTCATAATGAGGATAGAAGGCTTGGAGAATTTGACAGTCACAGGAAATATGGAAAACAAAAAGATCTGCGTGAAAGAGCAGCAAACATAACGACGGTGGGGTAAAAGGATGACAGAACAGGGGTTGGGTGGTATACGGAAAAGACTAATATTGCTAAGCGCTACAAAAGAAGCTGTGGAGAGCCATGATCACTCAGGAACTAAATTTAATATTAGATGAAGGATTGTCAAGTATAATGAATTTTTGACGAGGATTTCTTTCAATTTAATTTTAGGTGTTTAGGTTTACATACACTAGTACGCTTTTAGTATGACGATAAACTAATATCCACGTCCTGAGTAAGACGATAAACTACGTCATAGTCCTGGATATGATGATAGACTACATCCAGAATCAAGTTCTCTGAAGAAGAGGTTTTGAGAATCGTGGGAACACCACTTAATTGCTGGTGTTTCCATGTCTACCTTGACCTGGGGTGGTAGCACCTGTTAGAATCTCAGTTATGGGCAAATAGTTAACCCAAAAGCTTGGGTTAAAACACTCTGAAAGTGTAAAAATAGGATTTTAATAATATCAGTACATTTTTGAATAAAAATTATAACCAGTAATAAATTTTGGAAGAATAAATTATTACCAGCAATACATTTTTTTTAAATATTGCCAGAAATACTTTCTGAATAAAAAAATTACCAGCAATAAAAATTTTATCATTGAGGTTGATATGGCATAAAACAAACCAAACTAAACCGAACCATTCACTAATAGTATTAGTAAAAGTCATTTTTTTTATTATACGCGAATTATTTCTTTTGTTTTCCAAATTAGCAAATATAACTTTGATAAAAAAAAAAAAATGGAGACACTTTTTTTTTTTTTTTTTTTTTTTGCATTTTCTTAATAGTGTTCTGATATTGTCTTTTACAAATAAGTAACATTTTTTTTAGAATTCAAATAATAAAGCAATTCGGGTTTTTTTCTCCTTACATAGATTATTAACATATATTTTTATCTTTTTTCTGGGTAACGCAATTTGCGTACAAAATAATATAGCCTAAAATGTCTCCTAATGTTAAAAAAAATCTGAGATTCAGAAGAATAAAAGTTGTCTACCTTCATATCATGCCCTGCCGCCAGAGGTCACTTTTTACAGCCTCTCTTTCGCATTTCTTTGAATTCCATTCGTCTCTCAGCCTATTCCACCGTCCGTCTTTGTTTCACCTCCACCTATCCCTACTCCAATCGCATTGTTTACCGTTTGATCTTCCCACTATTTCTCTGATCTGTACTGATCTATAAGCAGTCCACCTCTGTCCGGCACTGTCTTTCACAGAAAATGGATTTTGCTCTGGGATGTCGACGTCAAAGAAAAATCGCGGATGTAGACACACATAAATAATAGATATTGATATTAATTATTATTATCGGTATAGCTATGGCAAAAAATATCTATATAACCGCTAACAAAATTGAATGTGAAAAAATAACCAGTAATAGTATGACTACCTTAAATATCATATCTTAAGCAACCTACTGAAAGATGCTGAGGATGCTATGGACCAAAGATGTGAACCACAAAGAGGTTTTCGAGAAAATGGAAAAAACGAAATAACATCAGGAAGTGTCAGTTGAAATTTCTGGTGCATGTATTGAGGAAGGAGGGCTCGGAAAACTTAATACTCACAGGACAGATTGAAAGAAAGAAAGACAGAAAAAATCAGCGTGTAACATACTTGATGAACTTCTGTAAATGGATGGTAGATCAGGGTTTGGGATAAATAACAAAAAGACGTAACTTATTAAGAGCTACAAGGAACAGGAAGATATGGAGGGCCATGATCGGCTCCGTCCTGATAGGACACGGCATATAAAAAAAAGAAGCATATGCATCTCTAATTGAAAGGAATATAATGCTAAAAATGGATGAAACTTATAGAGCATCAGATCAAAAATAATTCAATTTAAATAATACGTCATCGGAAGATATTATCACTTGATGGTACCGTAATAAAGTTGTGGGTACCGGAAAAAATAATAACAAAAGATTTGAATTTTTAGTAATTAAAAATACATCCTTGTGCAAATTAATTGAAACAAAATAAAGAATTCCATTATTTACTTTTTTCGTATTTTTCCTGTGAAACATGACCCCTTGCACATTTCATGGTGTCTTTTCTTGAAGATTAACCACAAATTCTTAATTGGATGTAATCATGAGAGTTTCCGAGTCAGTCGATACTACATCGATTTGTTCACTGGTAAGGATTGCCAGTGTGTTCGTGTGCCATTTTAATTTTCATCCACTACCCTGGAGTAACGTCCATTGCAGACAATGGCCGTAAGACAACTAATCGAGAGTCGAGACAATAGAGTCTGGGCGTGATGAAAATCTGATACAATATTTTTCAAGGCCAAACGAATTTCATCATACACCCCGAAAATATATTCAGATTACTGCACCCCACTGCAAATGACAATCTGAGGAAAAAATAGAAATTGATCAAACCGTCACTCCAGTGGGCCTAAAACTGAAAGAAAGAAAACTAAAGGGTTGTTTCAATTAATTTGCACAAAGGTGTATTCCATATTAAAATTATCTGTAATAATTGCCTCAAAAAATGCATAAGAGAAACCTCAAGAGATTGACGGAAGTTTATAGGAACACAAAAGAAATCTTTTACAAAACAAACTCTCTATGCATTAGTTTCGATTTTAGAAATGCTACTTGAATTGAAAGAGTAAGCAATTTACTAAGACTAAAATATATAGAAAGTGCTTTAATCGCTATATCCTCTGTATGTTTATCATGGTTCTTGCAATATTTCACCTTTCTTGGCAGATCTTCTAGTATTACAACGTAGGATACGTAATAATAAAAGTGATAAACACATAAAAAAATAAGAAACTAAATGAAATTAGCCAGGCTATGTATCCAAACATGTTTAAAAAAAATTAAGTTTAAAATGTCAGCGTCCCATCCCCTTCTTGCGTGTGTGTAGTTACATTAACGGAAATATGACTTTAATCCAATGAAGTCCTATGCCTCTTCAAAGGATGAAGTAATGAATTTATCAGTTGACTTTTGATTTTTCAACATATTTGTTGTTGTTGTGCATTTTGGGTCGGAAAAGTAATAATTGTTTCAGGAAAGGAGATATGGGAAAAACTGGTGCGTAGATTAATATTTGGATAATATTCGATGGCGTCATTTTCGAGGGTTTTATTTCTGAGTAAATGACTTACTCTTTTGATGAGTGTGGCATTTTTAGATCGAAGTTGTGTTCAAATTTATTTTTGTTTATAACTAGTGCATTTATTAAATTCTTATTTATGAGGTCCTTTTAAAGTTCATAGAAACGTTTTTTTTTTTATTTCTATATGTTTCTCTGGTGTATTACGAGGAACAGTTTTGGAAATTTATTTTATATACATGCCTGTTTCCGAATTATTATTGCTATGGTTATTTTTATATCTGATTATATCCAGAACAGTTTGGCAAATAGTTATGACAATTTGGATAATGTTTAGATGGGATAATTTGTTCTGGGTTGTGCAGGTTATAAAGTTGGTAGGTAGTTACGTTTCTGTTCTTGTTTCATTTATTATTGTGGATAAGGTTGTTATTTTCGTTGTGGCTGTGTATTTTTGTGCCTTTCCCTGTGCGTTGTGGATATTGGAGGTTTTCGAATGTGTTTTCTATGTGTGTTTCGTGTTTGGTTAAGTATTGGAGGCTACAGATTCTTAATGCTCTTAAGAAGAAAGCTATAATTATACAAGATTTAAGCCAATAGGTGTGGTTTCAGTAGAAGTTGAGCAGGTCGTGTCTATTGTTAGCTTTTCTTTTCACCTCATGAACATTCATGAACGTTCTCAAATTTAAAATGTTCATAAACCAGTGACATCCTAGACTCTGTATATAAACATGTGCATTATAATAAATCTCACATTGCCTTGATAAAACCCCCAGAGGACGAAACGCGTTTGATAAGTATAATTTTTACTCTTGGTTCTTTTTATTCATTTTGTCTCTTTTACAGATACACTCCATCTGAGAATATTTGCACCCAATCACACACACACCCCCCCACACACACACACACACATATATATATATATATATATATATATATATATATATATATATATATATAAAGATGTGTAATCCATATGGATAATTCCAGAGCTCAATGTAAAAATAGAGCAAATATTAATTATATTAATCATATTAAAGTTTTCTGTTTCTTAATATATATATATATATATATATATATATATATATATATATGTATATATATATATATATATATATATATATATATATATATGTATATATATATATATATATATATATATATATATATATATATATATATATATATATGAAAAATTTCTCAGAGTTAACCTGTAGAAAAAGACAATATTTATAAATGTAAAAGACAATAGGAAAAAGAAATCAAAAGAAAATGGTTGAATCCGTCAACAATAATAACAATGTCACCTCACGTGACAGTAATTGGCGTAATTTTCAGTGAACAGTGGGAAAATAGCGTTGTCTAAATTCTTCCAGTTGCTAAGAACATTTTGTTTTGTTATTATTAGTTACTTTGTTTAATAAATTCATTTTTGCCTTGAAAAAGTCCACAGTAGATCCGGAAGGGATTTTCACAAGCGAGAAGTGCGACTAAAGAAACAGTTGGCTTATAAATTACGGTTACATTTCGCCAGTTCAAATCTAAATTTTTGAGACCTTGTCGGTAGTTTAGCACTGCCCTTAAGATCATAAAGTCTAGGTTAGAAAGCGAAGAGCTCATCCAAACAATTACTTAGTATTTATAGAAAAGGCACAACATTAAGGCTATGGGAAAGAAACTGAAGCCAAGAGGCCAGATCAGCGCTAATACTATTGCTGGTTCTTCTTTGGATTTTATCAAGGATACCTAGATATATGGCAGGAGCACTAGGCCACATGTGACAGCAATCTTTTAATCTTGGACGAATGGTAGACTTATAGAATGGTAGACTTATTATTGGAAGATGGATTCTGAAACAACTTTCTTAGCAGCTTAACTCTACTTTTCTCTCTATCTACATCTCTCTCTCTCTCTCTCTCTCTCTCTCTCTCTCTCTCTCTCTGTTGTGGATTCCGCGTGAAAAATCGGTCTCCAATAAATGACAAACGCAAGTATTTAAGCTAAGAAATTAAATGTATTTACATGAAATACAAAAGGTAATGCTGTTAGTAAAATCCAGGAACGCCGGTTAGTATTAATCAAAGATCGCTATATACAGTCTCGAAGTAAACTTCCTTAGAGTCGGGCGTCCTTGGAACTGACTTCTAACGTCATCTCAATCACAGTGTCTATGTACTTGTCACTCTGTTCCTCCATCCTGTTCCTCTAACTTCAGACATCATGACTGACTGACTGTGGCTAATTTATGGCAGGAGGACGAGTCCATTTATATCAGAAAAGGGTGTACCCCATAATACTCTCTCTCTCTCTCTCTCTCTCTCTCTCTCTCTTTCTATATATATAGAGGTAGAGCATAAATTATAATTATCTTTTAAGCAAAGGAATCATATTTTTTTTAAAATAATCATTATATATATATATATATATATATATATATATATATATATATATATATATATATATATATACTAGCATATATTGTATATAACAGCAACGAATATCTATTATGTTTGATGAGCCGTTCTAAGCTTCCTCTGGTGGCTTTAGTTTCGGAAGACAAAAACTGTTTCTTGATCTAAGATTTCAGTCAACATCAGCCATCATCAAAGTGATTGACATTACAACAGAGAAGTTCACCATCAAAAATTACATCCTGTTATATTTAAATAGAAGATTTCTATGCGACGATAACGGTCGCGGAATAGCAGACCCAGGTCATAAATTGAAATGCGGTTCTATGATGTCGCACGTGAGAGAAAGAAATGTTATCAACAGAACCATGTGTTTAGATGCAATTTAATATGTTGTGACTGGTTTGAAATGTAATCTTGTTGAGTGTGGGTTGCATTGTTTTAATGCAGATGGCCTCGAAAATGTTAAGGTCCTTTTAACTATGTGTATGTGTGAGTATTGTTGTGTTATCAACTCATATCTGTCTAATATTATATACATGGCTGTTTTTCTAAGAAATGTTATTTAATGGAACTAAGATAAGAAAGGTGACAGGTAAGTCTATGGGCCAGTGTGGTTGTAGTAAAACCAATAAATGTAGTGAGTTTATTAGTAGTATGGAAGATATATTCTGAACGGGCATCAAATTGATAGACTACATCGTTTTTGGTTTGTTTGTTTTTTTTGTTGTTTTTTTTTTTTGTAGAGGATTTAGTTTTGTGTTATTTGGTCTTTGAGAGACCTTTTCATCATGTTCATCTTTTAGAGAATCAGTGGAGGTACCTATATATATATATATATATATATATATATATATATATATATGAGGTAACGATATATTTTTTATATTTTTATATTTCAAAAATAATATTGGCGAAATATATATATATATATATATATATATATATAACATATTTATGTTATAATTTTCGAATAAATAATTGTATTTGCTTCTACTCTGTATTGAGCACTCTTTTAAGAAGTATTTGTTGGTTATTGGAATTTATTCCGTATACACCAATCCTATACTTGTGCATATATATATATATATATATATATATATATATATATATATATATATATATATATATATATATATATATATATATATGGGTACCTTCCAATGATTCTCTAAAAAATGAGCATGATCAAAAAGTGTCCCAAAAATAATTAAATAAAGAAAAATGATTTTAATTAAAGCATATGATTTAATAATTTTTAGAACATTAAAAACTTTGTTTGCAAAATTTGTTTTTCTTGCGTCAGTGGAATGTGAGATAATGATTCGTATCGGAAAATTAGCGTCTTTTTGCGGTGAAAAACACATTAATTTGCTAATTCTTACACATAAAATAATTATTGTATTTTAATTAAACTTTCAGGACTTATTCACAAATGAATAACGTATTTTAGTATTTTTTCCTTTTTTTTTTTACAAAATCTTGGTATATATATATATATATATGTATATATATATATATATATATATATATATATATATATATATATATATATATATATATATATGTATATATATATATATATATATATATATATATATATATATATATGTGTGTGTGTGTGTGTTACCCAACACTAATTAAATTAAATATTTTTATGAAATTTTGAGAAATTCAATTTTGCTTCGGTTAATTTTTATATTAGTTAAAATAAAATTTGAAATTTGAAATGGAAAATTAAAATATTCAATTTCCGAAAGTTACCGAAAATATACTCTAAATTGTAAAATGAAAATGCAATAATACAAAAATATTATTTAATTAGAAAAGCTTTTAATTGATTTTATGTATAAATATATCATGTCCACTATTGTCTTAAGAAAAACAACTAGTTTCGATGAATAACGAATTTTTACAAGAATTATTTTAATTTATTATATATTTTAATTAGAAAAATTTACATAGCTTTAAGTCTTTTAAATTTCTGTATTACATTCTACCGGTTAAATGATATTGTTATTAGGTAAAAACTATATTTGCTAATTATAAATGGAAAAGCTTAGTACAATTCGTCGACGCCCAATCTTTTAAAAACAATTTGGAAATTTGCTTTGGTGTGTATACACGTACTCATTTTGGGAAATACTAAAGTGCATAGACGACACCATCAGAAAATACAAGCAATAACTTTAATAGGTTTAAATACAAAATACCTAAAATTCAATAAAACATTATTTTAAGGATGATATTTTTCTACATTAATATCAATGGTTTGTTCAAAATTATATAAAACAGGTGCCCACGTAATATTCTACAAGTAAATTTTACAGGTGCGTCCACTGTAGAAAAAATATTAAGTAAAATTCCGTTTATCAGTCAAGCTGTCGGCCTGTCAACAAATTTAAGAAACAACTGCTGCTGTGTTGAAAAATGCATTTCCACGATATAAAAATTCACTTTAAATATTAAGTATCGCATATCTGTAGAGATTCATATATATATATATATATATATATATATATATATATATATATATATATATATATATATATATATAGATATATATATATATATATATATATATATATATATATATATATATGTAATGAAAAACAAACCACTTTAATGTACCATTACGTTAATTTATTTCACCTAAATCCTTTTTTAAGGATTCAGGATCATCAGGTAAATCTTCCAACAACGAATTGAGAAAAAAAATGGGATTAGAAATTGGTGGGTAGTGTAATTTTTGTAATTTAATAGAGGGGCTTAAGAGTGGTAGTTAAACAGACAATTTAAAGTATAGGGAGGGGTTAATTTTATATCTCTCTTAAGTATGTTTTATATTGGAGTAGGAGGAGTGACAGAAACTTGACCTCTTTAGATGGTTAATAAAACGGAAATGAATTGTAGAAAATGTATACAAGTGAGTCTTACGGTAAAGAGAGAGAAAGGGGGGAGGGGGAAAGAGAGATGGAGTTGTTATAATTTTGTTTTAACAAAATTATGTAAAAGATAGTTTACAATGTTTGATAGAAAATTCGATGTCTGAAAAAAATTTTGTTATTAACTTAAATGTTTAATTTTTTAAGTAAATAGTTTCAGGACTAAATATAACTATTATTGTAATAAACATATTTATCTAGGACATAAAGAAATATTTAAAATCTTAATAGTTTATTCACCCGACTAATTGTATTTCCACAATATAAAAAAAAAAAAAAAAAAAAATATAACATCTATTTTAATATTTAAAATTAATTTATGAATGTAATTTATTTATTATATTGGTAAACTAAATTAAAGATTAGGTTTCATTATTTAATAGAATTTGAGGGTAATATTAATTTTCATTTATTCATATATGCCTCACAAATGTATTCATGCGAATCCCTACATACATACGATCATTAACAAGTAAAAAAAAAAAAAAAAAAAAACATTTGAGATAATTTACACAAAAATTCATTTATCCTCGTACATAAACTATATATACATTTTACAATCTTTATCTATATTTCAAAATATATATAGATTTCACAGTTAAAATTTAATTTTATCAGTGTGATTTCGGAAGTGTTTCATTTTAAAGGAATTTAGCTAATATTATTACTATTATTAATAGTCAAAGAATGGTATATTTAAATTTAAATTATCAATTTAGAAATGAAACTCCCTTCAGAAGAAAACAAAATTTAGAATATTGCAAAAGAAGGACATTACAAATTAAGAAAATAAATTAAAATGTCATTAGAAAGACCCAATATTTCAATTAAAATCAATTCATGCACGTATATATATATATATATATATATATATATATATATATATATATATATATATATATTTCTGTAAGAGTGTGTGTTTGCATAATATAGATAAATTATGTCTATTTTTATTTTAATCCTCTGAAATTCACGGATCAATTTCTTAGTGCTTTTACAAAATTGCAGGTTGAGTATGTTAAAACAGTAATAATAATAAATATAAAATTAGGTTACCTCTCTTACATATTCTTAACGTTTATTTTTAATTGACTATAACAGAGAGCGTTTCATGCGCATTTACAAAAAAATCACAACTATAAATTATATTAATTTTGTCTTAGCAATTCACCCCCTGAAGTTGACCTTCGTTGAAATTGAAAGTACTTGGGATAATAAAAGGAATAACAAAAGCTACGGAGTCTTTCTGGTTCAGTTTTGTAACAGAAGTATGAAATTGATCCATGAATTTCAGAGGATTAAAATAAAATAGACATATGTCTAGATAATGCATTATCTAGATATATGTATATTTTATTTTAATCCTCTGAAATTCATTGATCAATTTCTTAGAGAGCTGGAGAGAGACGTAATCATCAGCCCTGACGATTGTGTCTAGCATCAAACAGCCTGTCGCCTCTGAGTGACTTCAATGCTCACTTTTATAATTATATTTACATACGTTCTATCGCTGATATTGAGCACTTTATCCCATAAATATATCACACCTCTCAAAACTATATTTCGTCATATATATATATATATATATATATATATATATATATATATATATATATATATATATATATATATATAATGTATTTAGCAATTACATCCTGCTTAAATATGTCTATGTAATTTAGGAAACTTACTGCTTAAGTATGTCTATGTAATTTAGGAAACTTACGAAGTCGCATTCGAGGTGCCTTGACGTTGGGTAATGGCTAAGAAGTCTAGTCTGGTTGACTGCTCTGAGTGAGTAGTCAGTTAAATCTTCACCGGTCGTCCCATAACAAAAAAAAATATTTAATTTAAATGTCTCAACAAGGGTCGACATGTAACAGTCAAACAAATATTTGTTTTTAACTACAGTTTTACGCATATAATTATTTATTTTGAGAAGAAAAGAGATCTTTTTTTTTGTGTATTTCTTTTTAGAACTTCAGGACATTTTTCAACTGTTAAATTAATATATATATATATATATATATATATATATATATATATATATATATATATAGTTGAATTGATGTGAGTTTGAGACCCTGTGTTTCACGCTTTTGCGATCGTCAGATATGACGCTCGCAAAGCGTGAACTCAGGTTCACAAACTCACATCAATCCAACTAAATTCAACTCTGATATTGAGCGCTTTCTAATAAGTACGGCACATATATAATATATAAATAATATATATAATAAATTGCATATATATATATATATATATATATATATATATTAGGTTGGTGCAAAAATAATGACGCAATAATGTCGTTTTTTGACGTTAAAAATACGTCAAAAAACGACATTATTACGTCAAAAATACGTCAAAAATACGACATTATTACGTTAAAAATACGTCAAAAAACGACATTAATACGTCATTATTTTTACACCAACCTAATGTACATATATATATATATATATATATATATATATATATATATATATATATATATATATATATATACAAACTTCACAAACTTCACAGATATATATGTGCATGTATATATGTATGTATGTATGTGTGTATATATGTGTGTATGTAAGTATTTAGGTATTACATCCTGTTTTAGTAGGTCTATATAATTTAGTCTATAGGGATGTTTTTTGTTTGCTTTGTTTTCAAATATTTCTGCTGATTGACCCGAAATGAAATTACAGACTGCATCATCAAAATAAAAATAAATAGTCATGCTACTAGAGCACAGTATTCTTGTAAAATCATTTTTTAAATATTATCTGTCTGAATGATATACAAAACGGAAGTTCCAAACGCGAAATCGTGGAGATTAAAACCGAATACAACAGAAGCAGAGGAAGATGAGAGTGGAAAAGACAAAGGGTAGAAATCCTAACAACAGGAGAAAGGAGGAATAGTGTTTGAAGAAAAGCTCAGGGGAGGTAGGTTTTGGGTGTGTAAGTGACGTGTATCAAAAGGTTCGCAGACTCTACGTGCTGTGACTGTCCAGATCAACGGAAATACTCATCCATTTAACACTCATTGGTAACCAGACTTATAACTCGGTCTGCCAATAAGCTTCCTTCTGTCTGCACACATGTAAATGATTACACGAACTTTTCTAACAATGTCTCGGGACAGCTGCTCGCATAGCATTCAGCTTCCAGATCCAGAAATTGCACTCGGTGTGCCGAGTTCAAATCCTCGTCTGGAAATGCAGGAAATCATCTCATCTTCACAAGAATTTTCGATGAAATGAGAAGGGCATACTGAGCTCCCTACCTTTGTTTTGGCAACCGGTCTAGAAAACCTCAGCAACAACACCTGGCATTGCACGGATTTGGCTCAATACACCGAAGGGGATACTAATGGTGCTAACTGGAATGAAATACGAACCTCCTTACAATGCTTATGATGGCTAATATATCGAGAAAAGTAACAGCTTCAGATTTTCTTTGAAGTTCAATACATTTGTTAAAGACAATGTCTAAATGCACTTTCAGCCATTTAGCGACCGTTCTTACGGTTGGATATACTTTTTGCATTGGACTGTGAGATTCAAGGTCAGTCGAGTATCCGTTCAAGTTTCTGAGCATCCAGTGTGATCAATCACCATAAAAATATATGGAAGGTATTATAGTGATTTTCCAAGTGTAGCTTAGATGTGGCACAAGGCCGAAAGTATGGGGCATCCAGTGAGAATCGAACTCACTACTCATTTGTAATTGTTCTCGCGAGACAAGCTTGCTAACCATTACAACGCCTCGAGGTGCCCTAATGATTTTCCAAGCGTAGCTTAGATGTGGCAAAAGGCCGAAAGTATGAGGAACCCAGTGAAGATCGAACTCACTATTCAGTCGTAATTGTTCTAGCGAGACAAGCTTGCTAACTATTACAACGCCTCGAGTTTCCCATATGGAAGGTTCTATAAATGCATCTACGTGGACCGTTTTCTTATGTGACTGGAAACATTCTATGTGCGAACCATTTTTATCTCCCCAGGGGGACAAGAATTGTGATTCATTTTTACCTCTAATCAATTCTCGAGTAAAACGTATGGTAGAATCACTGTTAACAGCTTTCAAGTAGTGCATGATTATTTGTAATAAAAAAATTGTCCAATCATTTGATACTCGTCCAAGAATCGTTGGGATTGGTATCCGGTAAATTGCTCGAAATCAATTGCTCGAAATCAATTGCTCGAAATCAATTGCTCGAAAAATAATTTCTCGAACTATCAGTTGCTCAAAAGGCAGATGGCTCGAAACCCGTGGTTAAAAAAAAATAAAACTACATTGTTTCTAATATTTACTATAAGATAAAATAATACAACTTTATTGTTGTTAACGGCACAGTTACAATTAAAGAACGAGTACATTTATATCTTGACTATTTATTGCATTTTCTTTCACTTTAGCCGCGGCTTTAGCGGCATCAGTTTCAGTGACATTACCTGTTGTGATTCCCGCTTCGTTTCTGGATACTATCATTGACAGTGATAACACGTGCTAAGCATTTCCATTTACTTTTATTTTTTATTTTATTTTTATTTATTTTTATTTTTTTGCACATTTCACATTTCCAGTAAATCTTATTGTTCATTGTGTTATATATATAGATATCTATCGAAACACAACTTCTTCTTTCCTTTTTCGCAATCAACAAAAGTTATGTCCATCACTTGGGTTCGAGATCTCCAAAATTACTAAGATAGAAATAGAAAAGAAATATATAAAAAAAAATCAGGAAAATAGTCAGTAGTATGGTAGGTTAATTCAATACCAACAATAGACTATCCAGTGATGAGTATTTAACAATTAAGGGAATACTGTAAGACAAGTCTAATGACTATAGATATGGTTGCTATGGGAAAGAAAGGGAGAACCACACGTAGAGAGAGTAGCCTTGCCACCGTGTGTTGAGCCTTACCACCGTGTGTTTAACCTTGCCACCGTGTGTTGGGCCTTACCACCGTGGGTTGAGCCTTGCCACCGTGTGTTGAACCTTGCCACCGTGTGTTGAGCCTTGCCACCGTGTGTTTAGCCTTGCCACCGTGTGTTGAGCCTTGCCACCGTGTGTTGGGCCTTGCCACCGTGTGTTGAGCCTTGCCACCGTGTGTTTAGCCTTGCCACCGTGTGTTGAACCTTGCCACCGTGTGTTGAGCCAGCCAAGAGAGAAAGTCTTAGAAGATTAACTGCTAAAGTGAGTGTCGTGGCTCGTTTTATATCCAACTCCGTTGACGTGTCGTGAGACGGTGCAGTTTACGTGGTGCTTCGAGCATCGAAAGTACTTTGAGCAATCTGTCTTTCGAGCAATTGATAGTTCAAGAAATTATTTTTCGAGCAACTGATTTCGAGCAATTTACTGTCGAGCAATTGATTTCGAGCAATTTACCTAAATCCATTAGGATAGCTGTACCCATGCCCAAGGGAGGTATGTCGCGGCGGATGTCAAATACATGTAAATAATATTTGAATTATAATAGTTACAACAACTTTATTTCTGGAATAGCCGCATCGTGTCGTTGTTGTCTGGTGGATATATTTATCCAGACACCCCGCCAAATGTACCAACTTTCATTTTCTGGAGACTCAGACACGATGCGGCATTTGTTGCCAAATAATAAAACTGCTTCATGTCATACGGAAGGCAGAAAATGTGTAAAAGTAATATAAAACAGTCGAGTTCATATTTTATAAGCAAATCGATCTTCTTGCCAATAAAATATATCCATATTACTTTGAATTCCACAACAGTCACAATTTGGTCTCCAATATGTTTGTACGCAGCTTTCCTGTATTATTATCTGTGTGATTCATATCTTTATTTTCACAAGATGAACTTAATTAGTTGTTTATCTGAAACATAATGTAGAAGCAAAAAGAGGTTGTTTTTATTAAGGTATTTCCGAATTAGTAAAATATTTCGTTTTATATGTAGTAATTTAGTTAATCTTTAAAAAAGCGCCTAAAAAATAAGACTCAAGAAGAAAATTAGAGAGCTATTAGAATTCCACCATTTTTTTCTTTTTCTTTTTTTACATTTAATGTCTCCCGTTAAATTTTGCGCCATTTTCCTCACTATTCATAAACACTTAAACGCCATTTTGTTTCAACTTAAAGAGATTTTTTTTTAAATATTGTTCAACCCCAATGGTTCTTAAACAGGAAAATTCTGTCATCATATTTTATGTTTTTACAGCTTCTTTTAATAATTCCTTTCGTAATGGGATTCCATCTCTTTTCTCATTTTTACCTTCATCTCTCAATTACATTTCCCCCCCCCAAAAAAAAAATTGTCCAATAATTTCTTGTTCTGTTTATTGAAGTTTCAAGTTATTTTATTTTATTTTATTCTATTTATATATTTGGCTTTGCTATTCCATTTCTTCGTTATATAATCGAAATCTTTTCAATTACTTAAGAGCCTTAGACTTCGAAGAAAAACACGTTTATAAAGAATGTGCCATTATTATTATTGTTTTATTTTCTTTGGTTCCTGGTCTATGGTCATTTCTTTCCGGGTCACGACCAGAAACCCAAGTTCAGAAATAGCATCATGGTATTTTTCACTGAATATTTGTGAAAAAAAATCACACATATTTTACATAGATAAAGCCCTTCGTAAAGGGTGAGCTGTACTTGTCAGAACAATGTTTTGTATCTCCTTGAGGCATGGACTTCCAGGAATCCCTGCAATTAGTCTACTGCAATCTTCTCCAACCAGTCCTAGTGCTCCAACTACAACAGGGATTGTTGATGTTCCCATATGCCACATTTTCGAGATTTCTTTTTCAAGGTCGTTGTATTTTGACAGCTTTTTGAATATCTTCAAAGATAAATTGCAATCAGCAGGGACTGCCATATCAATAAGGAGGTACTGTTTTTATTATTATTATTATTATTATTATTATTATTATTATTATTATTATTATTACCCCTTTGATTTCTAGTGTGTATACATTCCTTTCCGGGTCCTGCCCAAAGACCTAGGGTCAGAAATAGAATGATGATATTTCCCCTGACCAATTAAAAAAAACACACACATATTTTACATATAGCCCTTCTTAAGGTGTGGGCTCGTGAGAACAATTTTTTTTTTGTATTTCTTTAAGGTTATTATTATTATTATTATTATTAATATTATTATTACTACTACTTTTTAATTCTTTTGCATACACATTTCCTTCCGGGTGCCAGCCAGAGACTTAAGGTCAGAAATGTCATCATGATATTTTCTACTGATCGTTTTTTGTAAGGCAAATAAAATAAAAATTATGATCACACACACGTTACATAATAAAGCCCTTCGTAATGTATGAGCTCTACTTGTTAGTGCTTTTTTGTGTATTTCTTTAAGGTATGGGCTGCCAGGAATATCTTCCTTGAGTCTACTGGAACAATTTCCAATGAATTCAAGGGCTCCAACTACAACTGGAATTGTTGATGTCCTCATGTTCCACATTCTTCAGATTTTCACTTCAAGATTCATGTATTGTGATAGTTCTTTGAAGAGCTTCAAAGATAGATTACGATCTCCAGGGTCTGCCATTTCAATAGGAAAGCACACATTGTTTTTTTCTGGATATTTTCTTGAGTTTATTATTATTATTGTTATGCTTTTGTTGTTGTTGTTATTATTTTTACTATTTTAGTTAGTAATTGATATTTTCAACAAAATCCAAATTTCATGCAAAATTCCTGTATCTACGAACTAATTTTATTATCAGTAGTTTAATAGAACGATAATATACAAAAGGCTATAAAACCAATCATGACATTCAGTAAGATAAGTGTATACTAGGCACATGCAGCACAGCCAATATTATTATTGAGGGATAATGTGGTACGTCCCCAATTTGAGGCTGAAGTACAAATACACTCACCAGGACACCCATCAGGATTTCAGCAACAATAACGACAAACCTGCACACTCAAAATTACAGAGAAACTATATTATTTACGAGTTCAAATTCCCCTTAAAGAAGTGTGTCCTGATTAAACCATAACTCATAAGTAATTATAGTGACCATACCATTAAATGTCTATGAAGATGACTCACGTTACACTAACCGGACATAGCTCTATTAGGACTCATTTAAACACACATGAAAACCTACCAAATTCTATCTCCAACAGGCTTGTAGAAAATAAAATATAATAGCCATATTCATATGGAAAAAGATTCAAAACAATGGAAGCAATAATATTAAAAAGGGAAAATCCAATACTCAGTAACATTAACTATAAATACGATCACAATGTGCCGAGTGGGTCTGGAAAATTCCTATAACTTCACGCGCATACATAAAAAACACAAAAATGATCATTGATAATCAATAAAAGAATATCGTAAAGTGCTCGGATATGTAGCACTTTTGGACAGTTTTACACACTTTATGCCCATAAAAAGAACCCCAAAATAAAAATAATATAAAATTCTTAATCGCAGTAGCTTGACAGTCGTCTTTAACGAAGATCTCATATATATATATATATATATATATATATATATATATATATATATATAGATAGATAGATAGATAGATAGATAGATAGATAGATAGATAGATATAGTTTTAATGTATGCTATATTTACGGATTAAAGTCCTCAATATAAGGAATAGAGTATATGTAAATATAAAAGTAGTCACTGATGTCAACATCCAGTGGCGGCCGTCTGTTTCACGCTGATACGCAATCGTTAGGCCATATCCGTTGTGTTTTATCTCTATTATTTTACGTACATGTCCGTAATGCATTGTAGGTATATTGTATTGTTCTAATGTTTATTTTAGTGTGTAGCAACAGTTATGTTTCGGATTATTCTAGGGGTAATGGGTGGAAATAATTGTGGATCCAGATGCATTTTAGGGATATGTATAATATTTCTTAGTATTTTGTATTTATTATTGATTAATTTATTGATGATTGTTATTACAACACATGTATATATAACCAGTCGAGCAGAAACCCAGTGCGTACGGCCTGACGCTTGGGTATAAGCATGAATCCGATTTCCCAGCTGAGCTGTGTCCACTTGAATACATATATATATATATATATATATATATATATATATATATATATATATATATATATATATACTAGCTGAATTACCCACGGCTTTATATGTCGCACATTTTATTATAAGAAAATGATCATTAATCTTAAATCATTTTTATAATTTGTGAAGAAAAATGATGCATTTCAATATTACTCAATCGTCTGACTTTCTCCTTCTACATTGTGAATAGGAGTCATTCCTTTGTTTAATCAATGGGGTGTTTGTTCCTTGTTTGATCAAAATGAAATATACTAATCAAATTTTAATATTTGTAATTCCTTTATTCAAATATGTAAATTTAATATAAATCAAAGGGATAAAAAAATTCAGGACAGAGCTACCCCCACTGGCATACCCTGTTAACAAAATGATCTTGCCGATGTGACCTATATCTTCTGGCTTTTTCCATTTTATATTTTGAATAGAAGTCATTTGATACTATTTGTCACGCTGTTATGTATTAACTCGAAAATCGTGGCCAGGGTTTTGTTTAGGTGATATTATTTTTTAAATCTATTTGGTAGAATTATCTGCCTAATTTTCTCAGACTTGTTGGGATTATTATTTTCTGTGGATTATTCTATTTGTCTTCAGTAGATTTTGCAGGTTTTGCGTATTGCATATTATACAGAAAACGATTCGAGCATCGGACGCGTTTGGAAGTGGCTTCCCAGTATTTTTCGTCTCCCAGAAGGAATTGGGCGCCACACATTCTAAGATCTCTTAAGTAGAACCGTTTTATTATTTCTTCCGTCTGCTACACTAAGCTGGAAGAGGGAAGAGATAGATTCAAGCATTCCACTAACCTATTTGCGCAAAAATAAATATAACAAACTCGACTAGAATTCGATCTCAACTCGCTGATTTGATATCCACCACCTGCACACCCATAATAAAATTGTAAATATTATTTCGAATAGAAAATTGTAAATTAAAGCGCGATTGATATTTAAAGTTAATTGCTAATATTTTTAAGTTGTTAATAAATTTGCTAACAAAAATTTTCATCTGCGTAATTCGCTGTAGTGCTGTAAGAGCAATTACAATTAAATTTAATATCGATTAACAATTGAATTACATCCTACTTGGGATTAGCCATACGGATTACAAAGCTTTTCATTACTTATATATATATATATATATATATATATATATATATATATATATATATATATATATATATATATATATTAGGTTGGTGCAAAAATAATGACGTTATAATGTCGTTTTTTGACGTTAAAATAAGTCAAAAAACGACATTATTACGTCATTATTTTTGCACCAACCTATTATATATATATATATATATATATATATATATATATATATATATATATATATATATATATATATATATATATATATATGACTTGAATCATGTTTTCCTACGTGGCCTAGTTGGTCTAAGGTACGTCAGATCTAATGAAGTTTCGTGAACATGGAAAGTGTGATTTGTGTTTGGTGAAAAGATCTTTTAAAGAATCTAACAAAAATACAACTATACAAATAACCTTTCGGCTTTAGAGCTCAGACGCGTATAATGGGGGCTTAGGGCATACCTATTTCTAGACAAATTGAAAGAAGTCAGAGCAAAACATTATTTATTCGAGAACGAGTTTTTTCAAAGACGACCTTCTCACTTAGAAATATCAATCCATTATAATAGCATTGTATTCTTTAATCATCCATTTTTGTTTCTTACCCCCCCCCCTTGCAAAGTCGTTCATAGCGTTCAATGCCACGATCGGATAGAACAGATGGATTCCAGCAATTATCGACTGTATAAGAAAGGATGCCTACATTAATTATCCTTTTCAAATATCTATTATGTACGTAGGTAAATGCGTTCTCATCTATATATCTAGAACATTTAGATCTATCTTTCGAGCTAAAAGATTTCAATTCTGTCAATATCTAGTAAATTTATATTTCAACCCGTTCATATCTATCTATCTATCTATCTATCTGTTTGTCCCGTTTTCTTCATTCTATCTATCTATCTATCTATCTATCTATCTATCTATCTATCTATCTATCTATCTATCTATCTCAGTCTGTTTCTATCCGTCTATCTATATATCTATCTATATATCTATCTCAGTCTGTTTCTATCTATCTATCTATCTATCTATCTATCTATCTATCTATCTATATATATATATATGTATATATATATATATCTGTCTGTTTCTGTCTATCTATCTATCTATCTATCTATCTATCTATCTATCTATCAATCTATATATCTATCTATCTCAGTATGCTTCTATCTATCTATCTATCTATATATATATATATCTATCTTAGTCTGTTACCCAACTAAGTATATATTCTGATGCTACAACTATATACTCGTTTTAATAGTGTTTCCGATAGGTCTGATACAGTAAAAGTGAGAGTTGTTCGCGATAATCAGTTGTTAAATGTCTTCTTAATTTTTACACCTCCTACACGAAATTCGACTTTTTGACGTCATAGAAAACCATTTAGACTTGCCATCACCATGGCCGATGCTGACCTCCTAGGAGATCATTGCATTGAACCTTTTTGGTTTCACGTTTGACACTGACATGAAGTGAAATGATTATATCAAATCTATTACAAGTTCTGACGCTAAGATAATTAGTTAGGTGTGTCGTACTAAACAATTTTTCGCCGTATAAGCTATCTGGTAAGTTTATAGATTTACAATTCGTCGATGCATTGAATATTACTGCCGTGTCTGGCCTGGTGCTCCTGCTATATACCTCAATATTCTCGACAAAATCCAAATAAGTGTATGTAATGTTACTGGTTCTGACCTGGCATCTCGTCTCCAGTCACTTTCCCACCGCTCAAATCTGGTTTCTGTCTGTCTTTTCTATGAATATTTTCATGGATATCATTCTAATGAACCTTGCTTCTTTGTACATTGACCGCATGAATTTAAATGTACTACTAGATTGGCTATTAGGTCTCATCCTTTTATTGTTTTAATAGATTTAACCATAGGTTCTATTATAACTGCTTCTTTTCTAGCACTTCTCGCCTAAGTGACACTATTGAATGGACAGTTGCGTACTGGACATTTGCGTCCGGGACAATTTCCTAACAGACAAATGCCTCCCTGGCAATTTGCGGCCCTATACAAATTCGTCTCTGGATATTTGCTTATCACTGATAATTTTTTGCAGTTACCACTTTTATTAAAAAAAAATGTTTCACATAGAAATTTACACAACAATACCTTTAATTACTCTAAACAAACAGAAAAGTATCTACGACAAATAAAAAAAAAGAGAGAAAAATTTATTTTTTAAAGCAACAGAAAATTAAGCTGACAGTTTCAGTTGACTCCAGCAATGCGTACCACAAACATCTAATAGATTCTGGATTTTATAGAGTACTAGCAGCATGGCCCTGCGTTGCCTGTGCTTGATTCAAAAAGTGTACGACTCATACAGCAATCGGTATCAATTGACTTAAAATATTTTTGCCCTTCCTTGCCTTTAAAGGAGTGCCCTTTGCCGTGCTGATGTTGCTACATGCCTTACTTCTTGCCTATCTCACACTGCGAATTTTTTCTAAGCTCTATACTAAACATTAAATCTGTTACGAAAAAAGAACTATACAAAATGAACACAAAACGATCAGCTTTAAAAAGGACTCGTAACTGGAAAAGCCGAATGAAAAAAGAATGTTAACAACAAATACTTTTTCACACTACCCAGTTCTGCGGAATCAGAATCAACGTTGAGTTTAAACAAGCGAATGAGCTAATTGGAGTAAAGTGCCATGCAGATTTAAATTTTTCCCACTTGTGACGAATACAGCTATCGATTTTTTTTTGCATGCTAGCATGCTAATTAACATTCGTGTCAGTCAGCTGTTGGCCCTCACGCTGGCCAATAGAATCTTTCTGCATATTCGTAGCAGCCAGCTATTGGCTCTCACTCTGACAAGTAGAAAATGGCCGCAAACTACATGAAAACTACCGTAGAAGCATGAAAAAATCGATGGGAGTTGGGAAATGTAAAGTCGGTCTTGTCCTTCCCGCTAACTTGAAGCACGTGCATGTAAATTTTGGTGGAAATCCGTCGAAAATTGCGGCCGTGCCTTCGTTACACACACACACACACACACACACACATCCTGCCTTTTATAGATAGAGATATTTTTATTTGGGTTTAGAAATTCAAACACTGCTTGAAAAATATTTGTGGACGAGGAAAGTTACAGCTACTATTATCAGAAGTAAAAACGCCGATGAGACAAAAACATATATAGTATATATATATATATATACGATGTATAGTGTGATCTTGCAACATTGTTAATCTGTCATTGCATTTTAAACAAAAATAAATTTTAGATTTTTTAAAATTTTATTCCTTTTATTCTTTTTTAACAATTCTTGATTATTACCTATGTTTTGTTTTTTGTTTTTTTGTTTGTTTGTTTTTTCAAAATTTATGGTAATTTCATTTAAAAACTACAAAATTTAACAGAGGTATGCAATTATCGAGAGATGCATTTGTCTAGGGATGCAAATGTGCTGGGAGTCAATTGTCCGGAGCGCATATGTCCAGTACGCAACTGTCCTAGAACCAGTAACGCTATCCAGGTTTCTTTCTTCCATTTCACATGCGTTAAAAGAAACTAATCATAACGTTAATGTCTACCTTCTGTTTTCTTGACACCTGTTCTCTTAATGTCTTAATTCTCCCCACTAAAGACTTCTCATTCTTTTTTATTCTCAATAAAACCTAGCGACCTAATGGCTTTGTCGCTTTGCTTGGGATGTAATGATTAAAAAAATATATTTGTAAATATCTAGTCTCTATATGTACTTGCCTATATATATGGGAAAATTTTATATCAAATTATCTGTATATCTAAATTCTTTTATATCTATCTATCTATCTGCGCATATGTATCTAACAATATTGTATTCTCCATAATCTATCTATATATCTATCTATCTATCTATCTATGTGCGCATATGTATCTAACAATATTGTATTCTCCATAATCTATCTATCTATCTATCTATCTATCTATCTATGTGCGCATATGTATCTAACAATATTGTATTCTCCATAATCTATCTATCTATCTATCTATCTATCTATCTATCTATCTATCTATCTGCGCATATGTATCTAACAATATTATATTCTCCATAATCTATCTATCTATCTATCTATCTATCTATCTATCTATCTATCTGCGCATATGTATCTAACAATATTGTATTCTCCATAATCTATCTATCTCACTCACTCTCTCTCTCTCTCTCTCTATATATATATATATATGTTGGAATCATATTTTTAAATAAATAATTATATTTATGCTCTACTTTCGTATCGAGCACTATTTTTTAAAAATAATAACAAAAATACTAAGGAACTTTGGATTATTTACCAAACCAGTTTCTTTCCTATTTTCTATAATATTTTCACACACACACACACACACACACACACACACACACACACACATATATATATATATATATATATATATATATATATATATATATATATATATATGCATATATATATATCTTTAATATATATGCATATATATATATATATGTGTGTCTAAATGAATATTGTATATTAAACTAGACAAGCTTTTAAGAACTCTACCACAATGTTAACAGACGTGACATCAATATTTTGTTATTATTAAGTATATTTTTGCGACTGCATGATTAACAGCCCACCCAGTGACTTACAGACGTCTTCATAAATATGACATGAATTCTCGCTATTTAATACCATTTTGCAATTAATCAGTGTTCTACTGCGATGACTTCATATATAAATCATATTTCCTGCGCAACTTGGCGAACATATATGCCACAGGCATGACCTCACCTATGATGTTCACGATAGACTTTGATTGATCTCGGGTGAGGTCATGCCTGTCACTTATATGGTCGGGTAGTTCCGTATCAAAACATTTATGGACAGCTTTTCTATTGCAATCTGAGAACTCACGAAAGCAATGTTTCGAAGGAGGACATTCTTCCGATCGGTGACACAATTATTTGAATTTAGTGAGGAGAAAAGACAGTAAAAGAACAAGTGTCTGGGAAACAGAAGATGACGAGTTACGTTGTAGCTTAGACAGGATTAAAGATATCTTACTGGAATATTTAGAGGTTTTTATAACACTACTGGACTCTTCTTTGAGCAATAAGAATGTATATTTACTCTCTAAGCTTAACAGAAGTATCGTGATGAAAAACGAAAGCAACTACACTTCATAATTAAATTTTTATCCGACATTATTAGTAATAAAGAAATAATGATCTTTTTACAGGGTGCGATGGATAAATTGTTGTCTAAATGACGCAAAAATGAAAATAACACTGGCATTTCATTTTAACACATATATCTATCAAAATTTGACAAAAATGTCTTGAAATACTAAAGAGTAAAATTGTTCAACCACTGCCTTCAGACGACTTCAGAATCACCTGCAACATTTCTGGGCGGTCTCTTTGTTTAAGTTAGGAGCTAAGATGTAAAGGGTGATGTATTTGCAAAAATTGTCTGACAGCCATGACTGGGTCTGCCTGATTGTGTGGCATGGTGCAGAGTCCTGTTACCAGACATAGCCTTTTCCAGCAGTCACTCTCTTGACCCAGGGCAGCACTAACTTCTCAAGACACCTGATGTAGACATCCGCCTTGAGACTGAGACCTTGTAGGAAGCATAACGTCGTCGTCACTAAAGTTACACCAAACAACATTATGTCGACTGCATATATCACCCAACTCTTTCCTAATCCTCTGCACTGTCCTCAGATTGACATTCAAACAACCTCATATGGTCGTTCAGAAGCTTCCGGCGTAAATGACAAAGAGTACAGCATGAAGATTCCAAATTACTGGCGAAGTGAATTGTGGAAATTATATAATTATATTATTATTATCTAGTTATAATTAAGAACAGTTAATGTATTTCTTCCTTGAAAATGGCTAAATGTATAGCCAAAAGCGCTCGGAAAAATATAACATCATAATTCTTTTTATAATTTACCTACTGAAAAGGAAACAATACAAGATCATATGAGAAATTATATAAAAAACATAACCAAAGCTCCTTGTCTGTCATATATATATGAATATATATATATATATATATATATATATATATATATATATATATATATATATAGACGTTTATCAAAATATAATAGTTGTCAAATATATGACGTTCTATTTTATTAATATATTTTTGGCTACTGGCTGGCAAAGAAATGCTATTTGCAATATCGACAAAGGGCGATATTTTAGCATGTATTGTCTACATACATAGTCATCTTACTTCTAGAGACAAAAACTGCACTCCAACTTTTACGAAATGATACCTATCTACCTGTCTATTTTCTTTCTCTCTCTCACACTCTCTCTCTCTCTCTGTCTCTCATTCTCTCTCTTTCTCTCTCTCTCTCTCTCTCTCTCTATATATATATATATATATATATATATATATATAGTTAAAGGTAGAGAGTCAGACAAACCTACCAAGGTTTCACCTAAGCAGATCGTCTAGAAAGGCTGGCTCTCTGACGATCCACTTAGGTGAAACCTTCTTGTTAGGTTTATCTGGCTCTCTAGGTTTAACTAGGTCTTCTCTACTTACCATATTGAACACTTTATTTAAGATTTTGCTTACTCGTATCGCGGTTTTTACTCTTTGGGTTTTGGACTTGCATGCTAGAAGATTATTTTCGACTAACGTAGATGTTCTTGGTTCTTTCTTTTTTTATACTTTTTTTTGGTTTGGTATTGATTTGATTATTTGCAAATCAAGACACCTAACGTTTGCCGAATGGATGTAGTTTCTTATACCTATAGGATTACTACTAATACTAATATATATACATATATATATATATATATATATATATATATATATATATATATATATATATATGTGTGTGTGTGTGTGTGTGTGTGTGTGTGTGTGTGTGTGTGTGTGAGAGAGAGAGAGAGAGAGAGTGTGTATTGAATAATTTAAAAACGTTATGACTGCTTATTTTGATCCTAATCCTTTCAGATTCAGGAATATTTTTCCGTATATTACAATGAAATGAGCCAAGAAATGCACTGTAACGGTGAGAATCACATTTGTTTCCCCAAGTACTTTCCATCTCTTTCCAAGATCATCATCAGCAGTCAAACTGGTAAGCCCAAAGTTATATGTAGCTACCAATTACTGATTTTTTTTTTCTTTTGCGTCTAAATTCTATGGCTGACAATTAGCCTTTAGCGTTCATTAATATCTGAAAATTTACCCAAAAGTCTTCAATTTTTCGCAAATATATAAATGTACGCAGAAGTGAGGGCGTTTTGCAAAGTCATCTGCGGGCCCATGGCCGCTCAGCTCAACGCTGATCGCCTTCTTATGTAAAATAACAATTCACACACACACACACACACACACATATATATATATATATATATATATATATATATATATATATATATATATATATATATATATATACTGGGTGTAACAGTAATTTTCTTTAAATGCTGTAAAAGCAAAATTGCCTAATTGTTATCGATACTTAACAGAAGTATAGTGATGAAATCGATCATAAACGAAAATGACATGTTCATTATTAATTAATCATGCTTAAGGATCGGAAGCTTATGAAGGATTGAAATAGAGTTCAAATATATATATTATTCCAAGATCATTTTCCAACTTATTCAAGATGATCCTCACCCTCTCTAACCTTCTTACATTCTGCCCTAGAGTAACAAGGTGCTCACAGGTTTTACGTACGATTTCATTTTCAAGTGTTTTTTCACTGCCCTTTGAACTGTCATTGCTGAAACTCCTCTCTCACATACCAAAAGTCTTATGTACTGAGTTGGATCTTTTCTAATTAATCTTTTTAGCTCTAAGTTGCAATGATGACTGTCCCTTCTGTTGTGACCTCCTGATCGAGTTTTCCTCTCTATCGTTCCCTCTTTTGTAAATTTATTCACTGTTCTTTTGATGGACGTCTGACACGAAACAATTTTAATCTGGCCCATTTTTTAGATGAATAACTAAAAAGGTTTTTCAGTGAATCTTACGAAAAATGGTGTCTAGATATCTCAACAACTTATCTGAAAACCTGGAAAAAAGAAAAATAATAATTTTAGTGTTATTTTAGATATTAAAACTTTTGTGGGGTGAATAATTATGTCGTTACACAGTTTGGACAATTTTGTTTTTACACCCGGTATATATTGCCCTGTTGCATCGTGATTTCACACATGGGGAAAACGTTAAAAATATTTTTAACGTTGAAACAAGATGTACAGTTTTGCAGTGGATATTTACATGTTCTAATGTTACACTGCTTAATACGTAAATATTCATTGCTGTACTGTTGAGCCCTGTTTTAAATTAATACTTTGAACGCCGAAATCTTACTCTTCTTTCTTTACATTTGAATATATATATATATATATATATATATATATATATATATATATATATATATAGATAGATAGATAGATAGATAGATAGATAGATAGATATTATATAGATTAGAAATTCAAATTTACTCCAAACTTACCTCACCCGAATAGCTATTTCAACCAACAAGACCTACATTGGCATTATCAACTCAGTGTGTGTGTGTGTGTGTGTGTGTGTGTGTGTGTGTGTGTGTGTGTGTGTGTGTGTGTGTGTTCACCTTCCGACGTTTACGATCCACCGTTGAAATACCGGTTCTTATACGATCAACGAAGTTAAGCACCGGCAAGCCAGGTCATTACCGAGACGGTTGACTGCTTGGGAATCTTCGGTATTGTAAACTTGAATGTGCGGGTGGTTTAATGGATAACAGCTCAGAATTGTAGATCAGTCATCTAAGTTCCAGTTTCAGTCGGGTTATTCATGTTCACTTTCACTCAGATGCCCTCGGAAAAGATACGAATCCTCCTCTTTTCACACCCAACGTTGGTCTAATTAGCAGGACTTGTATCAGAAAATCCTTATTATCTCCAACAAAATTCATACAATCTATAAATATCTTCTGACTTTAAATAACCTGCAAAAGGTTGATAAGCTATAAAAAATCAAATCAGTCAAGAATGTCGCTCCGACTTCTTGTGGACAGCATCTGTCGTCCACCGAGGGTAATTTATTCTATAGGAGTTTCTTTTCTGATACATAATTTCTTGTACATGACGTCCCACCAGCTTCAGCTCTCAAAAGAATGGCCGGCTAAAAGGAACGGTTTTCGAAGAATATATTCTGCCATCTCCCCAAATAAAGTGCCCACAAGAATATAAATCATTGGCAATATTTCTTCAACACATGGGATTTTGGTTTGGCTTGATCTTTTGGCATCGAGTCGCTATCTTACACGTTTCAGTAATAACGTCACTGCTAATGCATTTACATTGTACATAGAATGCCCGAAGACTCACTCCTGATTTTCTATTCATATGTATAACAAAGCCATTAGCAATAAATTTACAATTGCTGTATTCTATCACTAATGCTTGCCTTCATTACAGATCACAGACAATGGCTTTCTCTATGATTTTCAATGCATTTCTATAGTAAAATCATTGGCAATAAATTTACATTTGATATACAATAGTTGTATTCTGTCAGTAATGCTTGCATTCATCACATCATAGTGGCAGTTCATTCCTCCCTGATATTCACTGCATTTCTATAGCGTAAAACTTAAGCAATACATTTCCATCATACATATAATAGCCCTCTATTTACATTATTCGAACTATTGTCCTCGTCTTTGTGGCCATATTTATTACAACGTTTTGGTCGTTGTACGCTCCGGCCTTCTTCAGGTGGTTGGAATGTCGAACTGAACCCTTTATTTCGCTCACTGTGGTAGACTGTTCTAACTCCACATGTCAGTTATAAGTTATCTCCTGTTAATTCCCCTCTCCAAGTCCTCCGCTGCATTAACCGGGTTTTGAACTCACACTCTTTGGGTCCTGTCACTGGATCTAACCAACGCCTTTACCCACTGTGCCATGTGCCCTTGAAGACATCACTGTATAAATTTCTGGGTATTATAAGCCTAATGTCTTCAGCAATGATTTTTTTACGAGAACTCATATTACATTTTTGCTCTTACCCTCATATTTTTACCAGAGCTCATATTGCAATTTTTTTACTATTATCGCTTTTCTCTGGCACTATTAGTTCCCATATTGTATTCATTTCCATGCTTGGTCGGCTCAGGACACATGGCACAGTGGATAAAGGCGTTTGTTAGATCCAGTGACACGACCCAAACAGTGTGAGTTCAATACCCGGTTAAGGCAGCGAAGAACTTTGAGAGGGGAATTAACATTAGATAGCTGATAACTGACATTCATTTGCCTTGGCACGTGGAACTAGAAAAGTCTACCCCAGTGAGCGAAATAAAGCGTTCAATTCGAAATTCCAACCACCTGAAGAAGGCCGGAGCGTACAACGGCCGTAATGTTGTAATAAATATGGCGACAAAGATGAGGACAATAGTTCGAATAATGTAAATAGTGTACTTAATAGCTCATCTCAGAGATATAGACAGATAATAGCCCTCTTCTGTCAGTAATGCTTGCATTCATTCCTGACCACTAACAATCCGTCTCTTCGTCATTTTCAATGCATTTCTATAATGCAGCCGTTAACTATGTTTTTACATTATATAGTTAATAGCTATAATCTATAAGTAATGCTTGTATTAATTCCTGAACACTGACAATCCCTTTCTTCCGAAATTTCAATGCATGTTGATAGTAAAATCAACAGCAATGCATTTACAATAAACATATAATATCGCTAATTCTATCAAAAATGCTCGCATTCATCCCTGACCTCTGGCAACTCCACTCTTTCTTATTTTTCAAGTATCATTAACAATGCATTTTCACTTCACAAATGTTACCGGTACGGTAAGTCCCCCGTATCCGCGGTGATTAGGGACCAGCCCGGGCCACGAAATAGTTAGAATCCGCGAATACTTGTAACCACCCACCCTAAAATGCTTATAAGTACTTATTTGCCTTAAAGTTTCATCCTAAACACTTTAGAGACATTTCAGACTCTTTATAAAAAACATTTTTGAAAAAAAGTATTGGTGACCATACACTTAGCGTAAATTTTCTTTCACACGTGCAATAACCGTTTTTAATTACGCATAGATCGATACAACCATTGAAAATACTGTATAAAATATGTGTAACAAGACATAAAATGTAAAGTTTAAAACATTTTCTAAAAACCGAACTGTGATGATGTCCCCAGATTTCGCATAAGCCATTTTTAAGACAGCAGCCGCAGCCCCTAACGAAAAACAAAGCTTAAACACTACGAATGTTTTTGTTTTTTTTGCGTTTGTTTTTTTACAATGAAGATGTACAATTCTGCCTATTTTTTACCATAAAAATGGACTTTTATATGTTTTAAGTCACTTTAATAACAGGAAAATAATAGAAGAATGTTTTAAATATGCTCTATCGAAAAACTACGCGAATCGAAGGAGTTCTCAGCGAATAATTTGTACATATGTTCTTCAGAAAAACACGCGAATATTCAGTTTCCGCGAATAACAAGTACATATGTTCTAAAGAAAAATCCGCGATTGTGTGAAACCGCGAATGTTGAAACGCGAATAGGCGGGGGCTCACTGTACTTTATCAGCAATGTTTGCATTCCTTCCATTAGCAGTAAATTTCAATATATAATTATATAAATAATACATATAATAGCCTTATCCTCTCAGTAACACTTGCATTTTTTCCTGACGGCCTACAGGCTTAACGCCGCATAACTTTGAAACACCGGTTATCGTACGATCACCGCAGTTAAGCAATGTCGATCCTGGTAAGTGGGTGATCGATTAGGGATACGTTCGTTAAATTCACTTAAGCGCAAATACCCCTGGGAAAGGCATGAATCCACCTCTTCTACCCCCAACTATGGGTTAATTAGTAAGATGTGTATCACTATATCACTATTATGTGCAGAAAAATATTCCAATATAAAAATAATTCATGGCTTTAAATAGCCAGAAGAGGATTGATAATCCGTAAAAAACGAATCAATCAATCAATATGATGACTTGTACTCGCGTTTTTTCTGATTTTTAATGTATTCTCATAATATAATCATTTGCAATCGATTTGCATTATACACATCATAGCTATATCCTTTCAGTAGCACCCATTTCTTTTTCATTTTTATGGTATTCTAAATTGAAAAAGGATTTTTAAATGATTTAGTATTACATTTCTGTATCATTTCGGACTGTTGTTCTCATCTTGGCTGGTATAGGCCTTATTATAGCAACAGTGTTTCGAACAATTACCCTGTTGTCATCAGAAGTTCATTGTTTGGTTAATATGAGATATATATTGATTATTGCGATAGTTGTTCCTTGTAATATCAGTTATTTTTCGTTCCTGCTGAATTGGTGCGTCACTATCAGGTCCAAGGGTCAAACCCACTAGATGACAGTAATACGACACCTACATAAACTCCACCACATCCCTTTAAGGATATTAGACTTTGTGTCTGGTAGCAAAATTATTTACAATATATGGTAATTTTAGACATCAAAGCTTTATTCTTTGTATTATGCGTGGTTGAGTTCATAACCACTGTCTGAATTTCAATTCATTGGTGTTAAAACTTACTATAATTATTTTTAGGTTAAGTTAAATGGTAAAATCTATATCCCCCCACACACCTAAAGTATTCCTTAGTGTATACAAAGGCAAACACTCAGTAGGGAACAGTTACGATAGATATAAGAAGACTTAAAGCATGATCCAAAAACCGAATCATATATATATACATATATATATATATATATATATATATGTGTGTGTGTGTGTGTGTGTGTGTGTGTGTGTGTGTGTGTGTGTGTGTGTGTGTGCGTGTGTATTTAGGCAGCAAATTCTCTTTTAGGTATGACTGATTAAATAAATTACAAGCATTATGTCTGCTTATTTTTAACATAATCCATTCATACTCACGAATAACCTTCCGTGTATTGCAAGTAAATGGTCTGGAACATGTGCTATAACTGTGAAACTGGCTTTTATCTACCAAGTACTTTCGATCTTCTTTCGAGATAATCTTCAGGGGTGCAAGCAGTAATACAAAACGTTGTGTGGCTATTCATTAGTGTATTTTTTTTCTTTTTGCTTTTAAATGCAACGGTTGACAACTATGCTTAACGTTCATTAGAACGTGAAAGAATGTTTTTTTCTATGTTGTAATGTCATGGCCATGCGCGCATTACAGCGTGAAAATTGTTCCTTTTATAGGTACTTCAGAACATTACTACAGTATTCGCATATATATATATATATATATATATATATATATATATATATATATAGATAGATAGATAGATAGATAGATAGACAGACAGACAGACATTAAGCGTGCTACCAGGTTGGCATTTCGGTCCCACCCTTTCACCGTCGAATATCATCTATTCCAAAAGTTTTTTTTTCTATCGTACTCCCTGACAATGGAATCCCCTTCCTCTTACTTGCTTCCCTGATAGCTATAATCTTCAAATATTCAAATGTAATGTCAATCGATATATGATGCCTTGATCCCGTCCTTCTCTGTATACTTTCCTCAAACACCCCTTTTTTACTCTTGCTCTCACTTACTCTTGCGTGCTAGCGGCATTCCTGCCTTGCTTGGGGTGAAATGTTATATATATATATATATATATATATATATATATATATATATATATATATATATATATAGTTTTAAGCCATGCTATATTAAAAGTTAATGTGCTCAATATCAGGGAAAGAGTGTATGGAAATATAAATGTGAACATTGAAGTCAATACCCTATGGCGACAGTCTGTTTCATGTTTAAACGTCATGTGTTATTTTTTTTGCTCGACTATACATACATACATGCATATATATATATATATATATATATATATATATATATATATATATATATATAAAGAAAAACAGACCATTAAGGCTCTATTTTTAGTCATTTATTTCACCAGAGAATTTTACTTTTCTCTGGATCTTGAAGCTATTGTCTTTTTCTAACGATTATTTTTCGAATTAATCTAGGAGCTACTTGGTGGAAATAATTATGAATCCGTGGCAGTTTTGGGGCACTTTACAGTGTTGTTTGTCAACTTTATATTAACATTTTTTATAAGTAAATAAATTAAGTAACCCCTTACGCACACATAAACACAAGTAAACCTAATGATAACAACCAACAATAAAATAATCAGTGATAAATAAAAGGTTAATAAAAAGTTAACAACGACAATATTAAGAGATCAAAAACTGCTTCCGGATCCAGAATTATGTCCACCTAATAGCACCTAGAATAATTCGAAACATAACCGTTATCGTCCACTAAAATAGCCGCTAGAACAATAAACCAGACTGACCACAATGTATCACAGAGCAAAAAACACAACGCATGTGACCTGACGATTGCGTATAAGCATGATATAGACTATTGCCACTGAGTGTTGACTTCAATGACCACTTTCATGTCTTCCCGCTCTCGCTTTCTTACACCCTAAAACCCATATTTTTTAAAACTTCTATTGAAATTTTTCTTTTTCTTTCTTCCTCTTTTAATATTAATTTTTTTTCGATTGCTTTTTTTTTCCTTTCCCTTTTCCTTTCGACTGGATAAATTGACTCCATTTATAAAAAAAAACAAAAAAACTTCGGTCTGAAGAGATGCATATTTATATATTCATGAATTAAATTATAACCGAATGTACTTTCAAGGATCTTCTGTATATCATTATATATATATTATATATATATATATATATATATATATATATATATATATATATATATATATATATATAAAGCTTTACTCTGTATTGAGTACTCTTAAAATATAATGTGTGGTATTCAGGATTGTGATATGTTTTTTTTAGTTATTTAGTCAATTTTTCTACTTTTATCACCATCTATAACCAGCAAAGATTTATAACGACATAATACACTATCGTCCTTCAAATGAGTTTTCTTATTTTATGCAACAACAGCAGCCCAACAAGCCTGCTTAACTGTCTTCAGCAAATGATCCTCCATCAAAATATCAATGCTCTCTCTCCATCCTCATGTTTCTGCTAAATTTTATTATTAGGTTGGTGCAAAAATAATGAAGTAATAATGTCGTTTTTTGACGTTAAAAAATACGTCGAAAAACGACATTATTACGTCATTATTTTTGCACCAACCTAATAGCAAAAATATGAAATTGATTTACATCAATGTTTGATAATACAATTTTTTTTTTCCATAAATTACCTAGCCAAATGGATAGCTGTGTCGGCCATCTTTTTTGATTATCACATTTATTTTCCACTATTTTACTCAGGCCGTCAATCTACGTCACTATGACAGATTGGAAATAATGCAGGATCTCTGAGAGATTCGAACTCACCTACCTTCCCCTTGAGGAAAGACTACTAAGCTTCCAGATGCTTTGGCTACACACCTACACGAGTATTGACAGTCTGACAGGCGAATCAATCTAACGTACAAATGCGAATAAAGGTTTATTTGAATGCGTATTTCTTCAGTTTCTCTCTTCCTAGAAAAAAAAAGCGGGTTAACGTGTGTTATTGACTTCAGTGAGTCTGTGGCAAAAACAAAGTTTCCATACCCTTTTAGCCGAAGAATTTGGTGCGAAGCCGCACGCCCCGAAGGACAATGACTTTGCGTTTCTGGTCAATACAGATCAATTCAAGGTTCACTAAATATGAAAATTTGGAACGGGCTTGCTTTAAACAGGGTTAATTTCTAAAGGGTAGATCATGGTTGACTAAGAATATTGGCGCCAAAAGAACTTGGCACAGTGAAATGCAGTAGTTATGTTTCTTCGAGCGTATTTCAACTTTTGTGTGCGTTTTAGCTTGGAAATTCTCCAGGAATAACATTTATTCTCAAGGGAAACTGAGTGAATAATAATAATAATAATAATAATAATAATAATAATAATAATAATAATAATAATAATAATAATCATGTTCAGGGTTAAAAACTGAAGCCGAAGGTTTAATTCTTGCTGTACATGACCAATGCTTGCTAACTAGAAATTACCAAGCAGACATACTGCAAATTTGTGTTTACACCAAAATGCAGATCCTGTGATGAATATCCGGAAACAATTGACCACATTGCATTAGGGTGCACCGTATTAGCATCCGCGAAGTATAAAATCGGCATGACAGGGTAATTGGAATATTTGCAACTTTTACGTGAAGGAAACGTAAAGAAATTTGACTATATTTCCGATATGAGGTATTATATACACTATTTACATTGCTCGGACTATCATCCTCGTCTTTGTTGCCATATTTATCACAACGTGGTTGGAATGTCGAACTGAACCCTTTATTTTGTTCGCTTCGGTAGACTGTTCTAGTTCCACGTGCCATGTCTAATGGATGTCAGTTATCAGCTATCTAATGGTTATTCCCATCTCCAACGGCTTAAGCAGGTATTGAACTTACACTCTTTGGGTCCTCTCATTGGATCAAACTAACGCCTTTACCCACTGTGCCATTTGTCTTTGGGGACAACTGTGTATGAATTTTTGTGTATTATAAACCTAATGTCTTCAGCAATCGTGTTTTACCAGTGCTCATATTGCAATTTTTGCTGTTATAATTGCATGTTTTTTTAACCAGAGATCATATTGCAATTTTTGTTGTTATTATTGCTTTTCTCTGGCACTCCTTATTACTGGTTCCCATATTTTATTCATTTCTATGCTTGGTCGGCTCAGGAGAGTGACATGGCATTAACATTTTTAAAGATCAAAGTTGACTGTGAACCAAGAAAATCAGAAGAGAGTTCCATAATTTAGAAGTGCGAGAGAAGAAACTGTTATATAGAACGTACGATTTCATCCCCCAACTTCATTTTTATAGGATGAGACCTTTCCGCCAATCCAGTACTGCGCTTAAATTAATAAAGTCTAGGTACCATCGTGGTATGATTGCCATAACATTTGCCATGAAAGTATTAATGGAAAAGGTATCTATTTTACGGTGGTGAGAAAGGGACTGAAGTCGATATACCAGGTGAGGACCAATAATATAACAAACGAACCTTTGTATTTTGTCGGGAATCTTGAAATATATAGCCAAAGTACCAGACCAGATATCATAGATGAACCGCATATTTATAAATGGCGAGTAAAATTGTCTGCTAAACTAACTTTCCTATAAGCAGACATATTAACTGATTCAATATAATCTCTTCACTTCATGTCAGTGGAAAAACTGTAAGCAAGAAGTGGTAATGCTGTGCTCTCCTGGCAGTTGACGTCAGATTGTAGTTTTCAGGGAAGCACGGGAGATAAGTTTCACAGCTCTAGCATCACTCCTTCATAGTCAGCCTATGAACCTTTCAGCTCAGCCTTGTATATTTACTGAAAGACTGAAATCGTCTTTCGTTTTTTTTTTTCCTTTTTAAATTTTATATACAGTCTTCTTCCTTTATTCCACCCAACTCATTCAATTATTCAGTATCTCCTTCCTCGAAATCCAGGCAGGTCTTGGGATCTACCAATCCTGAGGTACCTCACACATATCGAGGTCTTCAGTTATTATAACTTGAAGAGAGATTGTACCCAGCATATAAATGTGATGGACAGCATTATTTTTTACATTGGGTGCTCGGGTATTACTCACAATCTATAAATCTATAACTCAACTAATTTATATTAATCTTAATGGGATCATCACTTATTAATAATATTTACTGTGAATCCCCCTCAAAAAACACACTGAGGATCTCTATAAGAAACGCCACAGAGGACGAACTGATATTAAACTACAAACAGCAAAGATTCTGGCCATACATAAGCTCCAAAACCAGACCGCTTCCCCCGGGATAAAATAACTTATGCCGACACCAATCGCTAACACAAACCTATACTTATTAACAACTCGTCTACCAGAGGAGAACTGACATTGAAAATAAATTTGAAATAATGCTCCGAGACAGACACTTAGGGGCTGGTGATAGCCGCGTATAGAACAGCTTGAAATAGACTATCTCTATGTTGAGCTAATTTTTGTTTTTTGCTGTAAAAATACATATGTTCTGTTAAAATTTTAAAAAAATATTGAGCTCTCTGTGGATCAGTTTTAATAATAAATATCACTAGGATCCACCCGGATTACATACCAACGGATGGATTGCCTGTACTACACACACACACACACACACACACACACACACACACACACACACACATATATATATATATATATATATATATATATATATATATAGCAAGAGTTGATCGCCAAAGTTATTCAACGTTGAACCTGGTCAATACTCAGATCGATGACCCCTGGGAAATGCGACGTGATTTAAGTTCCGAAAGGGCTAGATGGCTACAATCTCTCTTCTAGTTATAAAAACTGAAGACCTTGATATGTGTAGAGTACCACTGGATTGATTGATCATAAGAGATGCCTAGATTTGGGGGAAAAAGATAGTGAGTAATGGAAAATGAATGAAGAAGACTGTATATAAAATTTAAAAAACAAATAAATAAATAAACCTGATTTCAGCCTTTCAGTAAATATACGAGTCTGGGCTGAAAGGTCCATAGGCTGACCATGAAGGCTGTGAAATCTTGCATGCATTAATTTCAACTCTTCTTATTGATAACTGCATTATTTCTTGGTACGAGTGTTGGCTGAAACGTTCATAGGTGGACTATGAAGGAGTGATGTTAGAGCTGTGAAATCTTTCATGCATAAATTTCAAATCTACTTCGAAGAATGTCAGATTTCCTCGTGATCTAGTCAACCTGTTCCCAGGTAACAGAAGTTGTGGCACCCACGGACGAGAAACCTTCATGTCAAGTCCATCCACAACTCTCTCAAGCGGGTAGGCTGATAGCATTGACTATTTGATTTATAGTCAATCTCCTGTGATCTATTACCATGTGGTGGATACGGTCAGCGTTTCCTCGCTAGTCAGAGTTACAGGACGTCCAAACTTTGGATCATTTTAAAGAATCTTC
>OZ010588.1:101438511-101528511 GCA_963932145.1 Acanthosepion lycidas
TTGTTATGTAATCGTCTCTTGAATATTGCATTTTAATGTGAAATCAAAATTTAAAAGCAGTTATATTACATTTATAATTGTAGCACATTATTATCATGTGAATTCCTTCAACTAGAAATATTTACATTGGTAGTTACCATATCGAAGCAGTTGTTAACCATTAGATATCCGTGATGCATACTAGCCTACTTATCAGTGCCGATAGACCACATGTTTTAAGGTTAGTTTTTTGTAACGCCTCTCTTAGATGATTTTGGGGGTTAATAGTAAAGATTTAAAGGTCGCCTTATACGCTGAAATATACGGTAGTAATAATACTGGCCTAATATATTAAAATGTTGGTCCGTGAATTTGATGTTATTGTCTGTAATCCTTGAACTGTGTAGTTAAAATTAGTTTAAACTCGAACAATATCTGAGTTGTACTAAAAGAAGAATGGGGTGAGACAGATATTAACGGAGAAACGAGAACAATCTCCAGGGCCTCCCTAAATGTTGGACACATAGAAAATCGCAGTAACTATATTTTTTTTTACACCCACTGATTAAACTATAAATGACGATGTTTATTATGAACGTTGTGTATCAGATGCTGATGATTATAGTAATTTTGAAGGATTTTATTCTGTGGGTGTAGTACATCATTATAATGTGAATTTTTTCAACTAGAAATATTTTCACTGGTAGTTATCATACCGAAGTAAATATTAACCTACTGCAGACCATGACGCAAGCATATTAGCCTACTTATGAATGCCGATACGTTGCACGATTTAAAGTTAACTTTTTGTATCTGTTCTATTAGACAACGCCATATTTTTTGTGGCGGATGGTGTAATTATTAAAATTTAAAGGTCGCCGAATATTCGGAAATATACAGTATACTTATATATTTCGTACATTAATAAAAATACATTTTTTTTTTATTCCAGATCACATTTTCGTAGCTGGAGATATATAAACTGTGTCTTTTTGTGCAGATGTTAATGTGTGTATTGGGGCTATATGTTTAGATTCCTTATATGTTTATAGGTATTTATTTATTTAATTTTCTTCTTTTTTTACATTTCTTGTTTTTTTTAAGCCAACACCGTAAATGATATTAACTGCACCACTGTCATTATAGTCCGGTATATAAATAAAAATATACGGTATTTAACGGTCAGTTACCAATCAACACCTGAAGATTGCATTGTGCATGTAACTCGGAGTTGTGCTACTGGTGTGGAAAAAATGTATATTTGTTAAAAATGTATACATTATAGCTCTGTTCTTCTACATCGAGCACTATTTTTTTATTAACACCAACACTTAAAGTACAATAACAGTGATCTCATGCCATAATTCTTATTCTTGCTCCATTATATATATATATATATATATATATATATATATATATATATGGATAGATAGATAGATATTGTTCGGATTGTTGTCCTCATCATTATTGCCATATTCCTGACGTTTCGCACGTTGTACAATACGGCTTTCTTCAGTTGCTTGAAATTTAGAATTGAACTCTTAATTTCCTCCACCGGGGTAGATTGTTCTAGTTCCACGTGTCATGCCTCTTCCGAGTGTCTAAGTTATCTCTCTTATCTCAACTCTACAAATTTTTATTCCACCCCTGCAGTAACCAGGTATTGAACTCACATCTCTTTGGGTAAAGTCACTGGATTCTACCAACGAATATGGCAATGTAATATATATATATATATATATTAATATATATATATATATATATATATATATATATATATATATATATATATATATATATATATATATATATATATATATAATTTAAATAAAAACAAACCACTTTAAGGTTCCATGTAATAAATTATTTCACCAGATCAAAGATAAATGTAAAAACAAACAAAACGGCACTGTCAAAGCATTATTGGGATTTGTTGGATGGTGGCTTAACCCCAAAATAAAGTAGAAGATAATCTCGAGAGTCAGAACTCCAATAAATTTCAGAGACAGATGCGACTTATGCTTAAAAGAAAAAAATCCTCATAATAAAACAAAGTTCCGGATTTATTACTAAACAAACATAATGAACTAATTTTTAAATGCCGACATGAGAAAAACCTAAATCTAACTAAATATATTTACGAATAACTATATAGGAAGACTAATATTACATGATCTTGGTTTTTTTGTTTTTGGAAATGTTGCTATGCACACATAAGTGCGAACACATAACTGTATGTATATAACTATGCATGTGTTATTTTTGTGTATTGTGGGCACATTTTTGGAGTGGGTGGGTGTGGTTATGGATATTTAATGAAACATCCATATATATATATATATATATATATATATAAATTCCCAAGAGGCTATAATCCACGAGGAGCTGAATGTCTAGGACAGAGTAATAAGATAATATAAAAGGCTCAAGCACTAATATTCCCTATATATATATATATATATATATATATATATATATATATATATATATATATATATATATATATATATATATATATATGTATATATATATATATATATAATATTTTGATTTAGTTGCCGTTGTGGAGAACATTTTAATGAATTGTTTACTACGTACTTTTTTTTTCCTGTCAAATACCCCCCCCCCGGAAATCATTCGATCACGACAGCTGGTGCACATTTAACCAGAAACTTAAAGTAAGATTCCGTTAGCAGAGCTCTGTGGGTGTTGGACAAAAGGAATTCGGCACGCAGATTGATGTGCATGCTTCATAAACGGACAAATGGCAAAACCAACAATTAAAAACGACCCTCGCCTGAAAATGGCCGAAGAAGTGGCTGAAGAAGTGGCTGAAAGCGCTTAGGACAATTTACCCTGACCAAACGAAAAAAAATATGGTAGGAATATTAGAAAATCTTTTAAAAAAAATAATTAAATTTACCTTGTCTATCATATTGAACGAAGCATGTTCGGAAAAAAAAACATTGCTTAATTACACACAAACACACACATACACTTCTATATATATATATATATATATATATATATATATATATATATATATATATATATATATATATATATTAGGTTGGTGCAAAAATAATCTCGTTTTCTCACATATGTTACTATGTGAGAAAACGACATTATTTTTGCACCAACCTAATATATATATGATATTTTTTTAACATACGGCGTGTGTTAGCACGTGCGATACCCTGTCTTCATCATCCGCCGACCAGGGAGTGATATTACGTTTTCGGTGGCTACGGCGGGACCGCCACCGGCAACGTTTGCCACCCAGCAGGTTACGAAGATAAGCTAATTGATCGTTCCTCGTTGTAAATTCTTTTAATGAAATAAATAAAGCGATTGTTCTTCTTTGCAGCTTCTATCCGTAATGGAAGTTTCCTGAACGCTTTTGCTGTTATCATATATATATATATTTCATTCGATCACGACAGACGGTGCATTTAGGAATTATGGAGAGACAGGAAATATAGTCTTTAGCGAAATTTATGCAATCAGTTAATAGATCCCTGGAAATAGATGAAGAAAAATCAATGTTATCGAATTTAATAAAGGTTGCTCTCTTTTTACACACCATATTACTGAAGCATTTCATGATATCTGATGAATCTTTCCCTAGATTAAACCGGTTGTAATTATTATTTTGTCGTTTATTTTTTAATTATACTTATAGAAATTATATATATATATATATATATATATATATATATATATATATGTGTGTGTGTGTGTGCGTGTGTGTGTGTGTGCGTGTGTGTGTAAAGATTTAGATATAAATTAAATATATTCGGCTGGTGCAAAAATTTGTCGTTTTTTCACATAGTAACATATGTGATAAAACGACGTTATTTTTGCACCAACCTAATATCTACCTATATAAAATATAAATTTTATATATAAAATTAACTTTCCCCTTAAAATTGATACAGTTCCTCAATGGGCAAAATGCGTTGGTAAAAAAAAAAATTTATTCTATATATGTAAATATATATATATATATATATATATATATATATATATGAAGAAATATACTAGAGCGTGTGCAAATATAAAAGTGAATTTAATGTTCACTTTTATATATATATATATATATATATATATATATATATATGCGTTTGTGTGTGGGGGGATTTCTAAAGAAGTGATGTGTTTTGATTTATTTCGACTGAATTCATGACTTTAAACGTTATTTTTTGTCGATATCCAAATTTTAATGGACACTCCTTTTAATCAGTATACTTATTTTCGTCTAGTATTCTGAATATTCGAAGAATATTAGATAGAAAAAGATCCGCCCTCCAGCAATACTCGAACCTGTGTCTCCCTTTACAATAAAAACAGCTGTTAGATCTGACGTGCTGTAGACCGATTCGGCCACGAAGGGCGTCACCGTGCTAACATGATCGAACAGTGCTCTATAATTGCAAATTCTTACTTGACTGTAGAATGATCAATACCAGGAAAAGAAAAATATTATTTGATTTCACTGAACTTTTAATTTAGAGGTCAACTATAAAATAGGAAAATATTTTTCAAATTACTTAAATAAATTTCCCCCAAATTTCGAATTATATGAAATATTTAATAAAAACACAGTTAAATTAAGTTACAACTGTACTAATAATTTAGAAACCGCAATAAAAACACAGATAAATAAAAACATAGATTAATTAAGCTACAGCTGTACAATTTAGAAACCGCAATAAAAAGACAAACGCCAGAAATTTTAAAACTAACGTTTAGCAAAACACTGTTAATATATAATAATATATATGGTAATTATTTACATTATTCTGACTATTGTCCACATCTTTGTTGCCATATTTCTCACAACGTTTCGGCCGTTGGATGCTCCGGCCTTCTTCAGGTGGTTGGAATGTTGAACTGAAACTTTTATTTTGCCCGCTGAGGTAGACTGTTGTAGTGCCACGTGCCATGTCTAATGGATGCCAGCTATCAATTATCTCATGTTAATTCACCTCTCCAAGTTCTCCACTGCCTTAACCAGGTATTGAACTTACAACTAAGGACACATGACGCATGGGATAAAGGCATTAGTTACATCCAGTGACAGGAACCAAAGAGTTCAATGCCTGCTTAAGGCAGTAGATAACTTGGAGAAGTGAATTAAAAGGATGACATACATGATAATTTTTATGTTTATTGAGCACTTTTTTCAAATACTAGCGTTTCCTGGTCTGATTCAACTCTGACGATTAACTTTTATATATATATATATATATATATATATATATATATATATATATATATATATATATATATATATATATATATATATATATATAGGAGAATTTGAGATTATTATAATTAAGTAATTCATCGAGTCTAGAAGAAACCTCAATCGAATCCAGAAAGCACTGGACGTCCTATATTTGGGACTCATCAGAAGTGCTCATCCACTACCGAGAACTGAAACCCGGACAGTTACGTTATCATGCAAACGTCATACCAACTGTACCAACGGGCCTCGCTGACGAAGAGGTAGCGAACTGAACTCGATATAGCGCCGCTCGATCACATATTGCGTGGTGGAACGCATCTGATATCCATTTACCAATAAGACTGTGCCCCACGAGCCACGACTACTATACCCAAGCCGCTCCATCGAGAGCATTAGAAGCCGAATCAAGCAAAGTTATACAAGTGATAGTAATTATTAGGAATATTTGAGATAATTATAATTAAGTAATTAATCGAGTCTAGAAAAAACCTCAACAGAATGCAGAAAGCACTAAACGGCCTTTTCGTCCTATATTTGGGACTCATCAGTAGTACACATCCACTACTGAGAATTGAAACCAAAAACTGATAACGCAACTGTTCGGGTTTCAATTTTTAATTAAAAAGAATAAAAAAAAAAACAGGGTAATCCTTCCATTGCAATATGAAACGTAAAAACATGACATTAATAAAACTAATGATATAATTAAAAGAACTTTAATAGATTTTATGTGCAGTGTCCTTTCAGGATGTAGGCTATCATGGCTCCCCATTTCTACCCATCCCTTGTGGCTCTCAAAAAGTTTCCTGCCTCTGCCAACTCCCCAGAACACGTTCTATTATCCACTTGCTTAAGTCATCCAGGTATGTCATGCGTTGCTTTCCCTTGTCTCTCTTTCCCTCTATTCGACCTGTGAGTATCAGATTCTCCAAGCCCTCCTTTCTCATTACGTGGCCAAAAAATTCCATCTTCCTCTTCCTTAGGTTAAGTATAAACTTCCTTCTTGTTTGCATCTTCTCCAAGACCGTTGCTCTCACGCTCGTTCCATGACATCCTTAGCATCCTTCTGTAGAATCAGCTACTTCTAGTCTCTTCTTTATTTTTGAGGAGAGCATCCAACATTCGCTGCCGTATAGGATGACAGATGTCACGTAGCAGCTCAGTACTCTTTTCAATGTCACCCAAGAAATCCTCCTATTACGCAGTACACTGCTCAGCGTTTGAAATGCATCCTTGGCCATCCCAATCTGTCTTCGGATCCCAGCATCGCACCTATTAATTAGCAACAAAAATTTAGGTGCCACACACTTTAAGTTTTCTATAATGACTTTTTGAAATTGTGTAAAGTCTTTACGGACACCGTGCATTTTACTTATTACATAGGTCCATTTACAGCCATTTTCCTACTTAACAACTAGGTTCCTTTACAACAACCTGGCCACAAAACGACCTGATTGCTAAAACGATATGATCGCGAAGTGAGAAGTTCTACTTAACTGCTATTTGAGGTCGTTTATGCATTTAGTGGGATTTTGTCAGCCAGATTCTGGTAGCTTAAAAACGTTGTCAGACGTCAATTACGAAATCTGACTGCAAATGCCAACTTTATAATAATCAACTTAGACAATAAAAACTGTATGATTTAATCTATTGCTTCAACCGAAGCACATCTTAAAAGATGTAACTGCGAATAAACTCAATGCTGCACGAGATAACTCGTCGTCGATGTCATAATAAAAACTGCTAAACAAGAATTGCCCAGCTAAGTACGTCTCAACTGTATTTAGTTTGACTCACATGTGATATCTATTTTGAACTGGCGCAAGAAAGCATTTTTCGGACATTCTGGCACATATGCAAGCCTGAAGCTTATTGTTCATTGAAGCTTTGCCCCAGTCATCTGCAGTCAGTCTCGCCCAAAATGTGGTTGAGCCAAAATAACATTCCCCACTTAAAAAAAACCTTGTTTAGGTCGGCTGACAGTGCCGCCCTAAATAATACTGTTAGTGCCCCATACGTCGAAATCCGGTAATCTCTCTCTCTCTCTCTCTCTCTCTCTATATATATATATATATATATATATATATATATATATATATACATGATGAAAATCTTGGTAATCCGTATTGATAATCCCAAGGAGGATGAAATCCGGAGAGCTCAATGTTGAGTTAGAGCGAATAATTTAATTTAAAGAAAAAACAGACCACTTCAAGGTAAGGTGAAGTCTGAAGATCCAGAAAATAAGAAATTCTCTGGTTAAACAAATTATTACAATGGTACATTATAGTGGTCTGTTTTTTCTTTAAATTATATATATATATATATATATATATATATATATATATATATATATATATATATATATATATATATAATCGTTAAATAAACTTATATAAGTTGGTAGCATAAGCAGGCATAATTTAGTTCTTGTGTTTCTCTAGATTCGTTTCAAAACCAAATATTTGATATCGATACCTCACAGCTGCCAATTACTTTCGTCCCTATTCTGTCCCGTCTTCCAACCAACTTATTCTATTTCGATGTTCTATAAATGCATTGATCTCTGCCCTCCAGCTTCAAGTCGTAATTGTCACAATAGAAAAGCGAACAGTTTTTTTTAACTCAGTGCTTATACATACACGCATACAGTGACATTTGAAACAACCTCACCCAAACATGGTTATTGTTGTCGTGAACAAATTTAAAATAAGCCTATTAAATGTGGACCCAAACAAGAATTTGTAGAGTTCCAGATGAGGGACACAAAAAAAATAAAGGGTTTAATTTAATTATTTACTTAAATTCTTTTACCAAAACTGACAATTTGACATGTCAAAACGTATGTGAACCGTTTTAGTTAGTACCGTGTGGAACCTTCTTTTGCAGCGATTACTTCAACCAAACGTCTTCCGTAGCCACTGACCAATCTCTCGCATCTGCTGTTAGGGTTTTTTTGGGGGTTTTTTGTCCAGTCCTCTTTGCAAAACTCAGCCACTTTAAGAGGCATTTAACATGAACCGCCAAATTCATGTTTAACCACATTGCTATTAGATTGAGATCCGGACATTGATCAGGCCATTCCAAAGTATGAATCTTCTTTCCTTTAAGCCATTCCATTGTAGTCTTGACGATATGCTTAGGGTCATTATCTTGTTGCAGAACATATTTTCGTCCAAGTTTCAACTGCCTGATTGATAGCAGTAGATTCTGATCTAGAATTTGTTGATAGGTCTAATAATTCATGTTTCTCAGGATAATATGTAGTCATCCAGGTCAAGAGGCAGAAAAGCAGACACAGATCTTAGCATTTGCACTACCATTCTTCAACGTTTCAACGTGGTTCTATTCCTTGGTAGGCAGTGTTGGTTTTTCTCCAAACATGGCAGTTTTGATTGTAACCAGACAATTCTGATTTTCATTAAAAATAGACACCCAGAAGGCCTCTGGTTTCTCCAACTGTTCTCTGACAATGTTTAAATGGGCAGATTTCTTTGTTGTGAGCAGAGGTTTCCTTCTAGAAGCTCTCAAATGAATTCCATGTCCATTCAATTTTTATCTGATTGTAGACACATGTATCTTTAGTACAGATGCTCCCAAAGAGAGATCAACAGCTCTCTGGAGGTGATGGGTGGGTTAGCTTTTACCTTATTTATTATTTTTCTAGAATTCTTGGTGATAGCTTTGGTGGTCGTTCACTTCTAGGAAGAGTCGCGGTCGTGTAGAATGATCTCTATTTGTAAATTGTCTTACATTGGATGGAGCTTCAATCTCTTTGAGATGATGTTATAGCTTTCCCATATATATATAGCTTTAATAAAAGAATAATACACACACAAACATATATATATATATATATATATATATATATATATATATATATATATATATATATATATATATATATATGTTTTGAAGAATAAAAATATTAACAGAATTAAATTTTCAGACACAAAGGGTTGTACAATTATATTTTTTGTATTAGTATTTCAATTGGCTTCCTCAACAAAGTTAGTCCATCAATGTATTTGATATTGTCAGTAATGGGATCTTACATCCATGGTTATTAGAGTAGCATTTTCTTGCAATGTTTGTATATGATTCTGTTTAGTAGGTCTGCTGTGTGTCTGATGTAGGATTTTACTTCGTTAGCGAGGAACAGTATGTAGTGGTCTATGCATTTCGATATTATTGTCGTGAAAGTTAAATGATGAAATGACCAGCCTTCCTGATTTTTTTTGTCGGTGTGTGTATTTTAGGAAGGAGATAGAAGCGGTCAGGTATGATGTTTGTAGGTGTAAGTGTTGTGTAAGTGTTGAGAGACGATCACTTTTATCCTCTGTCGAAATAGTGTATTCCTTACATGAGATAAAAAGATTTTTTTGATTGTTTATATATATATATATATATATATATATATATATATATATATATATATATAATTATTTATTTAAAAATATGATTCCAACGCTACATAAGAGTTCTCATGTTTCAAAACAAGAGCCGGAAACTTCAATATAATTACTTGAATTAAATTGAATTAAAATACCAAGTTCTGTTCCATCTTCAAGCGAAATTTTTTGGGAATAGCTAATTCCTGAAATTTACGCGTTTTATAAGCATATTCATTATTAAAATTAAAATTTCTACGTTAACAGCTAGAGCAATTATTTAAAGAAAAGGGGCGTAAGGGTTAATAATTTGTATCAATATCTCAGTTACATTCAAAAACGTCAAGTCAGGGTTAGGTTGGGGTGTCTAAATTTAAAGCGGAAGATGACATCGTCTAGTTTGGTTAAGTCTCTATGGAGATTTATATTTTTATTTTATTTCTTGTTTATTTCATAATTCGCTAACATTTGTTTTTTTGACGACTTCATAAAGGGTTATCTTTTTCTTTTTTTCTTTTTTTGGTAGGGCATGGAGTTTAAAAATTATTTTATTGTTTGTTTTTATGCTAATTATTCAATGCGAAAATTTGATGATGTCGGCAAAAAACCGTTAACTCATGTCTATTGTTTAATAGATTTTTATTATTTAGAAACTTAATAATGTGTAGTTTTTCATGTAGGCATAAAGGGCATGGGTCATCCCAAGTTTTACAAGTTCTAGTTTTGTTTATAATTTTCCATTATACTAAGGAAACTCTTTTACAATAGCTACAATGACCAATCAAAATAGAGGTATATTAAAATTCAAAAAACTTGACAACGAACCTTGGTTATAATTATTAATATCTTAATGTTAAGGTTGTTTACTGATTAGTATTAAATTTTACTATAAAATTGAAAATTAAAAATTACCAAATTTAAATTTAACCTGTATTTAGATTAAAATATTATCGAATTATTGAAAGAAGAAAAATACATATATATTATTATTTATTTTGTTTTAATTGAAAAGCCAAAATCTCAGAATAAACGTTAATCTAATGAGAATGTAAAGCGTCGTCACAACTTAGATATATTTGAAGTGATGACATGGGTAGGGGAGGATAAGATATTGCAAATGACAATACATACACAATCAGATTATAATATACAAATACGTAGATATATTTAGGTATATAAACACGCAAAAACACAGACGAAACAGGAAATAGATGTCCACAACAAAAAATAAATAAATATATCAGACAACATATACATAAAATGAAATGCATATATAAACAATCATACACATATACATTAATAATACACACCCACAAAGATTCAAGTTTGAAAGTGTTAGCAAACAAATGCAAACTGACTATTAAAATATTACTTATATAGGCAAAGATATATACATAAAAAGAGGGTTCAATAGATAAAATGTAGGAGGGGTAGAATAGAAAAACAAATATTCGGCAATGAACAAGGCAAAGAAAAAAGACAATTAAATATATAGAAATAGACAAAAAAATAAATATATACGCATACACACACACATACAAGAAAACCAAATTCAAATGTCCAGGCAAAATGCAGCACTTAGAATGAAATTAAACCAGCAAATATATAGAAAAGAAAATATATTAATATACAAATATATACAAATACCTCATATATACTTATATACGCATGAGTACACAAGAATACATACATACATTTTATGAAATGGATAAAGTCCAACAATTATTTTAAGAGAAGCGTTCCGGTTAGCAAAGTCGATTTTTCTGTTTTCAAACTAAAATTTTCCATGATTTTCTCACGTACATTCATATCTGCTCGATGCGTATCCTAATGTAAACAAATGACGTCACACATTATAAAACAGACAAAGTCCGATAATTATTTTAAGATATTTTTATGTTTATAAAACAGTAAAATCGACATTGCTAACCGGACCGCTCCTCTGTGTCGAAATTGGAAAAAGCACGTCAAGATTTATGACGGTTCCGTAGAGGATACAGGTTCGATTCCTGTCGGAGGACGCATATTTTCTATAACAATTTCTCGTACATTCAGGCCGGTAAATGTTGTTAATACTGTTTATTATACACAGAGCATTTACTTAAATATTTGTATCTATAAAAAAGAATGTATAAATATAAAAATGTCTTTTTATTTATTTATTTATATATATATATATATATATATATATATATATATATATATATATATATATATATATATATATATATATATATATATATATATATATATATATATATATATAAAAGTGAACATTGACGTCAACACTCAGAGGCTGTTTCATGCTAGACGCAATCGTCAGGCCGCCTGATACATATATATATATATGAAATATGTTAAATTGATAAACGTTTCATATTTCTTCTTTAGCAGCTGTATTTAGCTGATTGTTAATCGCCTCGTCTCTCCATAACGTCCTATAAACTTAAAATTTCAATAACTAAACTATTAGGTTGGTGCAAAAATAATGACGTAATAATGTCGTTTTTTGACGTTATTACGTCATTATTTTTGCACCAACCTACTATATCCCTTCAAGATGTCGTTTGTCAAGTCCCTGACCCTTCCGGCTGTAAGCAAGGTTTGTCTTTGTATCTTCCATCTTTTTCCCTGCTCTCTCATCCATTCACACAAACTCATTAGTTAGCTTACTTGCTGTCTCCATCTACTCCACCTTCCTTCATTAATTAGGCTATCTGCGTGTTAAATTTTCAAAGCCCACTTTCTTCAAAATATGTTATTCGAATTTCACATGTCTGTTTCAGCTTTTAAGGATAAGTATCCTTCCAGTACATTTTCATTTTAAATTCCTTTTAGGAGTGTTGATTTCAAATTTCCGCGCGTTAGGTCGCTGTGCTAGAGGGGAGTCTAATGTCAATTAGAAAGAGTTGTTGTGCTAGTAGAAGTGGTGGTTTAATGGTGTTGATTTTTCAGTAGTGCTGGAATTGATCTAGTTATTTTAAGATTCCTGGTTTCTTGATGACGGTCGATATGCTTCGTTTGTGTACAGATGAATCGCTTCGTGCAAAAGGTTCTTTGCGTGCAAACACCTGTTGCCATTTCACGATAGTAATTTTTACTTTTACTTTCACTTTCGCTTTGACCCTATCAGATTTCTTAGAAAGCTGAGATTAGTCCCTCGACAATATTCTCTATTTTTCGATTTCAGTCTGTAATTTCGGATATTTGCTTTTGCTTTCTATTCTCTCACTGTCTTTTTATCCCTAGATTCAATTAAGCTCACACTATTTGTCTATTTTTCAGCGGAATTCTGATTAATTGATGCATAGAAATGTTCACCCAATACAGTTCTTCCTCGATTATCCGGATATTTTGATAACTTGCAAGAGGTATATTCGGATAATTCGAAAATCCGAGTAACCCAATTCATAGTACATTATGCATCTTAATTCCTTGGGGAACATGGGTCCGCAACAACACCTCTCCGAGGGACGCGGTTCCGGGCCATCTTTTTCAGCTCGGCCCATGTCTTCCCGGCTGTCTTTCCGCGGTATTTTCATCAGCAACATGCGTCAAACTCTCTATTTGGAAGACTCTTCTACGGCCATGTCGTTGTTTAAAGATATCGGGGAGATTTCTATAACAAGGTAGTTTTTAAGTGAGTAGGTCAAATAACTGAATACCTAAATTGATAGATAACTGAATACCTAAATCAATGAATAAATGAATACCTAAACAGATGAATAACTGAATACCCAAATAAATGAATAACTGAATACCTAAATAGATAAATAACTGAATACCTAAACAGATGAATAACTGGATACCTAAATAAATGAATAACTGAATACCTAAATAGATAAATAACTGAATACCTAAACAGATGAATAACTGGATACCTAAATAGATGAATAACTGAATACCTAAATAAATGAATAACTGAATACCAAAATTAAAATGATAAAGAAAAAAAATAATTTCTTTATTTTTTTTTTTCAGTTTATCTTTTATAAAACAATGCGACAGTTTTTGTTTGCCTCGTACGGATTTCACGTTCTTCTGTCGCTAAACTCTTGGTAAAGCAAGTCTTTGTTTATTGTTGTGCAAATGCTATTTACGATCGTCTGAAAGATGCTGAGAAATAGAAATATGCGAATTAAGAACACCTAAATAATGCCAGTAAAATGTGGGCGTTTTCATAATTGACTTCATCAAGTATTTTTGTTTTCGTTTTGCATTTTTTTCTAAGAGATTGCATTACGTTGTAACTATTTTGCGATTGGTGACGCCTATCACATTTTTGTTCTCGACAAGTGTGTTTAGTGTCAAGGTTGGTACAATTCCATGTTGGATTTAATCTGAACGCATGGACATCTGGTCAGAAAGTTTACATTTATTATAGTCGTATGAGAGCACGAGCCTGTATACATTTCATCTTCAAACTAAATGTGTATATATATATATATATATATATATATATATATATATATATATATATATATATATATATATATATATATATATATATATATATATATAAATGTATATATATATATATATATATATATATATAAATGTATATATATATATATATATATATATATATATATATATATATTTATATATATATATATATATATATATATATATATATATATATATATATATTACACCAAATCATTCATACAAAAAAGTAAATTACTAAAGTTAATAAGATAAAATGGCGAATTCACTTCGCTAATTAAATTTTTAAAAATTCATTAACCCACTAACAAGTCGATGAATGTAATGAGCATTTTTTTAAATTATGAACTGCATTAGGTATTCCTTAATATGCAAATTTTATGCAAATCGAAAAATGTTTATTAATTTATTTTTTATATGAGTGATTCAGTCTAATATATATATATATATATATATATATATATATATATATATATATATATATATAATTTACAGGGTACATGGTTATAATTTGTTTCCCCATGGTGTTTCTTTTAGCCTTGTTTATCAGACCTCACTTCCAAGGATGATAAAAATGAATTTAAATTTACATATAATTTTTTACACTTTTGAGGGGTAGTATTAAGTTGATGTAAGGTGATATAGAGTATGGTGAGAAGATTGTGTGACAGACATGGTCGAAATCAGAGAGGGAAGGGACAGATATGAATGATTTGAAAATTATTTTTATTACAATAATTAATAGGGAGGAAGTGGGTTAATTATCAGACATTGAACTATTTAATAGATAAAGATGTGAGAAATAAAAGATTGACTTGATGGTTTTTTTAAGGAGGGAGAGGGGAATTCAGATTTGGAAATTAAGAGAATTAACGTATGTGGGCTTATGGCAACCAATCTGGAAAACACAGATTTATATATTTTTTTAATTTTAATATTTTTAATATTGTGAATAATGGTAAAGGAGTAGTAATTAAAAGTAATTTAATTTAGGAGTAATTCCTTAATTAAAGTCTAAGCCATCAAATTTAATTTGAAACTATTTCGAGATGAGTAACATTTCTTAATATTTCATCCTCCTTGGGTTTATCCATACGGATTACCAAGACTTCCATTACTTATAATATAAGACTATATTTCTTGATATATATATATATATATATATATATATATATATATATATATATATATATATATATAAAGAAATATAGTTTTAAGATGTGCTATATTATGGCAAAAAGTGCTCAATATCAGAAATAAAGCGTATGTAAATATAAAAGTGAACATTGATTTCAATTCTAAGAGGCTGTTTCATTTCCCAAGAAGCGGATGTAGTTTATTGTCTTACACAAGCGCGCAGATGTACGTTATTGTCTTATTGTATTACCCAGGGCGCGGATGTAATTTCTAGCATGAAAATCCTGTCGCCTCTGAGTGTTGTCTTCAATGTACATTTTTCATATATATATATATATATATATATATATATATATATATATATATATATCGACCGAGTTCGAATTTCATTACATTCACTTACGTGCTAATACCCTTGAGAAATTTATGAATCCGTCTCTTCTTCTCCCACCTATGGATAAAATAGCAAGACAGAGGGTCCTCTAGCCTTGGATTGCAACCTGTGTAGCTGAATGACAATGCTGAATTCAAAAGGAGATTCGTTTGGGGTCCTAGTGGCACACTGCGTACCAGTTCCTCTGTATTCGGCTCTTTCAAAAAGTGTTCTCAGTTCTGCACAAGCCTTCACTACTATCATCAAATCATATGCTCTCATATCTCTGAAAACGACGGGAGAGTCCTCCAGATATAGGTATCTTGGTGTGTATGTATTCGTTATTGTCTGACTTAACATAGTCATTAGCTGAATTTTTATATAATTTCATTTATTAATTTCGAAGATGATTATAAATATTTAAAAAAATAAATAAAATGTAAGAGATATTTGGTTCGATTTTTTTTTTACAGTATATCAACCTCAATGGGTTATTTATTACCGACATGATTTTTACTGCTGGTAATATTTTTTTCCTTTAAAAATGTACTGCTGGCAATAAATATTATTTTCTTCAAAAAATATTGCTGGTATTAAAACCAATTTTTTACACTTTCATAGTGTTTTGACCTCAGTTTGGGAGTTAATTATTTGCCCATAGCTGTTACCGTAACAGGCGCTACCACTACGGGTCAATGTGGACCTGGGAACACCAGCAATTAAGAGGTGATTCCACGCTCCTCAAAACCTGATCAGAGACCTTGCTGATGGATGTAATTTATTGTCTTACCTAGGACGCGGATGTAGTTTATTGTCATACCCGGGACGCGGATGTAGTTTATTGTCCTACCCAGGATGCGGATGTAGTTTATCGTCTTAAACAGGACGCGGATGTAGTTTATCGTCTTACGCAGGACGGGGATGTAGTTTATTGTCTTACCCAGGACGCGGATGTAGTCTATTGTCCTACCCAGGATGCGGATGTAGTTTAATGCCTTAACCAAGGCGTGGATTTAGTTTATTGTCCTACCCTGGATGTGGATGTAGTTAATTGGCCTATAAAGGATGCGGATATAGTTTATTGTCTTACTCAAGATGTGGATGTAGTTTATTGTCTTACCCAGGATGCGGATGTTTTTGGTTTGTTTTTTGTTTTTTGTATTACCCAGGGCGCGGATGTGGTTTATTGTCTTACCCAGGATGCGGATATAGTTTATTTTCTTACCCGGAACGGAAAGTGCGAGAGACGCTATTATTTAAAAAATGAATATATGCTATGTAAAATGGAGTCTTTTTTCCCGTTAGGTTGCGAAATTATTGATTTACCGTTGTACATTTCTCTCCTCTTATTTTTTTTTCTGAATCTCTTGAATATCCATTCTTTGTTTATTCTTCAACCCATTTCTTTCCTTTTTTCTCTCTTCTTTTCTATTTTTTATTCGTTTCTTTCTCTCCACCTTTTCCCTTTTTTAATTCCTTATCTCACCCCCTGTGTTTTATTTTGTTTTGTCTTGGCTTTTTAAAGTTAGTTTTACAGTCATTTTCTGCCATTTCCCTGATCGTTTGCTAAGCATTTCAGTCCCTTTGAAATCAGATATCGCTGATAAAACAAACGTCTTGCACTCATTCGCTTTTCATCGAAATTCCTAAGTCAAAATTTCCAGCTTTTACTTTAATCAGATTTCTTTTACAGTCTTCGGCATCTCCGATAACACGAAAAAAATATACGTTTTAAAATGAAGCGTATTAAGGACTACATGGTTTAATTTTTGGCAAATAACTCGGTTACCCGATTACAATAAACTTAAAATATCTTCCAAATATTTGTAATTCAATGGATTAAATAAACAACTACTTTACAGTGCATTACTTTAAATATGTTATGATAAAAACTGGTATTACTTCAAATATAGTTTTTAGGTTATTATATTCAAAGAATCTCGATAGATACGAAGAGACTAATAAAAAGAGTTAACAAGAGCCGAAGATACGAAGAGACTAATAAAAAGAGCTAACAAGATCCGAAGATACGAAGAGACTCATAAAAAGAGCTAACAAGATCCGAAGATACGAAGAGACTAATAAGAAAAGCTAACAAGATCCGAAGATACGAAGAGACTAATAAAAAGAGCTAACCAGATCCGAAGATACGAAGAGACTAATAAAAAGTGCTAACAAGATCTGAAGATACGAAGAGACTAATAAGATGAGCTAACAAGATCCGAAGATACGAAGAGACTAATAAAAAGAGCTAACAAGAACCGAAGATATGAAGAGACTAATAAAAAGAGCTAACAAGATCCGAAGATACGAAGAGACTAATAAAAAGAGCTAACAAGAGCCGAAGATACGAAGAGACTAATAAAAAGAGCTAACAAGATCCGAAGATACGAAGAGACTCATAAAAAGAGCTAACAAGATCCGAAGATACGAAGAGACTCATAAAAAGAGCTAACAAGATCCGAAGATACGAAGAGACTCATAAAAAGAGCTAACAAGATCCGAAGATACGAAGAGACTAATAAGAAAAGCTAACAAGATCCGAAGATACGAAGAGACTAATAAAAAGAGCTAACCAGATCCGAAGATACGAAGAGACTAATAAAAAGTGCTAACAAGATCCGAAGATACGAAGAGACTAATAAGATGAGCTAACAAGATCCGAAGATACGAAGAGACTAATAAAAAGACCTAACAAGAACCGAAGATATGAAGAGACTCATAAAAAGAGCTAACAAGATCCGAAGATACGAAGAGACTAATAAAAAGAGCTAACAAGATCCGAAGATACGAAGAGACTCATAAAAAGAGCTAACAGGATCCGAAGATACGAAGAGACTAATAAAAAGAGCTAACAAGATCCGAAGATACGAAGAGACTAATAAAAAGAGCTAACAAGATCCGAAGATACGAAGAGACTAAAAAAAGAGCTAACAAGATCTGAAGATACGAAGAGACTAATAAAAAGAGCTAACAAGAACCGAAGATATGAAGAGACTAATAAAAAGAGCTAACAAGATCCGAAGATACGAAGAGACTAATAAAAAGAGCTAACAAGATCCGAAGATACGAAGAGACTAATAAAAAGAGCTAACAAGATCCGAAGATACGAAGAGACTAAAAAAAGAGCTAACAAGATCCGAAGATACGAAGAGACTAATAAAAAGAGCTAACAAGATCCGAAGAGACTAATAAAAAGAGCTAACAAGATCCGAAGATAAGAAGAGACTAATAAAAAGAGCTAACAAGATCCGAAGATACGAAGAGACTAATAAAAAGATCTAAAAAGTTTTGTAGATACAAAGAGATTAATAAAAAGTGCTAACAAAATCCGAAGATTCGAAGAAACTAATAAAAAGTGTCAACATGATCCGAAGATACGAAGAGACTAATAAAAAGTATTAACAAATTCCGAAGATAGGAAGAGTCTAATAAAAAGAGGAAGATAAATCGGACGTGGATACATGTGTACTCATTTTTTGTTGGGGATTTTGTAGCGGGAACTCTTTTGAGGGTGATCATTTTGGACAGAGTGGAGAATAAAGATGATGGGTGGAACTATTGTCTACTTTTTGAATGATGGGGAAGACGGTGCCGAGGAAAAAAAGGCCAATATTTTTTCCGAATGCCTCTTGTGATCATTTTGCTTTTATGGATGCCTTCATTTACGGGAGTTTTTCAAACTCTGCTTGTATTTGAGCCTTTTTTGTCGAATCTTTTCGACGTAGGTAGCCAGGACATCGACCTTTAAATGATAAAGGAATGGGTCTGTTTTTGCTTTTATCCGTGGGAGTTTCCGAGGACAGAGGTCCCGCTACAAGGAGATTTCTTTTGGTCTTACCAACGACCTGCCATTTCCCCTTTTCCTTCTCTGCAACTACACAAGCGTTGGACAAAGTCGGTTAATGGGGGACGCAAAATGGACACAAACGCAGGTTTTACCATATCGGTCCTGGTCGCTGGCATGCCTATTACAGGCGAGACGGGATTAACGGTATCGGCTAAAGAGTCGGTTCCAGAATGTATGCGGTAAGAAGCTCATTTTATGATGATATGTGGGGAAGATAACGGTTAACCCTAGACTTGAATAGATTAAGATCGTAATGATAGGGACAGGATCTTCCTGGGAGTCGGTTCCAGAAAGTATCCGTCAGAGGTACATTTTCTGATGATATGTGGAGAAGATGATACTTAACACTTGATTTAAGATTTTAATCATCAAGGAAGAATCCTACGTCATCATTGACAGTTTGAGTGAGGATTTGAAATCAGATTTAAATGAATTTTAACCGTAAAGTTTTAACGCATCCAAGTCTGAAAAAACAGGGTTTTTTTTTGTTTTTTGTTTGTTTTTTTGTTGTTGTTTTTTTTTTTTTGGTAATTTTAATAAAGCAAAAAGAAATTTACAATTAACTGACATATTGCCTTTATTTTTTTTAATTTCTATTTGTTTTGTTTTCTTTGTTCACAGTAAAACCCAGTACGAACCCTCCGACGCCTCAGACAACGACGCCTCCCATCCGTCCACCGTGTGCGATTGTCCAGTCTGAATGGTCAGCCTGTTCGGCCAGCTGCGGTGTAGGAATGTCAGTAAGAATGACGAACGACAATCTGGAGTGCGAAGACGTACAGCAAACACGCATCTGCTTTATTCGACCGTGCGGAGAGTTAGTCAAATCAGAGGTAAGATGGCGAGAAGATTTTAAATAATAGTACGTCCAGCAAGAATCGAAACTTTCTTCTTCTTCTTCTTCTTCTTCTTCTTCTTCTTCTTCTTTTATGTGCGGTGTCCCTTCAAGACGTTGAAGAGCATGGCCCTCCACATCTTCCTGTCCCTTGTAACTCAGTAAATTTTACATTTTTGTTAACTCTTCCAATACCCGTTCCGCCAACAATTTGCTCAAGTTCGTTCTTTTCTCTTATATGTGCCGTGTCCCTTCAGGATGTTAGCAATCATGGTCCTCCACATCTTCCTGGTCTTCGTAACTTTTACATTTTTGTTATTTCTTCCAATCACTATTCTGTCAACAATTACACAAGGAAGTTCTTTTTTTTCTTCTATGTTGCTCATTTGTCCATTCAAGACGTTGGCAATCATAGCCTAAATCAATCTCCTGCCCTTTGTTGCTCTTAGTAAATTTTATATTTTTGCTATCTCTCTTAACAACTGTTCTGCCAATAATTTGCACAAGCTCATGATGTAGTTTATGAGTCGCTTCCCACTGTACCTCATGCCTTCAATTTGTCCTTGTGTTTATCAAATTTTCCAAGTCCACTTTCCTCGTTATGTGCCCTAGAAATTTCATCTGTCTTTTGTAATGCTAGACATAATTGTCCATTATACTTCCATTTTCACATAAACTTCTATGTTTCTCACACGTTCAGTCCATGCTATTCTCAGCATCCTTCTGTAGAAGTACATTTCTGTTGCCTCAAGTCTCTTCTCCATCTGTTTTGATATTGCCCAGCATTCACTCTCATATAGGGGTACTGATATTACATAAAAGTAGAGCATTCATTTCTTTGATACTCTCAATCCCTGTCTGTTGTTATTAAGTACACTGTTAATGAAAAAAAAAAAAAAAAACAATGATACCATACTAAATGTGTACGCACTAAAGATATCGTTTATAGTAATGAGAAAAAAGGTCAGATAAAAAATTCGTTTACACACACACAGACACACACACACACACACACACATATATATATATATATATATATATATATATATATATATATATATATATATAAACAGTGTGCAAAAAACTTGGACAGTTTTTAGACACTCTTTGTCCAGAAAAGAAAGCTCTTGTTCGAACACAAGAAAAATTAAATAAAAAGTATACCCGTAGTACCTTGTCTGTCGTTTTTAATGCAACATGCATAAACGAAGGATTGCTGCCTAAATATACAATTATATATATATATATATATATATATATATATATATATATATATATATGTATTTTAATGGGTTTAAATCTAATAATTTTTATTTCAATAAATTTTATATTTTTTGCTAAACCAGTTTGAGTAGGCATCGCTTTTTTATCGTTTCACTTATTAAAAAAGGAGAATGATATGGATTAAGCATGTAATCAATGTGAAAGCTTTATGGGAAATGGAAACAAAGGACACATCTAGTCAGAATCAGTAAGAGGCAACTTAAATTATTTGATAATCCAATGAATATTCTTTTCTTGAATTTTGTTCTCCATTCTCTTATCGCCTTTGTAATGTGTGGAGTTTAGCGGAAATTAAAATTGGCATTCCCGCTTATTTCCGTGTCACAAAATAAGGTGTATGAAAAAAAAAGCAGCCAGTGCTTTCTTTCTCTTTTTTCTCACTCAAGAAATTAGTCACGAGTCTTGGCACTTATACCTTCGGTTTGTCGTTGTTGGCAGACACAAAATTTTAACGTCTCCCAAAATTAAGCTGTCCCAACCAGGAGACATTTCATCGTCCTAAAAATACAACTGTATATTTCAGGAACGGACATTACTTCTTTATTATAGAATTATATTCCTCTTTGTTTGCATCCTCTCCAAGACTTCATCGTTGATATGTTCGGCAATCTTTCTGTAGAACCATGCCTCTGTTGCCCCGAGTCTCTTTTCTCATTACGTGCACCAGAAATTTCAGCTGCCTCTTCTTTATGTTAAGTATAAGCTTCCTTCTTGTTTGCATCGTCACCAAAACCTCATCGTTGCTCAGACGTACGCTCCATTACATCTTTAGCATCCTTCTGTAGAACTATACGTCCGTTACCTCGAGTCTCTTCTTCATCTTTGAGGAGACCGTCCAACATTCGCTGCTGGAAAGGAGGACATATGTCACGTAGCAGCTCAGTAGTCTTTTCTTTGTCACCACCAAAGAAACCCCCCTGTCTCTCAGTACGCGGTCCAGCTTTTGGAATTCACCCTTGGCCATTCCAATCCGGCTTCAGTTTTCAGCGTCGCACCTATTAATTTGCAGCAAGGAATTTAGGTGCCACAAATTCTAAGTTTTCTATAATGACTTTTTGAAACTGTATAAAGACATTGCGGACACAGTGCATTTTACTTATTATATAGGTACATTTAGAACTATTTCCTATTTACAAACTGGGTTTCTTTACAACAGCCTCTTTCTGATGCTAGGTATCAACTTTCTCCTTGTTTGCATCATCTCTAAGACCTCATCGTTCGCCCCATGATATCCTTAGCATCCTTCTGTATAACCATACATCTGTTCCCTCGAGTCTTTTTCTTTATCTTTGAGAAGGCCGTCCAATATTCGCTGCAGTAAAGTGGGGGGGGGGCTACTGGGATTAAATCGTTACCCCCACCCTGCCTGAAAATCCCTTTCTTTAAATGTTGTTTTAATTTTTAAAACTAAGAAAAAACGATAATAAACGACATTTTTTTCTGTTGGATTGCTATCTGGAGATGCTTGGATCCATTACATTCATTCGTTGTCTTTGAAAACATTTTGTTAGGTTTATAAGCAGTAAGCTATTTCATATGTCCCGGAAAGGGATATATTTGTTCGAAGTAGCAAAGTGGTTGTTGACTACGGTAACCGCCTAAGGCAATCAAGCAGGTAACCATAATGGACTGGTCCTCGTCGTAGTGGTAGACAATAGGCGTCGTCCCTGTACCTCCACAACAGTCTGTATTTATGGCTGACACCAGACAATCATATTACTGTGAGGGGGAACCAAGGTGTATGCATATTCATTACATCAGTTTTTAAAACGAGAACCAGCATTTTCTTACATGAATATAGTCTTTCCCGTAAAGCTTCTTGATTGTAAATTGCGACTGCAAAAACCTTCTACGGGTAGTTATCGTAATTCAATCCACTTATCCTGCCACCGCCATTACCTCGGAAGATATTTGCAAATTGAAATCCAGCAATTCCAGCTGAGCACGTAAATGTTATTCGTCGACTATTTTCAGCTTTTCTTCAGAGATGAGCTCTGATAAGTGACAAGTTCTGTTTTTTTTTTCGAACTTCCTTTCACATGTTGCATGATCCGACCATGTATATCTCCACATTTACCAGGTGAAAACAGATGTCAAGAACTTCAAAACCTTTGTGACAATATTTTATAAACAAATTTAAAATTTTAATATATAACCCCAAAAAAGTTTTTCAAATTTTTGATAATTGGAAAACGTTCATGAAAGTAGATAGATAGATAGATAGATAGATAGATAGATAGATAGATAGATAGATAGATAGGGGATAGAGAAAAATAGAGGTAAATAAGTCGAAAAAGATAGATTGCGAGAAACAGGGGGAAATAAAAACAAAGAGAAATGAAAAGATAGAAACAAGGTAAATTGAGAAAGAGAGGTAATGATAGACAGATGAACAGAACGAAAAATATAGATCGATAGATAGATAGATAGATAGATAGATAGATAGATAGATAGATATGGACAGAATGAAATAGATAGATAGATTTATAGATAGATAGATAGATAGATAGATAGATAGATAGATAGATCGATCGATCGATCTAGAGAGAGAGAGAGAGAGAGATCCAAATGTAGCAATTGCAGCCATTGACTGATAAGGACAAGCCAATTATTTTATTTCTAAACTTTTGTACTTCCCAGTGGCTAAATCGCAAACCCATACGGATCTCGTGAAAAGAACTGAGTGAATCCAAACCATGCTCAGAAAATACAAAAGAAACAGAAGTAAAATATTTCAAGGCCCACAAGAAACATAACATTTCTTTCTGACAATTCTGCATTTTATGATGGCATCTAATATCTCAGATGAGTGAATAAGTTGATTAATGGTGAATTGAAAATTGTGTGGCATTGGCAGGAAAAGACCAATGTAAGTAATAATAATTCATAGAGATTACACACACACACACACACACACATATATATATATATATATATATATATATATGTGTGTGTGTGGGTGTGTGTGTGTGTGTATGTGTGTGTGTGTGTGTGTGTATGTATGTATATATATATATATATATCTATATATATATATGAGTAATCTGTACATATTTAGATAAAAATAGGACCATGGTTTCTGTTCAATAAAGTTTAAGATAAAAAAACGTAAACAAAGAAGCTGTAAAAATGAATAAAAAAAGGAATGTTGGTATGATTTTAATTTTCTTAGAGCAAAAAAGGAGATGGTATACTCGGTAAGAAAAATATTTTGTGGTATTATCTTTTGGCTTGATGTCCTTAGAGATCGAGAAAAGCTGAGCAGTTGCATCGTTTGAGATTCGAACGTAGATCAATGCTAGCATTTGGAAAGCTGTTTTCTTTAGACAACTGGGCAGTATGTCCTGTTGAGAAAATTATCGTAAAATATTCTTGCCTCATATCCAGTCTAACGAGAATGTTTAAAGACTTAAAAGCTTTGTTTAATTCCTTTAATAGTATAATAACCTTAATGCCCCAAATTGATTCACTTCAAATGATTAATTACGCTATTAACGATATATATTTGGGGCGCCCATTACTCGCCATGTTCTCTTTATGGTAATCTGTCGGTGTTCAGATATAATTGCATCGTGTCGGCTTTTATAAGCAATCCGACTTTCTTTTTTCTAGTGAAATAGTTAAAAATTAGAGTTAGATTTTATTTGCAAGTGAATCAAAATGTTTGAAAAAAATTATTACACATCGATTTGATTTGCATGTGAGACAAAATGGTGGAGGTATCGATTTGATTTTTATGTGAGTACAAAATACAGGCATCAATTTGATTTTTGTATGAGTCAAAAAAAGTAGACCGATTTGATTTGCATGCATTCAAAAAGGTAAACATATATTTGATTTGCATGTGAGTCAAACAGATATCCGAAGTTTTGGGGTTGGCTTAGTCTTCTGCAAGGAGCTGTCGTCAGCGTACTCTTGCCACCAATAGACAGGAAGATGATTGGTTAATATTTGGAATATAGATTTAAATTTGGTGTTACCTAGAATTAATCATTCACTTTAACCATTCGCCAAATTTTATCATAATCATCATTATCACGGTTTGTTTGGGTTTTTTTTTCGAACTTCCTCTCACCTGTCACAGGATCCGACCGTGTATATTTCCCCATTTGCCAGGTGAAAACAGATGTCAAGGGAAGCAATCTGGAGCTAGATTTTATTTATGGCCAGGACTTGTTTGCAGTTTAATATCAGTTCCTACTATCTGGTGGCCAGGAATTGTCATTTGTGGTTTCATAAAAGGTTCCTATTTTTGGACCATAAATTAACTCCAACTCCAGACCGCTTTCCCCGGGATAAGATACCTTACGCCCCCACCAATCGCTAACACAAACCCACTCTCATTAACAAGGCGTCTACAAGGTGTCTACGCGAGGACGACTGACACTGAAAATAAATTTAAAACAATATTTCGAGACAGGCACTGAGAGACTGATGATATGCGTATGCTGAATGGCTTGACATAGACTGTATCTATGTTGAGGTAATATATATAGTTCCTAGGCTGCTTCAATCCTTTGTTTCCGGTTTAGGATTGGCGGGAACGAGAAGTCTCACATTCTGCAAAGCGAATGACCTTGGTGTGTCAGGTCTTGCTGAAAGATCGCAACCGCCATTAAAAGTGAAATGGATTATTCAGAAATTCCTATATCACGTGGAGATGTACATTGAAGAAAAAACTAAGAATTCAAACCAGTTTGAATTTATAAAATAGGAAGTCTCGCGCGAACGAGAATTGAGTCTCGTAAGCAAATATTAGCTTCCCGCCGACAGGCATAAATAGCGAATCTGTGAGAGGGATGAAAAAAAAACTCTGGTGTCACATCGTACAGTCGAACGAGAACGAGGGAGAAGAAGGAAGAGGTCTGTTGCTTAAAAGCAAAAAACCTTAAACAATTTCAGTTATCGCAAACGACTGACTAAATAAACCACACGGCTGCTTCTTATTCGCTCTCATTCCAAGTAACCCCTTTCGTCTTAGTGGCATAATCGCCTTGCTTGGGTTGAAGTGATTAAAAAAAATGTAATTCACATTTTGAGCTGTTTCTTTTGCTGACAACAATTCCTTGCAACAGATTCTTAGTCCTTTCTTCTCGCTTTCTTTCGCTAACTTCACTGTTTCTGTGTCTATTATCACCACTAAAGAAATTCGTGTATCATATAATGGGGCGAAACCTTCCACACAGAAGTAATTTATTTTAACCACTGGCCAACATAAGCAGAAACACGCATTGAACAAATGAATCTTGCTAGAAATAAAAGGTCGAGTGAGATATCCAGATGTGCGCATGCATCTTATCTTCCTTGTCGAAATGTCAGAGAGCTGGTCCGTATAACTTCCGGTCTTGTTTTCATTTTGAGCGGTAGGTGTGGCCGATTTAAATAAACGCCTGTCAACAGTGGTTGATCCGTAAATATTAGCGATGTTAGAAGGTTAAAAGGCGAAAAGTTTCTTTGTGCCTGTGAGAGTGGGTGTGTGTGTGCGCGCGCACGCGCGTACGTTCGTTTAGTCAATCACCATTCTTTTCTCTCTTTAAAACACATCTTCATAGCTATGCATGAATAAAACCTTGACTAAACTAGAGGAAAGAGGGAAAGAATTAGGTAAGAAACGAAGGGACACACACACATAGATAGATAGATAGATAGATAGATTTTAGGTTGGTGCAAAAATAATGACGTAATAATGTCGTTTTTTGACGTATTTTTTAACGTCAAAAAACGACATTATTACGTCCTTATTTTCCACCAACCTAATAGATATGTGTGGATATATACATCTCTAGCTTGTGCTACCGTTGAGGAAAAAATTAGTATATAACTTATAGCTCCGTTATTCTACATCGAGCACTGTTTTATTAACACCAGCATCGAATGTGCGAGATATATATATATATATATATATATATACATACATGGTTGGATTGATGTGAGTTTGTGACCCTGGTTTTCACGCTTTTGCGATCGTCAGACAAACTGATTAATTTTTTAAAAATTTGGATTTGTGTAGATTGCGTGTATTGGTGTTATTATGGGAGTGGGGGGTTGTCGTCGTGATGTCACTCGTGCTAACTCAAACATAGATGCATATCCGTACACCCATTGAGGTACGCAGACACACATACACACTCGCTCGTCCGCCGGGGCTCATACAGATATAAACATATGTGGACAGTATGGGACTTGACATATGTATGTATATTTGTGCTGTTGTCTATATACATACGCATTTGTATGTTGAAATTTAAAGATCGAAAGTGTAGCGAAAATTTCTCGTGAATGTCTCGTGAATGTATATATGTCAGCAATCTGAGGATTTTTCTATTTTTTCCTCGCATGCACATATATACGTGTGGTGGGGACTGTGTAAAATTATGATGGGTAAAAATTGCTATTATTTTTAATTTTTTAAGGTTGGTTTGTTATCATTTTAAAGCTGGTTATTTGCTTGTTTTTGATGCCTGCGTATATGTAACTGGTAAAAATTGAAGATGTAATCCATATTGTTTTTTTTTTTATGCTGCTATTAAATCTCTGATCTTGAGCGTTTTCTAATAAGTACCGCGCATATAATATATAAATAATAATAATAATAATAATAATAATAATATATATATATATATATATATATATTTATTTATTTATATATATTCATGTTTATATTTATATACACACACTTTTCATATATATATATATATATATATATATATATATATATATATATATATATATATATATATGTATGTATATATCATTGAGAAGAGAATTGATCATGGGACCAAAGGAAGGGGGACATAAAATCCGCCCCAGAGGTATTAAGACACCAACACACTTGCAGTATTTGTGGAAATGTCACCCTTTCGGCGACTGATTTAACCAGTCACCTAAAGTCTCATAGTTTAATTGCTGAAATTGCTCGTTGTAACCGTAAGTTCTATGCTAACAGTTTCTTCTATCGTACTTCTCGTTTGTGAAATTCTCTTCATGCTTTTCACTTTCCAGTCAAGGTTGATTTTCAAAAATTTAAACGCAGTATCAGACGTTATCATCTGTCTTCTTAATTCAAGTTCTTTTAAAGTTGTTTCGACTTAATAGTATTTTTCTACATATACTTTAACATTCATTAACTGCCCCCATTGCGTCTTAGAGGCTTTAGCGCCTTACTTGCGGGTGAAATTATTTTTAAAAAATATTATATAGAGAAATGTTTTACACATGAGGCAAAAAAGTAGACATTGGTCCGGTTTACAGGATAGTCAAAATGGGTGCATATACCTCCGGTTTATATTAGCGTCAAAAAGTTAGAATTATGTCCAATTTTAATTAGAGCAAAAAAAGTCTGGTTTACACAAGAGTTAAAAACGCAGACATCTTTTTCCTTAATCAATTTACCATAAGGAAGACGACAACCCCCCTAAGACGGAACAGGCTACCGGAAGTGAAAGAGGGGTTAGTGTCAATCGTTATCGTTGAGGACACGTGGCACAGTGGATAAATGACAAATGACATCCATTAAACATGGCACGTGGAACTAGAACAGTCTACCCCAGTGAGCGAAATAAAGGGATCAGTTCGACATTCCAACTACATTAGGAAGGCCGGAGCATACAACGGCCGAAACGTTGCAATAAATATGGTGACAAAGATGAGGACAATAGCCCGAATAATGTAAATAATGTACATAATACCTCATCTCAGAAATATAGACAGAAACTGAAAGGCCGAAACTTTGTAATAAATATCGCGACAAAGATGAGGACAATAGTCCGAATAATGTAAATAGTTTGCATAATACCTCATCTCTGAAACATAGACAGATACTGAATGGCTGAAACGTTGTAATAAATATGGCGACAAAGATGAGGACAATAGTCTGAATACTGTAAATAATGCACATAATACCTCATCTCAGAAATATAGACAGATACTGAAAGGCCGAAACGTTGTAATAAATATGGCGACAAAGATGAGGACAATAGTCTGAATAATGTAACTAGTGTACATAATACATCATCTCAGAAATATAGACTATTTACAAGAAACCAAATAAGACAAATAATAATTAGTTATACCCCCCCAAGCGCACACACATACACAATCCTTACATGTGGCAGGAACATCGCCGGGGAAAGCACATCAGAACAATTACGGTGAAAATATTTATAGAAGAGGCGAATGTATGTTATACTGCAGTAGTGGGAAAGTGATTGAAGCCAAGATAGCAGATCAGGACAGATAACTTTGCCGTGCGTGCGTGCGTGTTTATGTCTGTGTTGAACTCCTTGACATTCCGTTCACCTGTTGTCCCCTGATTGCTATCCCAAATGTGAGACACAAGTTGAGAGCGCTTTCAATGTTGAAATGTTCTATCCAGGAGCCGATTAACGATAAAGTCATTTGATTACGTGTCTTTTGTGAAACGCTACTGGATTTAATTAACCCTAATCAGTTGGATCTCTCAACTCTTTATTATTTAGCGATGAATTTTAAATTGCCTTCTGCACTAGTTGGACCTTTCGCGTACTCTGAAGAAACTGATTTTATCGTCACAGAAACCTCAAAATAGAAAAGTTTACGCACACACGCACTTACACACATACCGTCCCGCGCACAAACGCAAACGCGCACACATATATACACACTTATGCAAATTAATTGAAACAGCCGCTTCAGTTTCCTGCCTTTCACCATACGCTCAGTTTTAGACCCACTACATTGACAGGGTGTAATCGACTTATTTTTCCTCAGATTAGGTCATTTGCAATGGTGTGCAGTAATATGAATCTATTTTCGGGATGTATGAAGAAATATATTTGGCGTGGTTGCATCAAATTTTAATTACGTCCTGACACTATTGTCTCTACTGTCAAGTAGTTGTCCTATGATCATTGTCTGCGATGGACGTTACTTGAAGGATACTTACGAAAATTTGTAACGCTGCACGAACACACTTACCAGTGAGCAAATCAAAGTACTATAGAGTGGCCCGGAAACTCTCCTGATTTAAATCCAATCTAGAACGCGGAAGGAACATACGAAGTACTAACATATGCACTGAGTCATGTTTCATTGGAAAAATACAAAAAAAGAGTAAATAATAAGGGAATTATTCGGTTTGCTTCACTTAATTTCCACAAGGATGTATGTATATAATTAAAACGAAAGATAGTCCACTTGTACTTCTTATAATATGTGGAATAAGCTATTTAATGAACTTCAAATATTATTACAGGCAATGTTTTTATCATTTTGTTGTCATTTCATTGCTTCAATATCATTTACCGGCCTATCATATATATATATATATATATATATATATATATATATATATATATATATATATATATACATACATACATACATACATACATATATATATATATATATATATATATATATATATATATATATATACATACATACATACATTAATAGTATTAATAATATATAAATATATATATATATATATATATATATATATATATATATATATATATCATAAAAAGGCTTAAACACTAACATTGCATGGTTAGAATTTATTACATTAGAATCGTAATTACGATCCAATTCCTCGGACCTTCAAATTCAAAAAGAAATCAGAAAAAGTAACCCCGATGATAAAAAAAAAAAAAAATTAATGAAAGTGTATGTATGAATGAGAGTGGGGGACGAATTTGAGAAGTAAATGAAAGCCCTAGAGAGGGGTAACAGACGAGATGAAAACGGGAAGGCCTAAAAGTGGGGATTAAAATTTAACAGAGAGAAGTTTTAAAGATAGGGTTTAAAAGACTGTTTAAATGAGTGAGATACAGATAAATAGGAGTTATTTTCCAATGCATTCTTCATTACTGAATCGCTGACTTAAATTAATGGTAAGGGGGTTATACATTTGTGGCGACACTACGCAAAATTAAAAAGCGATATAATCTAAACTTAAAAATCAGAAGATGAGAGAGAGAGAAAGAGAGAGAGAGAAAGGGGGAAGATGGGGGGAACTAAAACCGAAGGGCATTTAAAATAAATATATATAGTACACAAAATACATATATATATATATATATATATATATATATATATATATATATATATATATATATACACAAAATATGGCCCAAAAGTATTTCATATGGTGAATAGTCTTATTTCAACCGACGAAAGTCAGTCTTATTCGACTTGGTATATAGACTCTATATGCATGAACAGTATTAACAGCATTTACCGGCCTGAACGTCCGAGAAATTTTCATAGAAAATGTGTCCTTCGACAGGAATCGAACGTATATCCTCCACGAAAATAATTGTCGTCCTTTGTCAATCTCGCAGTGCATGGCGTCATTTGTTTACGTTTAGATAAGCTTCGAGCAGATATGGACGTTAGAGGGAAATCATGGGAAGTTTGTAGTTTAAAAGCAGTAAAATCGAACTTGCTAACCAGTCACTCCTTCGTGGCTAAACATGTAGAGCACGCCAGGCTATATGATTGCGTCCATCATTCTATGCGCACACCGAACAGCTCTTACCTAATTATGATGGTCAATACAAGACCTCTAAGGATTTTCTACTCGATTTGATTCCTGGAAAGTAGCAGAGATCAGTTGTTGGTTCAACACATCTCATAGGAGCTTCTTATGATTTAAATAAAGTTTTTTTTCTTATTCTCCTTAATTTCAAAGTTACCCGATGGTTAACCTGATCGACAGACACCTGCAGAAGGGCGGAGAACACAAAGTCTGAAACGTTGTGATAATAACAGAAAATATGTATATATATTATTACGGCTGTAAATGGGGAGCAGTCCTCATCTCGGAAATTCAGACAGAAAGGGTCGGTGTATTTTTTTATCTTGCAAATTGGTCACTTCTCGCTTGCATGACTGACAACGTCGAATATTCGACATTCGATAGTTTAGCTTCTTTCGGGTGTGGGTGATTTTTTTTTAGTAAATATTTAAACGATATTGACCGATTCGTGTGAGTTCAAGCAAAGGGAAAAGATATAAAAAATAAAACAGAATTTAAACAAACTAGCATTATTGAATATATTAAACGGACGTATTACAAAAAAGAAAAATGAAAAATGAAGTTAAATGTGCGTAGAGTTCAAATTAAACTTCAATATGCGTCTTTGAGGCAAACATGCCAACAGAACGAGAAAAGAACTTCTTGTAACTGCTAAATTCAAGAAGGAAAGAAGAGGCTTTCAAATCTCAGGCTGAGTGATTATCGTCAAGGGGTGGTAAAGAAATATGTTACCGCCAGTAATTATCGTCAGTGGGTAGGCGGTAAACCAACACGCTTTATCCGTTTTTATTTTAATTCTTAACACTGGGACTTATTGGAACATGGCAACTACTTACGCCACAAGGTGTTTTGCGGCTTTATCCATATATCTGGGTGAGAGAATCATTGTGCTGGAAGGAAGGTAACAGAAAGCGATATACCTGAAAGGTAAAATAAAACGAAAGAAGAAAAATTTAGAGAAAGAGGAAATCATTCAAACAAAATGGCAGAAAAAAATAAGGGAGACAATCATTCGTAATTAGACATAGGGAGAAGAAAAAAAATAAAATAAACTAGGAGAAGTATATGTGAAAATCGCCCGGATACAAATATATAATCTTTTTTTTTTTTTTTTCTTCTTTTTTTTTTAAATAGAAAAAATGTGAATCTCTCAAGATAGAAAGAATAACCGATAAATCAAATCCGAATAACAAATTTGCCCTTCACTCTGAAAGGTTTTCAACTTTAATTAAAGGCATATCGTACACACCGGATATGGACAGAGGCATGTTCCGGTTTCCCTCTTCCGACCAAACCATCACCCAACCGAAGACATTTCCGGCGCATGCGTGTCAGCCTATACATCGAACATTTATTATAATCTGAAATCACTATTCATTCATTTTATCTGCAAGGAAGAAAACGCAGTTGGGAACTTTCCTTTCTGTTTAGAAATCATGGAGTCCTTTTTAAAGTACTCAAAACCGTACCCATTTAAACTTAGCTATTTGAATGTATCGTCCCAATAATTATGTTCACCCGTAAATATGTTATGAACAGAAAAAGCCATAAAGTATTAAGTTCAATAATTCTATCCGAGGTATTTATAAGCTACATTGATATAGCCTTCAATTTTTTTACACTATTGCTCACGCAAATTTCAGTCCCAAGCGTCTTTCAAGGTAGAAGGTTAATTCAGTCAGTTATGTGCATGCTTAGGCGATCATGTATCTTTCGATACATGACTGACGCGGCAGATTTTCTTTTTCGCAGTAGGTTGCCATTTCTTTCTGTGGTAGACCAATTGCCATCCAAGGCTAGAGAAACCGGCCTGTTCTGCTATTTATCCATAACTTGCGGGGAGAAGAGGATTCCTACCTTTACCAAGGGTATTAGCGCTTAAGTGAATTTAATGGAATCGACTAGAATTCGAACTCAGCTCTCCAGTTCCTCAATCTATCTATCTCAATGTGTTCATTATCTATCTCAATCAGTCAGCCATTTATGCTCCATGCGGGATACATGCTTGGGCGACCATGTATCTTTCGATGCGTTACTGGCGTGACAGAATTTTCCGCAATAGGTTGCCATTTCTTTCTGCGGTAGGCCAGTTGCCACCCAAGGCTATAGAACCTGGTCTGCTCTGCTATTTACCCATTACTCAGTCGTAACTGATCTAGCGAGACGAGATTGCTAATCATTACACCACGTCGAAGTTCCCAATAATTCTTCTAAGCGCATCTTTGATGTAGCACAGGGAGAAAGTGTGGGGCACCCAGTGAGAATCGAACTTATTGCACATTCGTAATTGATCTACCAAAAGAAGCTTGTTTAGCAACACATCACGTCAGAGTGCCCTATGGAGCATGATAAAAAGCTGACCATTTTTTTCCAGCGTCTTTGGCGATGGGTTGTATATATGAGTTATACGTAAGGTGCGGTGCTGCTCGAAATGAAATTTGTTGCTGTAAATAAATTTTTACTCTTCATCATCCTTCTTCGTTCTTGTCCTATCATCGATTCGCACAAATTCCTTATATAGGTTACTCCGTGTTTTGCATTGCTTGCCTTACCTTTGGTACGCCTTGTGAGTTTTACATTCTGTAAGCTCTCTTTTCTCATGTATCACCAACATTTCGACAGCTTCTTTCTCATTTTAAGTTTCCTTGTAGTTACCATTTCCCACAGATTTTCACATTACATTTTTCTATTTATGATATTCTCAGTATTCCTTCTCTTCATCTGTGAGGAGATCATCAATCATTCACTGCCATATAGGAGATTCGATGTTGCATATCTGTTGTGGATTCCGAGATGAATTCGGTCTCGAAGAAATGACAAGCGCAATAATTAAATATAAGAAATAAAATGTATTTACACAATCATACAAAGAGTAATACTGTTAGTAAGTCCAGGAACGCGGTTAGTAGCAAATACAAATAGATATATACAGTCTCAAGGTAGGACTTCCTTAGAGTCTACGTGCTTGTAACAGACAAAAGGTTACCTCACACTATCTCCGTTCGTATATTCTCTCACTGTCCGACTACCGACAACCGACTATAACTCTGGGTATTTAACGGCAGCAGTCCAGGTACACTTGGTAGAGTCCACTTATATGAAAAAGGGGTGGACCCCATAACAATATCAATAGAGGATACTTTTTTTCTCTTTTTGTTTCTAAAATTTATCTGTCTCTTAACATGATGCTTAGTTTCCGAAAGATATCTTTGACTATTCGCTTCTTCTTTCTCTTCAAACTCCTCCTCAAACTTCTTCTTCTTCTTCTTCTTTTTCTTCTTCTTCTTCAAGCCGTGTACATTTTTTGAATCGACTTCCTACTTCGTAATTTCTGCAAGACATCTTTCACTATTCCTATACACTACCCTCTTCTCCTTCTTCTTCTTAAGTCGTAAACATATTTTGCTTCTTACTCGTTCCCCCTCCTCCTCCTCCTCCTTTTTCTTCATTTTGTTTCTAAGAACATTTTTCAGTTCCTTAATACGTTGCTTAGCTTCTGGAAAGTATATTTCATGATTCCTGTGCACCTTCGAATGTCACACCTTCCATCGTCTGTTTCTATACTAAGCAAATTGTTAAATAATCCGTACCTGCTTGATTATTCTATCTCTGCTGTGTAACTGGCAACTTGGATTGTCTTATATTATTATTGTTCTTCACCAAATATAAGACACAAGAGCCGCTCAAGTTAGAGGGTTATTAAATGAGGCTGTTGATGACGAAGTGAGAAGTTGAGATTACAAGAGTGTGTAGGGAAGATAACGGTTGACCCGAAACTTGAAATAGTGAAGATTGTAGCGATCGGGGAAGCATCCTCTAGGGAGTCTTTTACAAAATGTAGCCGTTCTTGCGAAGCTGTACAAATAGAAGAGACTACGAAGGAAATGAGACCGATTCGTAGCAGTTTACGCGTGATGCCACCGGCTCGCATCCGATTAACGGGATTGTCATACTCTCTACCTATTCCATTTCTCTCCTCTGGTGGAAGCGACAGAGATGACTGTAAATCAAAGAGATTTTGACGAAGCCATTCCCCTGAATTTGATCTTGGTTGACAACTCTGCGCGACGGAGAATCTAAACACTTGGCCAGAAGCGCCTCCCTCGCGGCTCAAGCGGGATTGAGACAAGCGGGTTCTAGCAAATCTAGTTGCATTGGGTTTGTCGCACGCTTGGTCTCTCAAGGTCCGCCTTGGTTACGCCAGCCCGACTGACGCTACCCTCCACCTCCAGCTTGAGACTGTGTAGATCTTTGCCTATTCCACAGTTGGGGGCTTCAGGGGTTGGTCGCGTTCTATCTGGCCCTTATTCATTGATCTTGCCGCTATGGGTGACCCTACAGGAGATGTATCTCGAGATGGCTTCGCTCTTGGGGTTACTGACACAATCCCTCTACCATGACAAGGAACAACCATATATATTTTACGCTGGATTTCGGGTTGAACTGTTCGTTATCAAATGTACCACTTTGACTTGTTATTACTTTAATGACAATAATAGAAATGAACCAATAAATAATGAAATATTAAAAGTAAAACTAATAAAAGTATGAAATTATCATTAAATATATGGGAGCATTTTTTATTATTGTTGTTGCTAAAAATAAATATTTGAGAGATAAATAATAAAGGAAGAAATTCACTAAAAAAAATAAGACAAAAACAAAACATTATGGCTCAAAATGGTTTTCATCCGAATTTGAAAACATGAAATATGTCCTTATCCACCAAAAAAAGGTTACGTTACTACAATCAATAAATAAGTAAAAGATAAAAGAATAATATTATCAGTAAATATTGAAAATGTTTGAATGATAGTGATAGAAATCAACGATACTGAACCAATAGTAAAAAAATAAGCAAAACAAACATTACAACTCTAAATGCGTTTCCTACTATTTCAAAACTTATGTCCTCATTCGTAAAAGAAAAGAAATATTTTGCTTCAATATAAACAGAGATTTATTCATGCCAGTGTATAAGTAATTTAACAAATTCTATGCATTAAATAAGTAATTTAACAAATTCAGTGCATTAAATGTTCTTAATATACAATCTCGACTGATAATAGACATTCTTAATAAAGTAAATAGACTTGTTAAAACATTTATTTTAAAAGTAAACTTATCGACTTATCTTTAAAAAATAAACAAATATGTATTTTAATAATGAAATATTGTAAATGTATAATAATATAGAAAAATTATAATATAATAATAGGATATTATTATAATATAATAATAGGAGTGAATTAATAAATAAGAAAAGAATAAAAGTATAAAATTATCATTAAATATATGAGAATAATTTTTATTATTGTTATTTCTAAAAAATAAATATTTGAGAGATAAATTATGAAGGAAAATTTTCACTTCGAACCAACTGAAAAAAAAAACCCAAAAAAGCTACGTTACTACAATCAATAAATAAGTATAGGATAAAAAATATTATCAGTAAATGTTAATAAGATTTGAATGATAAATGATAGGGATGGAAATCAACGATATTGAACCAATTGTCAGAAATAAGCAAGACAAACATTACAACATTGTTGTCGCCATCCGTTCGCATCCTAGCATCGTGATTGTCATCCCCCCTCTCTCTCTCTCTCTCTCTCTCTCTCTCTCTCTCTCTCTCTCTTTCTCCCCCGGGTGGCGGTTGCGGTGGCGGTAGCAAAGATGGCTGTGAGTTTGATTTTGCTGGACAACTCTGCACGACAGAGAAATTCACACATTTGGCCAGAAGGGCCCCATCCATGGATCAAAGGTGATTCAGACGGGCGATATCTAGCAAACCTGAAAAAATAAATAAGAAAGGAATAAAACTAATAAACGCATAATTTTATCATTAAATATATGAGAATATTTAATTATTAATGTTGTTGCTAAAAAAATATTTTTTCAGAGATAAATAATAAAGGGAGAAATTCACGACTGAAACAATGGTAAAAAGAAACAAAAACAAAATAACATTATGACTCGAATCGCTTTTTCTTCCAAATTTTAAAATATGAAATATATCCTTGTCAATTAAAAAAAGGTTACGTTACTACAATCAATAAATAAGTAAAAGATAAAATAATAATATTATCAGTAAATGTTAAAAATCTTTGAATAATAGGGACAGAAATTGACGATACTGAACCAATAGTAAGAAATAAGGATAACAAATATTACAACTCTAAATGCGTTTTCTACAATTTCAAAACTTATGTTCTCTTTCATGAAAAATATAAAGCGCTTAAATATAAATAGAGATTTATTCATGCCAGTGTATAAGTAATTTAATAAATACAGTGCATTAAATGTTTTTAATATGATAATCCCGGGTGGTAATAGACATTGTTAATAAAGTAAACTTGATAAAATACTTATTTTAAAAATAGAAAATCATTCCTTCCTCTATGACAAGGAATCACTATATATATATATATATATATATATATATATATATATATATATATATATATATATATATATATATATATATCACACCGTATATGGCAGTGAACAGTTCGTTGTCAAATGTTCCCTTTTTGATGTATTACTTTAATGACAATTACAGACACGAATCGTTAAATAACAAAACAATGAAAGCATGACGTTTTTATTATTGTTGTTGCTAAAAAATATTTATTCAGAGATAAATAATAAAGGACGAAATTCACTACTGAACTAAAGAAAAAACAAAAAAAGGTTATGAAGCAAAGGCTTTTCTTCATCATCATCATCATCATCATTGTAATCACCATAATCATCATCATAATCATGATAATAATAATAATAATAATCATAATCATCATCATAATAATAATCATCATCATAATCATCATCATCGTAACCATCATCATCATAATCATCATAATCATCAACATAATCATCATCATCATAATCATCATCAACATAATCATCATCATCATCATAATCATCAAAACTGTTTCGATTTGAGGTCGTGAATTAAAATGTTCTCTTATCTTCAGTGACATTGTATACTGATTCGACAATATTTTGACAGTCTTCTCTGTCTTCTGCAAGTTTGTGGATTCCTTGCAGATCTTCCTTGATTGTAAACTTCTCCAAAGAAAATGTGGATCTTTCTGCATTGCTCTTTGAATGTCTCGGTTCAGCTTTGTGATTATCGTGGTTCTTGGATGACCTCTGAACTTTCTGAAATCAGTCTTTTCAAAGTAAAACTCCATGGCTTTGTTAGCTGTGCATTCTAGATTCATTCACAAAATATGTCCATGAACAAAGACAAATGAGATTCTTGACATTTGCTGTACAAGATTTTGTTGGAGATCCTATGAGGGTATCATTTCCTTATGAGAATTCGCAGTCGTCGTCTTTGGAAACTGTCCAGCTCCTGCTCTTCTATCATAGTAAGGCCCCAAGAATTCTAAATCATGAAATTGGAAATTCCATAGCATTTTCTGCATATTGTCTTTCACAGAATGCAACGTCTTAAATAAGTAGTTAGTGCTTAACAGTAAATTTAGCAGCCATTACGTACTCCGCTATTTCTTAGAAATTTGAAAATATCTCCTCCTCCATAAAAAAATGTGACGTTTCTACAATCAAGAAATAAGAAAAGGATAAAATAATAAAATTATTGGCAAATATTGTTAAAAAGTGTGATGGTAGATTTTAGCTGTAAAGCTCTGAACTAGGGAATATGGCTAAACTAATAAATGTGGTTCGTCAGAAGATTTTCCATGGAAATAATAATTGAGTAGTAAAAGGCGACTCGCCGGATTGCCTGTCGGAAAGGTGTAGATTGAGAAATAAGTCATCACCCACAAGTTGACGTAGACGCTTTTGAATTTTATCAAGACTGGAAATGTAGCTCCAGCTTAGATATGGCATCTGTACTCCATTTTGGTCTGATCTATGTTTTGTAAAGACAGAACATGGCATGCTGACAAACATGTATTCTGTCATTGCATAGTCCTTAACTGGCTTTTCCTTTTCTCTTCATTAGCAAAAGTAATTTTCTACATGCCAGGAATTACAATAACACTGTCGTATATGTTTTAACCACAGAATTCTGTTTTCCATTTTTTAGTCCACGGATATAAAAGCTATTTATTTAATATTTAATAATTCAATTTAATTTAATAATTCCGGCAATGTGTCCTGACTTATAGAATTTTAATCGATTTAACGGATACGAATTTAGATTCTCTTTGCCGGAGTTGATTTGCCAATGTGGAGAGGGAAAATAGATGATGTCCTGATTATGTCAGAGGGTAGGTGGGGAGAGACAAAGAGCTAATACTAAGAATAAAATCGGGAGTTTTAAAAAAAAGCGGGAAATGTAGAATAAAAAAATATAAAATGGCGTTATTCATTTTCTTATTTCATTTTTCATCATAAAATGAAATTCAATTGAAATTTGTTCTCGAACATTGTTTTCCAGAGGCGACAATGGCTTCCCGGATTTAGATACCTCGTTTTTCAACTTTTTATTTGTAATTTTTACATTTCTTTTGTATCTTTTAAATATTTGTTTTGACTTCTTCTTTTTTTTCTTTTCCCTAATGTCTCCATTCCTTCTTTATTTCATTATGCTAGTTGTTTTTTTCTTCTTCCCTTTCTATTTTTTCTCGTCTTTTCATTTCCTTATTCGACGGCTTCTGTCGTTTTTTTTTTTTCACGTCCAATTGTCTACGATTACCTCCCTTGCATTTCATACACCATGTTTTTCTTTTACTTCCTCATCGCTTTTGTCTCCAACTTCCCCTCCTCCTCCCGCTCTTCCTCCTAATTATCATCATCAATATTTTCTGATTTTGTGTCCCACATAGTCCGATTTTTTTTTGCCTATTCCTGGTTCTTCCCCGTTTATTCGCTTTCTGCCTTTTCCTTCTTCAATATACTTCTTTTCTTCATCTTTTTTAAATCTTTCAAACATTGCCTTCTTCTTCTTTTCTTCTTCCTCTTCCTTGTTCTTCTTCCTCTTCTTCTTCACCTCCCTTCTTTTTCTTCTTCTTCATGTGTACTTTTACCTTCTTCTTCTTTTTCCATTTCTTTTTTTTATTCTTTTTCAAATGTATTTTTAACCTCTTTTTTTCTTCTTCTTCTTCTTATTCATTCTTCATTTTTTTCTTCTTCAAGTGTACTTTTACTATCTTATTCTTCTGTTGCTTCCTCTTCTTCTTTCTTCTCATTTTTTATTCTTCTTCAAATGTCATTTTACCCTAAGCTTCCGATTCTTCCTTCAATTCTTTTTCTTTCTTCTTTCATTCTTCTTCTTCTGGTGTACTTTTAACATCATCTTCTTCCTCTTTCTTCTTCTTCTAATTCTTCTTCTTATTCCTCTTATTCTTCATTTGTCTTTTTTATTCTTTTTCAAGTGTACTGTTACCTTCGTCATTATCTTCTTGTTCCACTTTCTTCTTCCTTTTTCTTCTTCTTCTGTTTTCTTATTTATTCTTCTTCAACTCCTTCCTCCCACTTCTTCTACGACTTTATATTCTTTCTTTCTCCTCCTTTTTCATTCTACAAGTTAACTTTTACCCTATTATTCTTGCTCTTTTTTTCTTCATCTTCCTTTCTTCTTCATTCTTCTTGTATGTGTTCTTCTTCAAGCGTATATTTACCCTCTTCTTTTTTTCCTTTTTATTCTTCTTCAGTTGTACTTTTACTCTCTTCTTCTTTTCTTCTTTATTTTATTTTTCTTCTTCTTCTTCTTCTTCTTCTTGCTCTTCATCTTCCTTCTTTTCTTTCCTCCTTCAAGTGTACTTTTATCTTCTTCTTTTTTATTCTTCTTCAAATGTATTTTACCCTCTCATTCTTCTTCTTCGCTATCTTTTTGTTCTTCTTCCTTTCTTCTTCAAATGTACTTTTAACCTCTTCTCCTTCATCTTTTCTTCATCTTTCTTTCTTCGTCCTTCTTCTTTTTATTCTTTTTCAAGTGTACTTTTACCATTTTCTTCTTTTACTTTCCTTCTTTTTCCTCATCCTCATTCTTCTTCAAATATAATTTTACACTTTTTTCTTCTTCTTTCTTCTTTTTTTTCTTCTGTGAGTGCATTTTCATCGTTTCCTTCCTCTTCTTATTCCTCTTCTTCTTCCTTTTCTTTTTCTTCTTCTTCCTCTTCTACTTCCTCTTCTTCTTCCTTTTCTTCTTCTTCTTCTTCTTCTTCTTCTTCTTCCTTTTCTTCTTTCTTTTCTTCTTCTTCTTCTTCCTCTTCTTCTTCCTTTTCTTCTTCCTCTTCTTCTTCATCCTCTTCTTCCTTTTCTTCTTCCTCTTCTTCTTCCTCTTCTTCTTCCTCGAATCGTATTTATTTTTTTGTCTTCCACCTTTCTTTTTATTGTTCTTTTCTTACCATTCCCTCTTCACTTATTTTTTCCTTTTTTTTCTCTATGCTCATGCTTCACTTCATTAAATTAACCATTCCCTTCATGCAGTCTTTTCTAATAATTTCACTTTTCGCTCCTGATATTCGTCAATTCTAAGTGGATTTTGAAACGACTTCATTTATTGGTTATTACCATCCGTTTTTCTTGTCTTTGAGAACTCTCCAAAACTCTTCTCTCTAATCAACCTCTCCACTTTCGCTTTAACCAGCATTCTCATAGCTACCGTCATACGAAATGTGTTTCTTCTTACTATCGGCGGACAGTAAGGCAAAAAACGACGCATTTTACAAACGAGACGATGAAAGAAAAAAAAACGAAGAGAAAAAAAAATCTTACATGGGCGTTATTGAATTGGCAACGTCATGGAACCATGTTAGAAACCCCATTCGGTTAATGTTTTATATGATTTAATAGCATTTAGGCGAGGTTTTCTTCTTCGGAAATCCAATTTAAATTTTCAATTTGTCTTTCCATTACTCTGCCTTTCAAATTGGAGAACACTTTCTTTCTGTCTATCTATCTATCTATCTATCTATCTATCTATCTATCTAGCGTAGTCTCTTATTTTCTTTTTATCTCTCTCTCTCTCTATCAATCTATCTATCTATTCCAGTCCCATACCTTTTTATCTCTCTCTCTATGTATAAGAGCCTCTTATCTATCTATCTATCTATCTATCTATCTTTCTATCTATCTATCTATCTAGCGTAGTCTCTTATTTTCTTTTTATCTCTCTCTCTCTATCAATCTATCTATCTATTCCAGTCCCATACCTTTTTATCTCTCTCTCTATGTATAAGAGCCTCTTATCTATCTATCTATCTTTCTATCTATCTATCTATCTAGCGTAGTCTCTTATTTTCTTTTTATCTCTCTCTCTCTCTCTCTCTCTCTCTATGTATCTATCTGTCTATCTATCTATTCCAGTCCCATACCTTTTTATCTCTCTCTCTCTCTATGTATAACAGCCTCTTATCTATCTATCTATCTATCTAGCGTAGACTCTTATTTTCTTTTTACCTCTCTGTCTTTCTATATATCTCAGTCCCATACTTTTTTATCTCTCTGTTTCTGTCTCTATCCCAGCCTCTTATCTATCTATCTATCTATCTATCTATCTATCTATCTATCTATCTATCTATCTATGTCAGTTTCTTGATTATCTGTCTAGCCTGTTCGCCTAGCTAGTGCAGTCCCTTATTTTATTTCTCTTTCTCTTTCTTTCTCTCTCTCTTTCTATCTCTCTCTATCACTCTATCTATCGCAGTCTCATACTTTATATTTATCTCTCTCTATCTAAATCAGTCTCTTATATTCTTTCTTTCTATCTATCTATATAGCTTAGACTTTTTCTTTTTACCTCTTTCTCTCTCTATCCCTCTATCCCAGTCCCATACTTTTTTATCTCTCTGTCTCTCTCTCCATCCCAGCCTATCTATCTATCTATCTATCTATCTATCTATCTATCTATCTATCTAGCGTAGACTCTTATTTTCTTTTTACCTCTCTGTCTTTCTATATATCTCAGTCCCATACTTTTTTATCTCTCTGTTTCTCTCTCTATCCCAGCCTCTTATCTATCTATCTATCTATCTATCTATCTATCTATCTATCTATGTCAGTTTCTTGATTATCTGTCTAGCCTGTTCGCTAGCTAGTGCAGTCCCTTATTTTATTTCTCTTTCTTTCTCTCTCTCTCTCTCTCTTTCTATCTCTCTCTATCACTCTATCTATCGCAGTCTCATACTTTATATTTATCTCTCTCTATCTAAATCAGTCTCTTATCTTCTTTCTTTCTTTCTTTCTTTCTATCTATCTATATAGCTTAGACTTTTTCTTTTTACCTCTCTCTCTCTCTATCCCTCTATCCCAGTCCCATACTTTTTTATCTCTTTGTCTCTCTCTCCATCCCAGCCTATCTATCTATCTATCTATCTATCTATCTATCTATCTATGTCAGTTTATTGATTATCTTTGGTTAGCTGGCTAGCGCAGTCCCTTATTTTATTTCTATTTCTCTCTCTCTCTCTCCCTCCCTCTTTTTCTATCTATCTATCTCAGTTTCTTATCTTCTCTTTACCTATCTATCTATCTATCTATCTATCTATCTATCTATGTAATTCATATCGGGGAAAATGGACATTGCACGAGCGAATCTTGCGTAATACATCTGGGTACAAATGGAACACTTTAGTGCTGAAAAAAGATTGTAACTGTGTATACTTTTAACATGTTTTTGTTCTAATATCCTAAAATAATTATATATATATATATATATATATATATATATATATATATATATATATATATATATATATATGGTGGTGTAATGGCCATCAGGCTTTTCACGTTAATGCAATTACGAGTGAGTTTGATCCTCACTGGGTACCCAATAATTTCGGCTTTGTGCCACATCTAAGCTGTATATGTATATATATATATATATATATATATATATATATATATATATATATATATATATATATATATATATATAAATAGAGAGAGAGAGAGAGACGAGAGAGAGATTATTAAAAGTTAAAACGCACGTCCCTCTAGATTTTCCTCATCAGTGGGTATATTATCTAACATTAACTGCCACATCACACGATGGACATCACATAGCAACCCAGCACACATTTCTTTGTTTATAATGATTTTTTTCCGTTTCTCAGTACATTTCTTAGCTTTTGGAAGCTTTTCTTTTGTCTGTGAAATGCCTGTTTGGATCTGATGTGACACATTTTGCATCTTCTATTATAACACTGTCGAGCAGGACCGGCACTCCTCCCAGCGAGACTCTGATACGCCACCCTCCCTACAACATGGCGATTTCAACGTTTCCCATCTTGTCGGCCAAGAACACCCGAAAAATATTTGGTGGGTGAAAGGGCAGCTCTTTCTTAAACAATTACCAATAAACAGGGAATTATTCAATTTAAATGAAAACTTGAGAGAAAAAAACGATTATCTCCACTGCGGTAAATATTTTTACGTAATATGTAATGGCCAATCAAATTACAAAAATATTATAATTCAATAACAAGACAACTGGACCTTGATACAATTTATTAATGCTTTAAAATTAATATTACATTTTATAGGAAATCAGGATAACTAATTCATCTCCAATTTATTTATTTATTTATTACAAAAGTAAATGAACATACAAATATGTTGAAAATGTTACAAAATGTGGAGTAGATATTGATGTTTTTTTACCTAATTTAATCCACCTCTATATGGGCACCATTAGTTGCATGAAGCACATCAAGAGGTTACTCGATTTCTTGCTATGTTCACTGTTGCATAGCCTCATCAATGGTGCCAATGTCATCAGTGTTTTTTTGTTTTTTTTATAGATCTGTGATGTTCCGTATGTTTCTAATCCGATAGAAAGAAGTTCAGGTGAATGATATCTGGTAAAAAAGGTGGCCAGAGAATTGGGCTATCCCTTCCAATCCACCGGTCTGGAAATGATAGGGGTTCATTTAACAGTACCTCTTTCATTAACAGGATACCTAGAAATACACAAATGTAATGTGATTAAAAATATAACTACTGAGTACAGAGAACAAATCTGGTTAACTCATCAATTGTTATTTAAATTGATTTTGTAAATTGTGAAGAGACTTTATGAACACCATCTATCTATCTATCTATCTATCTATCTATCTATATATATATATATATATATATATATATATATATATATATTATAACACATACGAATACTATCTATCTATCTATCTATATATATATATATATATATATATATATATATATATATATTCATTATCTATCTATTTATCTGAGTCCGTTCATTATCTATTTTTCTATTTTGTTTCTTTCTTTCTTTTTTTTATCTATCTATGTATTTACCTATCTATCTATCTCTTCATTATCTGGCTATCTAGCTAAATATGTTCATTATCTATCTATCTATCTATCTACCTATCTACTTATCTATCTATGTTCATTACTATTTATCTAAGACCATTCATTATCTATCTTTCTATTTTCTCCTATCTATCTATCTATCTATCTATCTATCTATCTATCTATCTGTTCATTATCTGGCTATCTAGCTAAATATGTTCATTCTCTATCTATCTATCTATCTTTTTCGTTTAATTAATTTAATCCACCTCTATATGGGCACCATTACTTGCACGAAGAACATCAAGACGTTACTCGATATCTTGCCATGTTCACAGTTGCATAGCCTCATTAATGATAGAAATCTCATCAGTTATTTCTTTCTTTTAGATCAGCGATGTCCAATATCTTTGTTCCATATACAATATTTTTAACATAATATCTTTCACTATGACACATATTGTGCCTTTATCCATTTTTTAGGGGTTCATTTAAAAGTACCTCTTTCATCAACAGGATACCTGTAATACAAAATGCAATGTGATTAAAAATCTTAATCTGAGTACATAGAACAAATTTGATTACGGTGAGATAGTTTAATTGTAATTAATTCTAATATTAATATATATATATATATATATATATATATATATATATATATATATATATATATATATATATATATTGTAAGGAGACTTTATGGACAACTTATATATCTGTAAAAGGAAAAAGTAATAAAAACGAAAGCTCATTATCACACACGGCCCAGTAAAAGAAAGAGTTGATTTTGAAGAGACTGAAAATTACAAGTCACTCCTCCTCATTAAGTTCTGACCTAGCGCTACAAGCTCAATGGGGAGTGCTACTAGCCTGTAATAATCAGTTCCTCAAAATCTAAACTAGTAACGTTCACCGAGTATTTCAAGTCTCATGGTGAATGGTTCACGTACCTTTCCGGCAATGGCTATTCACCTCATTCCCCACAAACCTCAAATGGAACCCGTATGTACTTTTTTTTAAAGCATTTTGCCCCAAGCAAGGCGGAGTTACAGAGGATAGAGAACAAGAGTAAAAAGCCGTGTTTGGGGAGAGGATAAAGGGAAGGGCGGGGAACAAGATCAAGGTATCAGAAGATGACAATTGACATTACACTTGAATATTTGAAGATTATAATTATCAGGGAAGCAAGTAAGAGGAAGAGAATTCCACAGACGGGAAGCGCGAGGGATGAAGCTGTTTGAGTAGATGAGATGGTTACGTTTAACCGTTTCGACAGTGACAGGGTGGGACCGAGATGCCAACCTAGTAGCTCGGTTAAATTCATGCAGTCTGGGAACCAGCGAAAGCAACTCGTCGGGACAGTTACCGTGAAAATTCTTATCGAAGAGACAGAGGGAAGCTACGATAGGTCTTGAGAAAGCGACTGTATACCAGATCAGGACCTGTCATATTGCATATCTGTCTGGATTTTGTCAAGGACCTCGAGACTTACAGCAGGAGCACTAGACCATATATGACAGCAATATTCCATGAAAGGACGGAGGGTTGATTTATAGATTTGAAGGATGGACTCAGACGAGAAAAACTTTCTGACACGACACGTAGAACCAACTTTCCTTGCGGTAGATTAAGCTATTGAGTCTGTGTGTTTGTTCAACCTCATATCAGCGGACAGATGTAAGATACATTGATAAACAAGCTGAATCAATGACTGGTTCCTTGAGTTGCTCCAGTAAGTAACTGACTCCTCTTGCTACCCTTTATCTTTACAAGAGCCAGATCAGACTAAAAATGAATGACTGCTACAATATCTGGACTAGAGGTGCAAAGTCATCCGTTTCCGGCCTTGATAGAATTCAGAAAGCGTCTATGCGTCCTTGTGGATGATGACTTATTTTCCACCCTACAACCCCTTTCTCCACAGACGAAAAGTCGCAAGTCTATCACTATATCATATGGACGTAAGCCGCCATAGAAAGAAAGTGAAGATAGAGGAATCGATAACGCTGTCATGGTTTTAATGTCTGCGTCAGTGAAATGAAAAACTTTTTTTCAATTTTGAGTCGTCTCATTTGTATCCTCTTACTACTTTAATGGCATGCATTCATATTTATTGTTGCTATTTTGTTAGAGTTGCTAAGGCTTACGACCACATCACGTTGAAACACCAGTTCCGATCAAAGTTAAGCAACGTCGTGATTGACCAGTACCTAGATAGGTGACTGTTCGGGAATAATATGTACCCTAATTTGGTCGTGTAATGGATAATGGCTCGGAATTGTTACTCGTGTCGTGTGTTCATTTTCCATTAGGGCTCGCTATATTCACTTAGGCGCAAATACCCTTAGGAAAGGTATGAATCCATATATTTTCCCTCCAACTATGGGTTAATTACTATAACTTGTTTCATAAAACCATTATTATTACCCCAAATATAACAATCTTACAATCTAAAATCTTTGAATAACCCGCAAAGTGGTTATGAGTTGTAGAGGACGAATAAAAATAAACTTGTTAAGCTCAAATATTTAACGATGCAACCGGAAAATTTTCACATGTATTTTTTATAGACTCGAAACTTGCCATGAGTTTAGTTAATCATTATCTTACAAATAAAGATTCATCCGAAAATTAAAACAGAAAAACGTGAAATTTTACAGAATTACAAGTATATATAAAATGATATAATCGTAAACATTTCTGGCTTCCCAGCTTCGATGGAATCGCATAAAAGGGACACTATGAACAAGATTCTTTTTGCTGTCAAATCCAGTCCGTAGAGACAATGTTAGCATTCTTCTTTTTTTTTATTTCTTTCTCTAAATTAGCACGGAGAGCAGGGTCACATATTCTTGGTTGCCAATGGTACGCATGCGCGTTCAACATTTGTTCAATTCAGGAGCGAAAGGTGAACGGGAGCAGCTGTCATGTCCGCTGGACGAACCAGTTTGGCCGTGAGTGGTTAAGCTTTGTTTGTAGACAATGCAATGATCACAGCTTTAAATAGAAAAAGAAAACTCATTGAATAGGAAGCAAATATGAAGAATTCCTCGAAGAAATAAGAATTCTTAAAGGGATTTTTTTTTTTTTTTTTTTTGCTACATTCGTTTTTAATGTTTTTTTTTCTCTTTATTCGAATCATACATGACAATGAATGGGTTATGATTTCTGCTTGCTTCTTTTGTAGTGGGGCTTGTTTTCGAGAGCGTTAGTTTTTTTTATACCTTTTTTCTACTTCATATTTCTACTTATTCATATTCTTATTCCTCTACGCAAAAAACAAAATATGATAACAATCTTAGATCCAGACGTCCTCTTGTCCTTTTTCTTATATTATTCTTAGAGTTTTTTGAAATAATCACTTTCTCCTCACCATTTCTTCTTCTTCTTCTTCTTCTTCATCATCGTCATCATCATCATCTTCTTCTTCTCTTTGTTTTCTTCCTCTCCTCCTCCTCCTCCTTCTTCTTCTTCTTCTCTTTGTTCTTCTTCCTCTCCTCCTCCTTCTTCTTCTTCTTCCTCTCCTCCTCCTCCTTCTTCTTCTCTTTGTTCTTCTTCCTCTCCTCCTCCTCCTTCTTCTTCTTCATTTTTGTCTCTCTTCATACTTTTTCATCTAATCCACCATTAGCTTTTTTTTCTTTTTCTCCTTTTATTCCTTTCCGCTCTCCTCCTGCTTCTTCTTCTTTTTCTTCTTCGTCTTTTTCTTCTTCTTCCTCTTCTCCTTCTTCTTCCCTCTTCTTCCTCTCCTTCTTCTTCTTCTTCTTCTTCTCAGTTCGATGACTTCTATTCGACAATGTTTTTTCCTCTCTTCATTGTTTTTCATCTAATACAACGTTATCTCTTTTTCGGTTTTTATACATTTCCACTCTTCTTCTTCTTCTTCTTCTTCTTCTTCTTCTTCTTCTTCTCATGTCTTCCCTTCGACAATGTTATTCCTCTATTCATTATTTTTCATCTAATACTACGTTATCTCTTTTTGTTTTTCTGTTTTTTTCTTTCTCTCCACTCTCCTCTTCCTTCTTCTTTTTACTCTTCTTCTTTTTCCTCTACCTTCTTCTTCTTCTTCTTCTTCTTCTTCTTCTTCTTCTTCTTTACTATACCTTCGGCTTTATTATCTTCGATGTCTTCTTACATTCCTTTTCCTAAATCTTTTTTCTTGTATATCTCTTTCAATGTCTTCCTCTACAAGTTCCTTCTACACTGTCTTTCTTCTTATTATTATTATTAGTATTAGTATTATTAGTATTAGTATTATTATTATTCTATTACTACTAATATTAATAATAACAATAATACTGCTTCTTCTCCTTCTTTTTCTTCTTTTTCTTATTTGTATATTGTATCATTCAAAGAGATTGATCGATAAAATTACTGAACACAGCCAACATTTTAGGTGCAAAATCTACAGTGAGCGATTATCTCGTTTCTTTCAGGGCCATGGTAATTGCCAGGGGGTATTGCTGCCATATCTGCTATAGATCCGGCCCACTGTTTCTTTCCAAGACCTTCACATCTAAGACTCCCTATGCCATATACGAAGATGTAAACCTTGATTATTCCATTCCTATTATATAGACAGATTTTTCGTCTACTTTTTGAAAAAAGACTCCCAAGAGGATATTTCCGAAAATCTACTTCCTTAACCCCACCCAAAGTGTATAGTCAGCCTACTATGCCTATCTTCCGTTGTCTCATAATCTGCATTTACTCTGTAGACATACACTCTGAGTACTTTTGGCTTTTTATTGAGCAAACATCTATTTTTCGTTATTTTATAGACGTTGTACTCCTTATTTACGCGTTTTCCTCCCTAATTTTTCAGATTTTCAGACGTCAATTTCTATTTCCACACGTCTTTCGCTTTTTCTTCTTCTTTATTCCCATACTTCTTCTTCTTCTTCTTCTTCTTCTTCTTCTTTTCGTCTTCCCCTCCTCCTTCTTATTCTTCCTTTTCCCTTCTTCTTTTTATTCTTCTTCTTCTTCTTCTTCTTCTTCTTCTTCTTTTCGTCTTCCCCTCCTCCTTCTTATTCTTCCTTTTCCCTTCTTCTTTTTCTTCTTCTTCTTCTTCTTCTTCTTTTTCTTCTTCTTCTTTTTCTTCTTCTTCTTCATCTTCTTTTCCCTTTCTCCCTGTTGTTCTTTTTGTTTTCTTTTTCTCCTTGTTCTTTATTTTTCCCCTTCTTCTTCTGTTCGTTTTTCTTTTTGTTTCTTTTTCTTCTTCTACTTCTTATTTCCCCTTCTTCTTCTTCATCATTATCTTCTTCCTCTTCTTCTTCGCCTTCTTTTCCCCTCTTCTTCTTCTTCTTTATACATTCTTCCTGTTCTTGCTCTCCCTCTTGTTGTTCTTTTTTTCTCTTCCTTCTTTTTCTTCCTCTCCCCCATGTTCTTCTCCCACTTCTTATTTTCCCATTTTTCTTTACCCCTTCTTCTTCTTTTTTTTCTTGTTTTCCTTCTTCTTTTTCCACTTCTTATTTTCCCCTTCTTCTCCATCTTCTTCCTCTTCTTCGTCTTTTCCCATTCTTTTCATCATTTTCTTCTTCTTCTTCTTATTCTTCTTCTTCTTCTTCTTCTTCACGTGTTCAATGTGTTCATTTTCCTCTTCTAATGCATTTTTCTCTTTTTACTTCATCATCGTTTGATGCCTTTCGTCTCTTTATCTTCTTTTCATCATTGTTTCCACTAATATCTTTCTCCAATTTATGTTATTATTATCATTATCATTATTATTATTATTATTATTATTATTATTATTATTATTTGATTTTGCTTTGTGCAGTATGAGTTTGCCTCAAGTCTCAATCAGAAATTTCAAGAGACAACAAAGGTTTTTTTTTATATATCAGGAGATACAAAGAGATGAAATTCCATGCAATCAAAGAGAGAGAAAAAAAATAATGTAATTGTGGTCACTGCATGGAGCGAAATCTACGCAAGATGTGAGAAGTCCCCATGAGTAGGATTGTTTGCAATTCACATATTACAGGGTTACTAGGAATTTGTTCCACATAATTGTTTGCTCCTTTTGATATCATTCCCGAAGCCCCAATGGCAAACAGGTAACCATGTCGTCGTCATTAGATACTGCATTCCACTGTTTTCGATCATCGCAGACTTGTATTGATTTCGTTTCATCGTTTTCTTCTTCTTTTATTCTTCTTCCTCTATTTATTATTATTATTATTATTATTATTAAATCTATTTTTGTGTCGGATATGATACCTGTTTATTAAACATAACATGAAGAAGACAGACATACTGTCGAAATATTGTTAAATTTTCTTAAATACTGTTTTTTCTATTCGGAAATGGTGCACTTTTTTAAATGTTTTCTCGTCATCATCATCCTCATCGCAATCCTTATTTCAATATATGTCTATATCTCTGAGATGAGGTATTATGATTACTTACATTATTTACATTATTCGGACTGTTATCCTAATTCTCATTGCCATATTCACAACGTTTCGGCCGTTGTACGCTCCGGCCTTTATGTCTATGTCTCTCTATATATCTGTCTATATCTCTGAGATGAGGTATTATGATTACTTGCATTATGTACATTATTCGGACTGTTATCCACATCTTCATTGCCATATTCACAACGTTTCGGCCGTTGTACGCTCCGGCCTTTATGTCTATGTCTCTCTATATATCTGTCTATATCTCTGAGATGAGGTATTATGAATACTTGCATTATTTACATCATTCGGACGGCTATCCTCATCTTCATTGCTATATTGACAACGTTTTTTGGTTCGCCACTGCTGTGGACTGGTATTGAACTCACAAATATTTGGGTCTAGTCACTGGATCTAACCAACGTCTTTATCCACTGAGCCAAAAACTTGGAGAGTTGAGTTAAAGGGAAATAACTGAGACATCCGGAAGAGGCATGACACGTGGAACTAGAACAATTTACCCCGGTGGACGAAATAAAGACTTCGGATTGAAATTCAAATCACCCGAGGAAGGCCGTATCGTACAGTGGCCAAAACGTTATGAAAATATGGATAACAGTCCGAATAAAGTAAATAATCTTATTATTATTATTATTATTATTATTATTATTATTATTATTATTATTATTATTTTACTTCCTTTGATTTCTGGTGTGTACTCATTTATTTCCGGGTCTCTCCTGCCCAAGGACTTAAGGTTAGAAATGGCATCATATTTTCCACTGGAAAAAAATTACATAGACACAGCCCTTTGTAAGGTGTGGGCTGTCCTCGTGAGAACAATTTTTTTGTATATCTTTAAGGCATGGGCTTCCAGGGGTCCCTTCAATTAGTCTACTGGAATCTTTTCTAACCAATCCAAGGGCTCCACCTACAACAGGGATTGTTGATGTTCCCATGTGCCACATTTTTGACATTTCGATATCAAGGTCCTTGTATTTTGACAGCTTTTTGAAAATCTTTAAAGATACATTGTAGTCTACAGGGACTGCCATATCAATAAGGAGGCACCTTTTTTGTGTGCGATCTCTAATAAAAATGTCTGGCGGTTAGCTTTCATTTTTCTGTCCGTGTGTATTGTGTAATCCCATAGAATTGTAAAAGGTCATATCTCCCTAACCGGGTTTGGGTGGTGCTCATACCACTTACTTTCAGTTTCCTTTCCGTAGAAGTTACAGATTTTCCAGTACAGATATTGCCCAACTCTGCCTTGCCGGATTTTATATTCAGTGGGTGCCAATTATTATTATTATTATTATTATTATTATTATTATTATTATTATTATTATTATTATTATTATAAATATTATTATTATTATTATAAATATTATTATTATTATTATTATTATTATTATTATTATTAAATCTATTTTGGTGTCGGGTATGATACGTGTTTTTTAAATATAATTGAAGAAGCCAGACATAGTATTGAAAAATTCTTAAACTGACTTTTTTCTATTCAGAAATAGCGGCCTTTTCTAAATGTTGCAATGTCGTCGTCCTCATCATTCTCATTATTTATTTATTTGTTATTATTATTATTATCATTATTATTATTATTATTATTATTATTATTATTATTATTATTATAATTTAAATCTATTTTAGTGTCGGGAATTATACCTGTTTAATATAAATTCCAAATATTTGCAAAACATTCTTAAACTCTGTATTTCTTTTATCTTTGCTTAAATGGCGCCCTTTTCTTACTGTTCTCTTATTGTTTCTTTTAAACTGATTCGCTCAAAAAGAACAAAATATTACAGAGCTTTATTCTGTTGCTGCACCATTCATGGCTTCTCATCGAAACCTGTGTCCCATTTAACCGGAATCCACCATATTCCTTATTTACCTGGTGGTTTTCGATCAGAAGCGAGCGAAAGCATGTCATCATCCCGCCCAATACTCTATCTGCTTTGAGATATTAAAATAACTTTATAATTAAAAAAAAAATGTTATCTGACTTCACCTAGCATTTCGGCTTGAATCACTTTGCTAGCGCTGTAAAGTAGCTTGCCTCTGTCGTTTCGGTAAATAGTTTCATTGTAATTGGTCCGAAAGGCTTTCCTCTTTGTTATCTAGGCTTTAAGTGCGGTACTAAAGTGACAGTAAGTTCTCATCAGTTTACAGCTGAAATGGCCAGATGTAACCGTAAGTTCTATCCTAACAGTTTCTTCTCTCGCATGTAAAACTCCCTTTCGATTTCATGCTTTCCAGTTAATTTAAATGCAATGTCAATCGTTAACATATATCTTCTTAATTACTGTTCTTTTATTGTTATCTCTCAGTAACCCCCTAGAGTCTTAGTGGCTTTATTGCCTTGCTTGAAGTGAGATGATTTTTTTAAAAGTACATAGTAAGCGCGTTAATAAATTTTATTTTCTTATTTTTTTACCGTTTTTTTAATATCGTTTCGTCTCGTGAGTCTTCTTCATATTTATTCTAATGTCACTAATTTCAAACCTTTCACCAAAACGCGTTCCTGCAAACTGCTCTTTTCTCAAGAAAACATCGCCTATAGCGTTTTCTGGAGTATAACTTCTTACTTTCACGTTTGCCGCTCCTGTTTAAGTTTCGTATACTCGGCGTCTATTTGCAACGTACGGTTTTTCCATATTGGAAATGGCGTCTATTTTTGTTTTGTTTTATTTTTTCTCTCTAAATTCTTGTATACAAAACACATTTAGTCATCTCTTTTATTTTTCTCTTTTATCATGTCGACATATCGAATTATTTCTTGTCTCTCTTCACTTTTTACTTCATTTGCCTTCCACGAAGCCACATTTCTTCCAGATCGCGTCGAAACACAGTTTCCCGTACGATCACCAAGTTAAACACTGGTCAAAAACTAGATGGGTAGCCGACTGGGAATATCAGTTGCTGTAAGCTAGGATATGCGTTCGGAATTGTTAATCAGAGAGCCCAGGTCCAATTCCAGTTGAATGCGTTATATACACTTACGCGCAAATGCGTTTGGTAAAAGTATGAATCTACCTCTGCCCCAGCCCTGGATTAATTAGCAAGACTTTTATCACTAAACCATCATTATCTAATAAAAAATTCTGACAATCTAAAAGAATTTTCTGGCTTTAAATAACCCGCAAACTATTGACAAGAGTAGAAAACGAATTAGCTAACAATCTATCGTCTACCATGACAACATTACTTATCCTTGTATTTATTAGGACCTGCTGAATTGCGGCCTCGGTTTTTCCACAGATATCTTTCATTCTTTAAAACCTATTCTTTCACTCTTTATTTCATTATCTTTCTTCATTTCGTTCTCCTTGCCTTTTCTTTCTTTCTTTTTTAACCACCGTCTGCCTTTTCCCTCTTCTTTTAACCACCGTCTGCCTTTTCCCGCTTCTTTTAACTATTCTCACTTACCTCCCTTTCTTCTCTTCTGTCTTCTTTCCATTTCTGATGCAATCAATCATAAAGTTAGCATATCTCGAGTTCGGCCCCTGTATCTCATGACTAAAACGTTCACCTTTACAAACTTTGCTCGGGGTAGGCTAATGCGGAAGGTCAACAGAATGACCAAGAAAATCAATTCCGGTAACCGTTAGCAGTTACCAACCAAATCGCTCTTCAGTTTTGAATGATCTCCCTTTGAAGGCGAAAAATAGATTTTTTTTTTCACCGTTTCTACTGAATAGCGCCTAGTACAGTTGTCCGTAAATGTATCCTTCAGACCTCATTTTAATGGTCAATAAAATAAGCATATATGACCAGCGAAAAAACTCCAACTATTTATTAACTGTTAAAAGATAAAAATCTCTTGTTTCCTTTTTTAGGATTGGGTTTCCGGTTCCTATAGTCCTGTTCGCACTCCTTCCCGGTCTTTTGAACAGGAAAAGGAGTTTATCCCTTCTTTCCAGTTTACGACTGTGTTTCCACTTCCTTCTAACGTCTCGGCCTAAAACTATGAATTTCAATTGATTATTTTTTACATTTATTCCTCAATAGGAGTAGATAAATTTGCCTATAGCCCTGTTCACACTCCTTCCCGGTCTTTTGAACAGGAGTAGATGTTTATCCCTTGTTTCCAGTTTACGACTATGTTTCCGATTCCTTATAAAGTCTATTTCAACTCTATACTTCTGACGTTTCCGCCTAAAACTCTGAACTTTTATTTATTAGGTTGGTGCGTAATAATGTCGTTTTTTGACGTATTTTTTAACGTTAAAAAACGACATTATTGCGTCATTATTTTTGCACCAACTATTTATTTACATTCCTTTCCTCAGTCGTAGCCCCTGGCGTCTTGTTGGCATTATTACCGAGCTTAGGGAAGTGGTTCTTACTCTGCAACCTTTTACTTCGAGTGGCTCTTGAACCTTGTACAGAGGAACGTGATTATAAAAGAAAATCTCTGAATTGTTGAAATATGAAGTTAAAGAAGCATTTTACACATATACACATACAATAATATCAGACTAAATATTTACTATGAAAAAATAATACAGGCCCACAATTATTATTATTATTATTATTATTATTATTATTATTATTATTATGATCAGTGAAATGTTCAACTATTTAACAGATTTTCTGTTAAAAGGTTAAAAGATGATCCTTTTTGCATTGTTGAATTACGGAGTTATGGATGTATTTCTTTCGGAACAGCTATCGATTTTAATTGTATCATTTTAATGAGATTATTACTCCCCAAGTACATTTACAAGAACTTTTACAACCCTAAGAAATGGTCGAACTGCTTGGAAAAATTGATTTCTTTGGGAAGGATATTAAAATAATCCAGAAGAGGGAGAAAACCACCTATACATTTGCAAAAATAATAAATTCATGTAAATACACAAAAAGGAAAAAAAGTCATTGAATATGACCAACCTGGGTTTCAATCCCGTACTAATCTGTTAGAGCTTGATTTAAGGTTGCAATTAATCTTTCTTTGTGTTGACTGTAATTTGTATCAAATTATTTTATCTACTTCGTCTTGTCTACTTTTTTCGCTTTATCTTGAGATTCATTTTCATCCAGTTCTTCTTTTCTTTATGGGATCTTACCCATAATAATAATAATAATAATGCACTATTCCATACTTAATAAATACTGCGCCTCAGGAGTCAGTAGTTCAAGTGGAGTCAGTCGCTCAAGTCCTGACCGGCTGTTCGGTTGAACTCTCTGCCTTCGGGCGGGGAGGAACCCGAAGGAGGCTACGCCGAAGGGTGGATTCTCTTTCAGGGAGATAAACCGACCCTGAACCCGGGTCCAATGGGCATATTTTGGGGCCGAGTCCACGTGCTCGGAGATCCCACGTTAAACCGGCCTTGTGCCACATGATGCCCTCGTCGGGGGGGGGGTGACTGAATACGTCAGTAGTTCAAGTCGAGTCAAGAGTCGAGCCAGAGGCAGTCCGAAACAAAGTCGCCTTCATACAATTACTACAATACATTGGAATAGTGATACTGGTCGAGACTACATTGTTCTCTCTACTAAACCTGATTGTTCACACTTTCTACTTCTCTGTATATATTCCTGTTTGTAATATATCTGTGTTATTCCATATCCGTCTTCGAGTTCTTCTTTATTGGTTCTACCTTTGACTATTACCGTCGTACAAGGACCTTTGGACCATAACATTTTTCCTTTTACAGTTGAACCTTTTCTTTCTCTATTGCTTCTTTGTTTTCTTCGTTTTTTTTCTATCATTATATATATATATATATATATATATAAGTTTTACCCCAAGTAAGACAATATAGCCACTAAGACACAGAGAGTTATTGAGTGTGTAAGAATATGAGAAAAGTTTTTAAAATATTAAGGAGAGAGAAAAATAAAAGAACGGGAATTTATAAGAAACAATTGACATACCGGTAATGACAAAAGTACGCAGGCGTAGGATTTAAGAAAGTTTTATTCAACTGAGAAAACAAAGTTCGTGTATAGTGTCCTTTTATAGTTTCAGTAAATAGAAATATCTCTCTCAAAGAAGAGTGTAACAAAACAAGAGGTGAGCACTCTTGATTATTCATAACAATAGCATTTAAATTTTTGAAGATCAAAGTTGACTGAAAAACGAGAAGCCTGAAGAATATGTACGTATAGCAGTGAAAGAACATCAGTTTTTTTCAAACGCCATCATTTAAGGTAATTGTTCTAATATATGTAAGGTGGTGGTTACACTGATTTTATTTTAATCATTTCACGACGTGAGAGGTTACTGAGTTTGAGAGGATATGAAAAAAATATTAAAGAGAGAGAATAATAAAAAAAAGAGGAATTAAGAAAAGACAAGATAACGATTGACATTGCATTTCCATTTTTGAAGGTTAAAATTGGATGGAAAGTAAGAATCCGGAAGAGTTTTCCATGAACGAAAAGTGCAAGAAAAGCAATTTTTACTTATGGTTAAGCCAAGTCAACTGCAAATTGATGAGACCTTGCCGCCAATAGAGTACGGCGCTTAAATTCATGAAGTCTAGGCACCAAGTTCCTCAGAACAATTACCATGAAAGTATTTCTAGAAAAGTCACGAGGAAACTCCGTCACAGCGGTGAGAACGAGACTGAAGCCTAGATGCCAGGTAAAGACCAATAACATTACGGATTCTTCGGATTTTATCAAGAATTTCTAAATATGTAGCAGGAACAATACACCCTGTCTGAAGTTATTAAGCAAATTATATAATCTTCAATAATACAAATTTGGATTTAAAAAAATTTAGATGTAAAAAATAAAAAAGCTTAAGTTAAAATTTTAGGTAGTATCCGCATGTTTCATTGAAGTTATTTGACGTATTCTATTGGGTTGGTGCATAATTATCAGGCGTTTTGTAGACTAGGTATTTGTTAATAAAATTGCTGTTTTATTTATTTTTTTAATAAAAATATTATTTTATTTTCAGGTTATAAAAATGCGTGTCGGTAATCATACGCTCCGGAATAATTATTTAAAAATATTTCTTTTTTTTTTTTTCATAATAAATATTGTTTTAAAATGCTTGATAATTATACACCAACACAATAAAAATGAAAAGGTAATAAAATCATTAAAAATTTATCAACACCTATAATAAAACAAATAACAAACACGAGATAAGTCTCTGAATGCTTTACATTTCATATAGTGACCTTTTATCTCAATAATAGCCAATAATTTATTATCCATTTATTTTCTTCTTTTTTTTTTTTTTTTACTTCCAAGATGGAAGATTTAATTGCTTCTCAAATGTCTGCCTCGGTGTTATATTGTTTGTCACTTTCATATAATCTCATCTTCAGAATTGGCCATAGATTTTTGACGGATTCATATCATGACTTAATGGTGGCGATTCTATTATCTTCTTTCCTGTAAATCTTTTATGCTCAAAGAATTCACGGGTAAGCTTAGATACACAAGAAGCATCACTGTGGTGCATGAAATACGAACTTCGCTTTGAAACTGCCAAGTGGAACTTTTACCATGCAAAGAAATTCTTGGTCATAAAATCACAATAGTTATTAATGTTCAATTTAACTCCTCTATCAACTTTTAATAGTCCAATAATGATTCGGTAGATTATTCCAGGCCATATTATAAAACTACCACCCCTGTGTTGCTTTGTTTAATCACAGATACGTCTGAATTGGATAAAATCCATCTTTTGGTCCATCCATCAGATCCATCAGATGTCAATCGAATTTCGTCCGTCAAAATGACGACAGAAAAGTCAATTTTCGTGCATTTCTTGACCCAATTTTAACGCTTTAGAATTTTTACTTTAATGAGAGAAGGTTACCTAGGATATTATTTTACAGATCTCAATTCACAATTCCAGCCTTTTCAAAGATTTGAGCGCTGGAAAAAAGTGGTTGTTTCGCTATAAATTGCTTTACTTTACGTTCATATCGAGGACGCGAGTTCTTAAAACCTTTTCCTTTGCTTCGAGTTTTCAACTTACGTTTTCAACAGCGTTCTTTATCGTTTGATGATCTCTGCAAATCTCCTTTGATATCTCTAATGTGGACATTCCGACGCTCAAAAACTTCTGTTATTTTCTCTTTTTAGCAATTGCTAGATTCTTCCCTTTACCTATGTTTCAACATATATTATAGACAAAAAAGAAAAATAGTCTTTACTAGATTTCAGAGGATAAGCTTAAGCTACTAGAATTTAATCTGTATACTAACTTCTATCTATTATCTTAAAATAAAAATATCTCAAGAACTAACCATTAAAAGAGGCAGAAGATTTATTTAAGTATTTTACTTAGTGTGAAAATGGACGAATTTTGTTGTATCCTCAAAGAAGGTTACAGACAAAGGTGAAACTTGAATAAAGGCAAAACAACACGCGCGTAGATGACAGAAAAAGAGGATTATTGTAAAAGAAAATACACCACTGAAAGACACAGAATCGGGTAGCAGGCTAGAAATTTCCGAAAGCCAACCCCAGGTATATCCTGTGCTCACAATATATAGCTACTGAGCTAGCCAGTCCACATAGGCGATACGGAATGTGGGACATTCCATTAAAACAAGTTTAAATTTGACAAATATTGAATCTTTTGAGTTATTGAGGTTTATTTGATGTGCATAATAACTTCAGACAGGCTGTAGACCATATGCTGCAAGCAATGTTCTAAGCATGGACGAATGGTAAATTTATGTAAGATAGATTCTAGAGAAAAACATTGTCCATCAAGACACAGTGAACCAACTTTCCTAGCATCAGACCTAACAATTGATTCAATATAATCTTTCAATTACTTATCAGCAGAATACGTTAATCCGAAAAGACGCAACGAGTCCTTCTCTTGGAAGATAGTGATGGAAATCAGAAATGGGTCTCTTATAGGATTAACAAAGAACAGTTTCGTTTAGGAGGCGTTACGATTAACGAGCCAGTGTTAACAGCAGACTGGAAGTCATCATTTTTTAGACTAGCTGCCAATTTGACCATATCAAACTGATCAGATTTACGATTAAGATGGGAATAAATAGATGTGACGTCTGCACTTTCTTAGTTGAAAACTAAAGTAATCATTGCTGAATACTATGAACATCGTATATGTCCCTACCCACGAGGGTAACACACGCATTAATTTGAACATCAGGACAATTTTCATTTCGCGATTTGATAAGAAAGACTAAATAAGTTCAAAAGTTCATCCCAAAATACCATAAACATTCAACTAGCGAAGAAGGCCAGCATGCCAAACCCTGTTAAATGTATTTGGGATATCTAAAGCAAAAGCCTGGCCATATAAAACAGATGATGTTTGTGTGTCTGTCTGAGTGTCTGTGTGATGTCTTTTCACTCGAGATCCATTTAACCAATTTTGACTAAACTTGGCACAAAACGAAAAGTCGATTTCAACACAAATTTTAAACTAAATTTTCCCTCAATTTTCAAGCAATCGAATACAAACTTCACTCAATTGTAGTCAACAACATTGTTTAACAGTCATTTAACTTGATAATTGATTCTAACCATATAGTGAAAATTCGCGTAAATAGCAAGAACCAATTTTCATCAAACTTAACAATTGCTTTATAAATGTATCCTGTTTTACATCCCTGGTAGCACAATGACAAATTGAATTTTCAAAACTCCAAAATAATTCTTGTCTGAAGTGGGTCTTAATGTTGCCTGTTTTACCTCTTCAAGTCCTCGGCTAACTTCGATTGAATAAATACAGACTACTTCTGTTATATCAACAACTGCATTAATTCAAAATGTTTTTTTTAAGTAGTTTAAAGTAATTGAAGAAGATAGACTCTGTTACATCTAAACATGATGCTGTTTTTGGTCCATTCTAATTGAACGCTTTTTCTGATCGACCTGCTGAGTATGGCTGCTAGTTCTTAGCTAGATATTGGCATACTCATGCAGCAATAATCGTTAAATTAAAATTTAATCCAAAATGAGTTATTCAAAACAAAAAAGGGCTGCGGGTTAATTTATTAAAAGGCATCGGAAAAACAGCTCGGCTCTCGGGTAAAAGCAGAAATGTCAAAGAAAAGAGATCGTGAAAAGCCTCTTTAAAAGCATTGACTCATTATTTAACTGAAAATTTAAAAATCTTAACTGAACAGCATAGTGGTTTCTAATGAAATGAGTTGTTATACTGAACACTTTCTTTGGTGAATATACGAATGACATCAATTTTCAAAGAAAATTATTTCTTTTGATACTCGGACCAGTGATAAAATTAATCAGAATTAATTTTTATTGTCCACCATTTCCTTACTTTTCTATTTAGGTTGGTGCAAAAATAATGACGTAATAATGTCGTTTTTTGACGTATTTTTAACGTCAAAAAATGACATTATTACGTCATTATTTTTGCACCAACCTAATACTTTCTATTACTTTTGCAAATCCTTTACATTTGCTTTCTGGTCGTAAATCAACCGTTTCCTTTTTTTTTTCTTCGTTCTACCCAAAATAATCTTCCGTCGCTTGAAATCCGTGAACGATGTGAGAGGTAAAAAAAAAGACATTTATTTTTAGCCATTAATTATATTCGATAAAAAATGGTGAATAATTTTATTCGAATGATGTTTTATTTTAATTCATTTAAATAAATAGCTTATGCCTGTCACTCTACGAGTGCCACGTTGTAACTTAGTACAACATGTCGTATGGACAGACCTTCGGCTTTTTCAGTGAGGTGAGTAGCTAAACAGTCGGTAGGGATTATTTTAATCCAGAGGAATGTCTAGCCGACCTCATAACCTGAAGAGCCCGAATTAATCGCAGATGACACGTCAATACGGATATCCGTACTGGGTTACACAGTACCAGTAGCAAAGGTCGAAAACTCGATTTAAATTGGGAACAAATCGATTTTATTCTAATAATATTCTATCTTAATTGATTTAAACAAATATTTGAAAGAACATGTGTAATCATCATCATAATCATCATCCACTGTAATTGTGGAGAGGGCGAGAAGATCCGAATGCAGAAACCATATTGAATCTTCTCCACGACAATCTATCAACGGCATCATCAGTAATTGTGGTATAGTCAAACTTGTCCATTGTTTGACATTGTCCAACCAATGTTTGTTTTGGCGTCATCTACGTCCATCTTCAACGGTACCTTGTATGATTGTCTTGCACTGGTTGTCATGCCTTATAACGTACCCAAACCAGGATTTTTTTTCTCCGTTTGACAGTGGAGAGAAGAGGTTCCTGCTGGTCTACAAATCTTTCAACCCTTTTACGCACATGGGCAATATTTATTCTTAATTTTGACTTTTATTTTTTTAATCTAAAGGACCATCATTTATGTATTCGCTGGTGTTCCCGCAAAATAAATTTCTACTCAAAGTAGACAGTTGCTGAAGGATGTTGAATGTATATAACGGTTAATTCGATAATCGAAAAGTTTCTTTGTAGTTCTCGGAATTGAGCGATTGATTGATTTTTTACGGGTTATCAACCTTTTGCAATTTATTTAAAGCCTAAGCATATTTTGGATTATAAGAACAGTCATTTTTATTGCGCGTGAATATAGCCTTAACCACCTCTTCAGAATAACAATATTTTTCCCAAACACAAGTCCTACTCTATAACCCCCAACAAGGAAAAAAGACCCTACTAAATTGTTTTATTGTAAGCAGATGTAACTTAATTTTTAAAAAGACGAGAAGGTCATTAAGGTTATATAGTTCGACGGAATATAAAAAATTATTGATCCTAACAGTTGTTATATAGGAATAAAGTGTCGACACTTGAGTTTGACCATCGATCGCCAGTGAGCAAACACAGGCGATCCCATTATTGAATTAAGTAAAACACATGGCCATAGAGGAAATGCATCTATGGGCGGTAGTGTGTGTCTACTTGATCGCATTTCTATTCTATCCTCTATACTATACGAATCGCTAGTTCTAGTCTATTTTCTATTATTATACGGACCGCTATTCTCTACTCTATTCGCTATACTATTTCTCTATTCGGATCACTATACGGATTACTATTCGAGCGAGTATTATCAAGAAACTACTATTAGTGCAAGTGTTATTCGAAGGCGTTGACACCAGTATTGTTCAACGGCGTTACTATAGTTTTATCTGCAATTAAAATGTCTTTACAACAATGAGCATTACGAAAGTGACAACGAGTATTCGTTGCCATTACAACAGTGGCAACGAGTGTTCGTTGACATCACAAAAACAATTACCTTAGTTTTATCATCAATTATAAAAATTCCAAAGGCCTAATCTAATTCTTAGAAATGATTCAGCACTTCAAAATCCCTACTTCTGTAAAAAATATATATATATATATATATTTTTTTTTTAATTATCATGTCTTTTGGGAGATTGTATATCCAAAACTAAAAATCAACAAGCAATATTAAATTATTCCATTGACCACATATACACCACACTTTCTCATAGTTTAACCTGTCATTTGTCAAACTTTGATGCAATTCGCGCACATATAGATCTACATATAACGAATAACGAAAATAATATTAACATAAGATAAATTAAAATAGATAACATCAAATTATTATTTTGGACGTAAAGAAAAGAAAGACTCCTAATTCTGAACGCCGTTGCAATACAAGGGAAGCAGCTGACATTAAAAAAACTATCTTTCTTCTTGTTGAGATCGCATACATTTTTTAAGCAAATCGCCTCCAGCAAAGCGGGAGTGTCACTAGTATGCAAGGGATTACGCAGAGTGAGAGCAAAAGTAAAGAGGAGTTTTTGGGAAAAGAAAGACAGAGATCACGGCTAAGAAACAGAAAGTAAAAACAAGACAAATGATCTTTAGGGCAAAACAAATAAATACTAATACAGAAAATCCCGGCAATTGTGGGAGAAATTAGAAGAAATAATAATAAACAATATATATATATATATATATATATATATATATATATATATATATATATATGATAAGATTCGACTCTTTTAAATCAAAGTCGAATATATATATATATATATATATATATATATATATATATATATATACGACAAAAATAATTCGAAATACAAAAATAATAATAATATTCTAACATGTCAACTTTCCACTTTTTTTTAGAAAATAATCTAATTTATAATATATAGTTGAGAAAAGAAACATTTGCCGGACATGACGAGTGTGAAACTTGGTCGACATTTATTCATGGATTTTCGCGATCATTTTAACGCATGGCTAGAGAGATACAACAACGCCCAACACTGATCCGTGAAGAATAGAATAACAAACAAAAAAAAATTAAAAAAAGCTTTGTAAGGTTTATTTGCGGTAAAAAAAAAAAAAATTTGATATCGAAGAAACTTTATTTTTAACTCTGTAGCATGTTTAGGCACCATTCCTTTCCAAGAAACTATTAAAGATCCTACCTACACCTTAGAGTTTTCCAACACCACGCTTTATCCGATTTTTATTCAAGACCCGAGAGTAGACACAAAAAAAAAATCACAAGGCGAAATTTTATATATTCCCTATAAATGAGTGTTAAGTTTTTAAGGTGGATGAGTAGTTTACATGTAAAATCGATGTGTTAATAGTCATACACATACACACACAAAAATGTTGTTAATGTTCTCTATTGTAAAACGAGAATGGCTATATGTCATCAATCAAATACGGTAATTTAATGATTGATTTCAAAAAAACATCTCGAAATATCAGTTATTTATTCTTCGACAAGGTGAGAAAACGGCACATATAGATTTCTAGATTAAAGAGTTTTTGAATTAAATATTCATTGTATGAAGCATCGCATCAAACTTTCAAACATGTCGTAACTAACGTCTTAGGGTAAAATTACTTTGGGGATTGAGATTTTGTAAATAAATTCGTCTCAAAATGATTCAGGAATTTCGTAGAAAGCACTATAAATGATTCTTTCATTGGCAATTCGCGAGTTAGTCCGGCAGACTATTATTACCACTGTAATGAATTCGGTCAATCCTCTCCCTGTATGCCTGTGACTTTAGTTAAGTTTAATAAAGATCCCTTTTTAAACTTATCTGCTTTTGAGTCTGTCTACATTTCTGAGATGAGCTATTATGTACATTATTTACATTATTTGGACTATTGTTCTCATCTTTATCGGCATATTTATTACGTTCCGGCTGTTGTACGCTCCAGCCTTCTTCAGGTGCTTGGAATGTCGAACTGAACCCTTTATTTCGCTCACTGGGGTAGACTGTTCTAGTTCCACGTGCCATGTTTAATGGATGTCAGTTATCAGTTATCTCCTGTTAATTTCCCTCTGAAAGTTCTCCACTGCCTTCACCGGGTATTGAACTCACACTCTTTAGGTCCTGTCACTGGATCTAACCAACACCTTTATCCACTGTGCCATGTGCCCTTGAGACCTAGAAATTGATTCAATATAATCATTCCATTTCATTCCAGCCATACTGATAAAAGACAAGGGTTTTCTAGGACGATTAAAAGAAATCTGTACATTGAATATTGCTGTCACATCTTGTCTGGTGCTTCTAGTATGCATTTAGAGATGCCTGATAAGATACAAAAAAGAATCTGCAATATTATTGATCCTGACCTGGTACCCCCGTTTAAGTCACATTCCTACCACTGTAATGTAGTTTCCCTGTTCTTTTTGTTGTTTGATTTTTTTATACATATTTTCAAGGTAATTGTTTTGAATAGCTTTCCACTTTGGTACATAGACTCTATAAATATAAACGCAGTACTAGATTGGCGGTGAGGTCTCATCATTTCACAGTTGAATTGGTTAGGTGTAACTGTATCTTCTATACTAAATGTCTCTTTTCTCGTACAACTCGCTTGTAGATCTCTCTTCTGCTTTCTTGCTTTCAAGTAATGTATGATCATCAAAAATTTAATAACGTTCTCTGTTTATTGTATTTTCTCACAATCAGTAACCCTCCCCCCCCACATTAGTGACTCTATTGGCTTTTTTGCGATTAAATGTTTGGTGAAGTTAATATTCTTTGATTGTCTTTTGCAGAAACGTACCAAATGCACACCGACGGCGAAAGGTACTCACAAACATCGGATAGAATTCCAAGACTGTCGCAGCGTCAAAGAACACCGCCTCAAGTTCTGTTCGAATTGCAAAAAGAACCGTTGCTGCTATCCACAAATCACCCGTCACAGGACTATAGAGTTCGAGTGCTCCAAGCGTGAGCGGGTGCACCTCTCGTTCATGTGGATCAAAAAGTGTCAGTGCGGCCACAAATGCTACGGCAATCGAATCATAGATTCGTGAACAGGTGTCCCCCCCACGGGGGATGCACTTTCTGGCGCGCGCGCACACGTCAATTACACACACCCCAACCCCACACCCACACAAGAATACCGTCGTACGCGAATACATCTAAATGTGTAGAGAACATACAAGGATTTCTAATTTAGCAAAGTTGCCATTATTTTAGCAATAAAAATATTTTAAAGAGTAATTCGCATTCATAACATATTGTTAAAAGAATCTTCACACACACACACACACACACACACATATATATATATATATATATATATATATATATATATATATATATATATATATATATATTAAATAGGTTTTGTTAGGACTAGCACAAGGCGTCATAGTGGAACCTTCAATTGTATTGAACCTGCTACAATACTAATGGTCTGTAAGGTAGGCTTGCGAACTATTTGTCCAAGATTAGGTCTCCTAAGTTTGCCAGAAAATCCTGACTCGCTGATGTAGCGAAGAGAAAACAAAATTTTTAATGGAATAACACCAGCATTTATTCTTCAAAATAAAGTACATTCCCGATGATTTTCTTCCAGCGACCAGCCAACATCTGAATCTGTCCCAGATACCAGTCCGCTGGCTTTAAATAATAATAATAAAAAAAAAGAACTGTGAAAATCTTCCTTCACTTCATCAAAAATGTTGAACCTCTGGTCGCGAGGAAGTGTGCAATTGAGCGGAATAAGCCAAAGTCACTCGGAGCAGCATCGGGACGGAATGGTGGATGTGGAAGAATCTCAACACAGGTTGAACTTCTCCTTCGTCAACCTGGCAGTGCGTGGCCTCGCATTGTCTTAATATGAAATAAAGCCCGATATCGATTGACCAAAGCAGGATACTCTTTCTTTAGTTTGTCTTACACGTGGTCTAGCTGCTGAAATACAGTTTCGAGTTGATGGCGCGTCCGCGTGGAACAAGCTCAAAATACAGTACTCCTTGGAAATTCAACCAGATAGAGATCAAGATTTGTTGTTTTCTTTCCGCTTCTTAAGTGAGTCAGGACTTGATGGCCAACTTGATATATATATATATATATACATATATATATATATATATATATATATATATATATATGGCCAACTTAGTATATATATATATATATATATATATATATATATATATATATATATATGAAATGCGTTAGGATCAAAGTGTGAAATGCAATTATAGTTATCTAGAGTAAATTTATCCTAGAGTTAGTAAAGTAAATCGATGCCTACCTTTTTATGCGTACACACACAATTATATATATATATATATATATATATATATATATATATATATATATATATATATATATATATATATATATATATATATATATATATATATACACACACACACACACATATGTGTGTGTATGGATGTATATCTATATATGTAAATAATAGTAATAATAGTTTTAATAATGATATAACATTGTAAATCTTTAACAACTAACAAAATCCGTAGTCCGGTAAATCTTTGCAAATTAATGCTTTTAAAGCCAAGCAGATTTTGGTAAAAACATAGGAATGTGAACCATATTAAAACATAGACTATCAGTAGTTAACAGATAAAGAAAATTTCAAAAGACCTATCTGACTTCAAGTTTTGCAGTTACACCATTCGTAAAGATCAAGTCAAACTGTTAAATAATTTGATCTTGCCGTCATGAGGGGGGTGTCTGCGAAATTTTAATTATGCTAAATAATCTTTTGAAATTTTCTTCGTCTAATCACTATGTACATATGGAAAGGTACATCTATCCTTACGAAAGACATATATATATATATATAGATATTTATAGTGATAGATAGATATAAACAAAACAGGTTTAAGCATACACTCGCTGCATATGTGAAAAAGTTCAAGTATTGACAACGTCGAATTTATATAAATTCCTATTTATTCAATGGAATTTTAATGAATGCAGGACATAGCAACTGTGTAATTTCGATTTCGAGACAAATAGAGAAACACTTTTAGTTCTAAAATATTCCTATATGCCGTGTATCCGGAGGCTAACTGTCGGTTTACAAAACAAAAATACATAGCCATATCTTTCCCCTTTACTCACAAATATATACTTCTGAGTGGAATGTACATTATAACATTTGAATCAAACTTTAAAATCTCCATGTACGGTGTTTATGAACTTGATATATTTGCCATCAAAAGCGACAGGAAACTGTACTCTTCATCTTCGGCACTGAATATTTTTCTGCTTCCTAAAGACGTTTTTTTTTAACGAAAAAACAATGACAATGAGCAGAAGTTGAATGAAAGAAAAAGATGGCGGGCCAAAAAAAAAAAAAAAAAAAAAAAGCACAAATCGAAATAACAGAAGACAACGCAAAATGTTTCAAATATTTTGCAGAAAATATTGAAGACATTGTTTCAAATAATTCTTAAATCAGAGAAAGAGCGTACATATATATATATATATATATATATATATATATATATATATATATATATATATACATATATATATATATATATATGTATACATATATATATATATATATGTATACATATACATATATATATATATGTATGTGTGTGTGTGTATGTTTCATTAAAGACGACACACAAGGTACTGCGATGAAGCGTTTTATTCAATTGTGTTCGTACAAGAAAATTTGGATAGAAAGTTTAATTGCAGTAATTAATGAAGCATGTATAAAAGAGGAATTGCTGCCCAAATATTCTCTCTCTCACTCTCACTCTCACTCTGACTAACTCACTCTCTCTTTCTGTCTATCTCCCTCTCTTTTTCTCTCTCTATTCTTTCAAACATATTTGGTTGAATATCAAAAAGTTCTGTCTATCAATTTTTTATTAGATTTTTCATATTTACGAGTAACTTGTTTATGTTATTGGTAAATTTGACAAAGTTCATATTTATTTTTATTTTCTATTATTTTTTAAGCGTATTATAAAGTAAAATAAACAGAAGTAAATATAAAAATAAAAGTAAATATGAGATTTGTCAAATTTACCGATAACTTAAAAAACGAATTCGAAATTATGAAAAATTTAATAAAAAATTTTATAGGCTGAACATATGGCTACTAGTTAACCAAACTTGCTTGAAAAAAAAAAAAAATATATATATATATATATATATATATATATATATATATATACACCAAAAACTGTAAAGAGAATCAGCAAGTCTTAAAATTGAAAGATTACATATATATATGTATATATACATATATATATATATATATATATATATATATATATATATATATATATATTATATATATATGAAAAATTTCTCAGAGTCAATCTGTCGAAAAAGACAATATTTATAAAGGTGAAAGACAATAGGAAAACTTTATTATTAACCGACGCGTTTCATCCAATGTGGACTTTTTAAAGGCAAAAACGAAATGAATTTATTAAAACAAAGTTACTATTAATAACAAAACAAAATCTCCTTAGCAACTAGAAGAATTTAGAAAACGCTGTTGTATTCATAAATCCTTCCAGTTGGTAAGGACATTTTGTTTTGTTATTAATAGTTAGTTTGCTTGAATGAATTCATTTCGTTTTTGCCTTAAAAAGTCCACATTGGACGAAACGCGTCGACTAATAATACAGTTTTCCTATTATCTTTTACCTTTATATATATATATATATATATATATATATATATATATATATAGAAGAAGAAGAAGAATATAAGACGTGCAATTGCCAACATATTCAAAGAAAATGATAGATAATTGATTGGACTCCAGTATGCAGTGAATTATGAGGTTAACCGCAATTCACTATAAAGTTTTGAACTTTTTCAATAATTTTTTTATCGCACAGGAAGTAAGAAAAAAATCTTTTTCAATAAAAAGAAATGAAAGAAAAGAGACAGCTGGAAGAAACATATATATATATATATATATATATATATATATATATATATATATATATATATATATGAAGAAATAAAAGAACTGAGGTTTTAACAGACACCCAAGAAAAGAAGAGACTTTTAAAAATGCCAACGGAACGAAACCCACCTATTAGACCCATTTAACCAAATAACTTACAGGAAATATTAAGCAAAATAATAAAAGATATGAATCGGAACAGACGAACCGACACAAAACGGATAACGAAACAAGATGGATTAAAAATTAAAAAAAAACAATAACTTTTTCCATACATACATATATATATATATATATATATATATATATATATATATATATATATATATATAAATGCATGACAACTGAAACCTACTAAATGAAACCCATAAATATCTTATACACCTGTGTGTATACATTTATACATTCATACATCACACGTTCGAATGTATCCATGAAAATATAATATCTTAATATCAACGATGCTTGATTATATGTCTTCAAATGTATTACAATATAATTTAATTACACACATACATGAATACGCGCACACATGAATATATATATATATATATATATATATATATATATATATTCTTTTTTACAGAAAACAAAAAATAATATAAAATATATTGTTTTTGTTATTAATTACCAGAGATATCTTTAACTTTTTTCATTTCATTAAAACCCTTAAGCGTGTAAAATTGTGTTTTATACACACGTGTATATTTGTATATACCTACGACAGTGACTCAATATACGTATATACATATACATTTTAAAACTTATAATACATATATATATATATATATATACATACATGTACAAACAACTTACACACAGCATATAGCATCTATATATTGATGTGTATATGTATATATGCATATATATATATATATGCATATATATATATGTATATATACATATATATATATATATATATATATATATATATATATATATATATATATATATATATGTTATGCAAATGAAATACAAAGTGGAAGAAATTTTCTGTACGCGTTTCGACCTCTAGAAGGACTTCATCAGAAGAAAACGGACGAAATGTGCAACACAGAATATTTTCCACTTTGTCATTCCTAACAATTTTCTGATATATAGAAATATGTATATATATGTACACATGTATACATATTAATATGCATTCCTGTATTCCCACTAATTTGTGTACACATTCATGTGTACCTATATATTAACTGACATATATCTGAATTCATATATACATATATAGATATAAACCTTTAAATACATATATATTCTCACATATATATATATATGTATCTATATGTATTTAAACGTATATAGGTATGTAAATATATACATGTGTTGATATTTACATTCAAACATTTGATAGCATTTGATGTCAAAATATTTATTTTTACAAAATAGGCGGTTGCTTAGAGACGACAGATTAAAATAGCATTGTTCTTGTTTAGATTTAAGACGGGAAAACAGATCGAGGCAATTAGAATATATTTCTATTCTAACGATTGTGGTCAGATTTATTGATCAATATATTCAACCATACGAATCTGAAATAGGCGGACGTTTCTGTCCGGCCGCCTTAAGTGTCTAGAAATGTCGTCAAGCCGAGCAGGATAGATTTCTACTCGTAAGATAAATAAAATCTGAAAAAGTAAGGTAACTAATATATAATTATATAATAAAAAAATATAATTATATACTGAGATTCTCGAGGAGTAATTATTGTCCTACTGCAAAAACTGATTATACTCCTTTCTACGTTTTTCTTCTGTAGTTGTTACATACATTTTTTTTCTATTACTGAACAGGCGCTTACCTACAAAATGGACGCCATGTTTCTGGACGAATCAATCTTATATATGGTTGACGCACAGATTTTTAATAAAAGCCCCAATCTATTTTAATACAATTGATTATCTATCATCGTTTCATCATCTACAAGCCAAAATAAGTTAACAATTCTCACAGATAACATTTCAAAACGAATTTCAATAAAAATAATTACTATTCAGCATGATGGCGGTAATTGCTAGATCGGACTGGTAGCCTCGTTCTGGCTCGTAATTAGCTGGAGATGATTGTTGTGATTTTATGGAATTTTTAAAGGTAATGTGTGAGGTTTTAATTTACTCTAGTACCTGTAGAGATGCCTGCAGTAGAAACGGCATCATAGAGAATTTATTGAAATTTTTAAAAAATGTTTTTTTTTCTTTTTCATTCCTGAATTAAAACCAGTTTGAAACACATGTTCAGCGCCCTCAAAATATTTCAAAATGGCCTTAAAACTCATAGGGAAGCGCCTGTCAGTAAAAGAAAAAAAAAAAACATGATTATTGTTGTTATTTTTTACTTCTTTTTTTTTTTAGTAAAAGCAAAAAAAAAGTACTTCATTTTTTTTTTTTTTCGTATTTTTTCCTTTTTTTCCTGGGAAAAATACTGGTCACTTTTATCACAATGAAAAAGAAAAAAATGCTGTTTTCAGTATACCAAAGGAAAATAAACAAAAATCATTATTTACACACACACACACACACACACATATATATATATATATATATATATATATATATATATATATATATATATATATATATATATATAAAGCATACGTTTTCTGCGTTCAAAGTACATGTACGGATCGCGAAAATCTGGGGAATAAAAATGGCGGATATTAATGACTGTACACCCATAGTCAAATTTACCTGTCTTGATGCCTTCAAAAATTTCATCATATTTTAATAATAATAATAATAATAATAATAATAATAATCACGAAATTATTACCAATAATAATAATTCTTTACTTGTAATTCTTTTTAGTCTTTAGTATGGTCCCCAAAGCCAAATAAAAAAATATAACCTAAATATTGTAAATATCCACTAGAATAGTGTTCATGAACTCATCAAATATTACATGTCAACACGGCGTGTTTTAGTCGGTAACATCAAACGAATTCAACTTAGCTATACAGCAGAACAGAGACGAAATGTTATCATTATTCAGACCACTGTTTTTGCTCCAATCCCAACATTTCAGCTGGTGCGCTCTTCTACTTTCCTCAGTTTTGAATTTTTGTAAAGGATTCTTTATTCTCTGTTCATTTTTCATGCGGATATTTGCCGTTAATCATAGATTATTCTAGCTCAAAGCTCTGTAAATAGTAGTGATAATATTAGTCGTTTATTTTTACGGAAACATTTGGTATTCATTGACCGAAGCAACCAGTGTCACTTTCGGGTGAAATTTAGAAAATTTTTCTCTTCAAATAATTTTTCAAGAAAATAAGTTTCTCATATCCGACAGCTGTTATCGCACCTTTCAGTGTGAAGGGGGCTTTCTCTCCATTACTTTTGTTTGCAGTGGCATCGAACGTCAAAATCTTGACTAGGTCATTAATTTTCTCTTCCAGTTATGTATACTATCCATTTTAGCTTTTGCTAAGGGTGAAAGTCAATAAATTATGTTATTGTTTTTTTTTTGTGTGGGGGGGGAGTCTTTCGTACAGTAATTTCTATCAGATTCTGTAGCACTAGTCAACGATGTGTGAAAAATGAATGTCCCCTCTAAGACCTACAGGCTTCATTCTATCAAATCAATTTTCAATCATTAATCTGAGATGCTAGCTTAGATATTCCTGGGAGTTAAATATTTCTGACCGTTGTAACTTAGGGTAGGTTACTGAATAGAATAATCACACAAAGTTTGGTAATGAACGATAATACTTAGGACAAGAACAGCATATATAAGATTCGCCAGCGGCGCGTAGAAGTAGTAGTCAGCTGATAGAAATGAGTCAAGTGAATTCCATAGTGAATCTCAAATTGCAGGATATTTACCAACCGCCCAACGTGGTTAGATGTGGCACAAGACCGAATTTAATGTGGGGTATCCGAGCCCGTAGGCTCGGCTAAAATTCCCCGTATACCTGGTATCAAACGGGGTCGAGTAGCTGTTTTCCGAGACAAGACTCTGCCCTTCGACATAGCCTCGTCTGAGTAACCTCTCTACCCGGAGGCAGAGAGTTTGACCAACACAGCTGGAGACGAAACTCCAACTGCAGACCAATATACAGTATTTACTAATGTATTTATTTGAATGGGAGCATAGCCATTTTCGTCCGTATGTATGCTACAACACTGCCCGTATTTGGCAACATGCATGACATCCATACGAAAGACTAGAGCGGACGAAGTTGTGTAAAAATATGACTTTAGTTTTCAAGTTAATTTTTTGGCATTGTAGCAGTTGGCTGTATTGTGTGAAACTACCCCTGTTGCAGAATATTCTGTTTTTAATTTATCTCCTGTAATAATTTTTTTTTTTTTAACTGATTCATAAACTGGGGTATTTTATGTATTTATTATGTACTAATTACACATCCTGAATTTGTATAATGGATTGAGGACACGTGTCGCCACTGCTTCCTTTCCTATTCCTGATACTATCTTGAGTTCTGTGTCTTGGAACACTTTGAAGAGGAAGTTGATTTGTATGTTTTCCTCCGAAACACCCCTGAACGCAAGTGTAACATTCACATTCATTAAGGGCGAAATTCACTGCTGTAGAAATGGTTTGCAATGCTAAATCGCCAAACATTACAATTTCTTTGGTAAAGACTATACATATAAATAGTTGCAAATCCTATACATGGATAGATTGAAAACTTATATATAGATAGATGCCAGGCTTATAAATAGAGAGATGTAATACCTATATATGGATAAATGCAATATCTATATATAATGATATAATGATAATCTTCTCTTTGTTTGGATGTTAAATTGAGACGTTGACAAACAAAAGTTTCATGATTTAAAACCGTTTGCCTCACCCGAAAAAATATTGATGCGCTATAGGAAGTAAAACACAGGGCTTACAGAAAATTGAAACAATTGAATGTCTCACAGAGTACGCATGTTATTTTCTTTTCTTAATGGCTACTAGTCATTTCATTATATAATTAAAGAATCAACAGCGCATATGTAAAGATTTGACTATGAGAATCATGGTGTGTGTCTACCATTGTGGATTAATGGATTAGGGTTAAATCGAATTGGCAGAAATGCTTAACAAACTGAAGTTTCCAATACACAATAATAAAAGAAAATATCAAAAATAATAATAAGCAAACAACACACACACACACACACACACACACACACACACACATATATATATATATATATATATATATATATATATATATATATATATATATATATGTATATTATGTCATTGGCAGAAAGCACTACTTCGCTGTATCACTGCTCCTCAGTGCTACTACACATCCGAATGTCTCACTCTATGACTGAAACTCGATCGATTTGATATCACACAGAGTTTCTACTAATAAGTTATCATCACACGGTAGACAAAAACACCTAATTCTAGCGTAATGTGTTTACAAATATAAACAAACGCCATATATATATATATATATATATATATATATATATATATATATATATATATATATATATTAAGAGTGAACATTGAAGTCAACACTTAGAGGCGACAGGCTGTTTTATGCTAGATGCCTAACGATTGGCTCAAACATGAAACAGACTGTCGCGTCTAAGTGTTGTCTCCAGTGTTCACTTTTATATTTACACACGATCGATCTTTGATATTGAGCGCTTTATCCCATAAATATAGCACACCTTAAGAGTATATTTCATCATATATATATATATATATATATATATATATATATATATATATATATATATTCCCAGTGGATCCTAGTAATATAAAATATTAAAACTGATCCACAAAAGCGTTCAATGTATTTAATATTAGAGCAAAAATTAATACACAATTAAATAAAAGATTATATCATCTGCCAAAATAAGCTTATTCCCCATATGAGGTGAATTGGGATTTTCTTGTGTGTATATATATATATATATATATATATATATATATATATATATGTGTGTGTGTGTGTGTGTGTGTGTGTGTGTGTGTGTGTGCAAGAAAAATATGCATAAAGCAAGATAGTATTAGGTTGATGCAAAAATAATGACGTAATAATGTTGTTTTTTGACGTTATACGTCAAAAAAACGGCATTATTACGTCATTATTTTTGCACCAACCTAATAATTTAAAAAGTTCGCAAAGTAAGAATTTAGGTAACCAACAAAAGGGATACAGTCACGTCATCACAACGTTCTAGCTCTTAGATATATTTAGAAAAAAAAGGTATGTTTAGAAAAAAAAGATATGTTTAGGAAAAAAAAATATGATTAGAAAAAAAAAAAGATATGTTTAGAAAAAAAAAGATATGTTTAGAAAACAAAGATATGTTTAGTGGACACACGCCGCCATCGAATGCGACACAAGGCGGAGGTATAATTTTGCTTTATACCGTGGAAAGTTGCCCCTTTTGGGGACGCTTCAGGTGCCGGGCAAGAAACACAGCCGCCTCCGGAAGAAGAGATCATGCCTGCGGGGAGCACCCCTCCACTCTTGGAGAGAAAAGAACAGAAATATATCCGATAAAACCTAGAAGTGATCTATCTTATTGTCTAGGAAGATATCCCAGAATGCATCTGCACGATTTCTCTATAAATGTAGGGATGCAATGATTTTTGCAGCCATACACGCCGAGATTGAAACCAAAAACTATGTTACGTAATTAGAGAGGAAATGTTTTCACATCCCATCATTTTATCGCATTGTAACTTTAATTGCGCCATCTGTGACCTACCTAGAATGAATCAATGTTGCTTCATATAATCAAATGTAAAGATTTCTAAAGATTATCTTGTTTAAGGTTTCTCTTCGTGTAGCTTCGAATAATTTTTTTTTTATTGGAGCTACAAAATTATCAAATAAAAATATCCATCAGCTAGATAAAAAGAAAATATTGTATAAAAATAGTCTTCTGATGCTAGCTTGCTGCAATATAAAATTGACGCAGGTTGGGGAACACACCAGCTGAATATGTTTATAAACAGGCTGTATAAGGATATAGGCTTGAATAATTCACCAAACAATACAGATAACCATCATTATCATCACAAAGCGAATAACCATGATATATATATATATATATATATATATATATATATATATATATATATATATATATATATATATATATATATACACACGGTGGTACGTGGAAAACTTGTCAGACCAACAAAAACATGACTTCGATTCCTGGAACATATATGCTGTTCTAATCTGCAGTTCATACTTCTCACTTTGTTTCGCAAGTTTCCTTAATCCTCGCAAAAGATCCTTATTTTTGGTCATTGAAACAGAATTGTCGTAGTTGATTGAGCCGAGAACAGTTCAGACGGCCCACTAGCGTGTATATATATATATATATATATATATATATATATATATATATATATATATATACCATGTATAATAAATCCTACAATTTGAATATTTTGATACAACATTAGTGCATATTTTAATTCAAATCGCTATTTAAGGGAGCCGACGAAAGTGATTCCGAAAAGTATACCTGAGAGTAATACTGAAACGCTATAAAATATGACAGAAATGTTGACAAAAAGGTTGTGTGCAGAAGCGAGGATTTCTTCGATGCACGTTCGAAAAAAATCTTCGCAAATCTTTGAAATATATTTTTATGAGAAATTATAATTAACGAACATTTGAAAAAATCTTATTAGGAAGTAAAATAAAAACAATTTTAAAAAAATAGATTGAAAAAATATTAAGAAATATACTTAAATTATAATGAATTAATGGAAAGTGATCTTAAGGTATTTAATTTACTCTCTGTAATATATATATATATATATATATATATATATATATATATATATATATATATATACACATTAACATACGCTCTATCTCTAATATTGAACACCTTAACCTATAAATACATAGAATACATTAGACGTATATTTTATCATGTATATATATATATATATATTCAAACATATATTGTTAAATATAACAGACAATGAATAACTATAAAGTTTGATCAGGAGCCGTTCTAAATTTTGTATGGTTGCTTAAATTTGGATATTTTTATTATGCATGAACGATGAAATAGAAGATTGCTCTGCGACAATAACAGTCGAGGAATAAATATTATTAATCTTGTATATTAATATAACAGAGTATCATCTTTGATGGTGAATGTCATTGTTTAAATGCCCATATGACGACTCTGAAGATGGCTCACGTGAGCCGAATACTTTGATCAAAGAACAGCATAATAAAAAAAATGCCCAAGTTTAGAACGGCTCATGGTCAAACGTATTAGACATTCATTGTCTGTTATATTTAACAATATATATTTGTATAAATTCTGCTCAATACACTATATATATATATATATATATATATATATATATATATATATATATATATATATATATATATATATATATATTCATTCATTCTGTAAACTTTATTTTCAGTGGATGATATTTTTTTTCTATAACGGTGTCTATTGGCCTGTTGAAAGAATTAATAAATAAAATGTTTTCTCTGACAAGGTTCGAACCTGCGTCCTCTTTGGTCGGAGAGAACAATAACCATTTTATACTGTTCGGCCAGAGCGAATAACAGACCAGATGCTGGTGTCCTCTGAAGTTGTCTGGATACAAAAAAAATGTGTTTTGCGAAACAATAATGTCAAAAATGGTCATCCAATTTATTAATCGAAGATAACTTTTTTTCAGGAAAGCAATCTTTGTAATCAGTGTTCTCGATATCAAGAAATGAACCATTAATAATAATAAATCTTGTCCCTATCCTAAGTTTCTCATAGATTCCATCCACTCGTCAGGAGATAATTTACGTTCAATAGTTTTTATTTTCTTTTTTTTCTTTAGAGAAATCCGATTTCTGAAAATGAATTTACAATCGATTCTCTTGACAAATCGATATAATATCTGTGACGTTATGGAGAAGATAAGTGAACATTTAATGTTATTTATCACGATATATATCGTACAAATGAAATGAAATATCTAAAGTCCTGATGAGATGATTCCATCTACGAAAGTTGAAGTCGGGAAGATGATTTTTATTTTATTTTCTTTACTATTCATTCTGTTTACTGTTCATTTCTGGTGTGTACTTATTTCCTTCCGAGTCCCGCCCAGAGACCTAATGTTAGAAATGGCATCATGACATTTTCCACTGAGCAACTTTTTAAAAAGTTAAAAGACAAATCAATACATAAAACACATATTTTACATAGATAAAGCCCTTCCTAAGGTGTGGGCTGTACTCGTGAGAACGAATTTTTTTTTTTTAATTCTTTAAGGGATGGGCTAGCAGGAATCCCTTCACTAGAGTCTGTTGGAATGTTCGGTCAAACCGAGGGCTCCAGCTATAACAGGGATTGTTGATGTTCTCATCCGCCACATTATTATTATTATTATTATTATTATTATTATTATTATTACTATTATTATTTGTTTTTATTTTTTATCATATATTTGCTTACAAAGACTGTTTACCTTAAATTCGTTATCCTCTAGAAAAATCAATGATCTACGTTTTAGGGCGAAGCAAAATCCTAGCACACACACACACACACACGCACACACACACACACACACATATATATATATATATATATATATATATATATATATATATATATATAAGATCAGTTAAAAGGGAAGACAAATTAGAAAATTAAAACCAATGAAAATTGAGCACTTTTTAATGATCTGATATAAATATGTGTACAAAATTTTAGATATAACTAAAAATATATCCGTAAAAGGACAATATCTATAAAGACAAAAGGAAAACATATCTTAGTCGACATCTTTCGTCCTCTGATGGAATTTATCAAAGGACATTTGCCCTGATAAAGTCCATCCGAGGACGAAACGCATCAGTTAAGATAATTTTTCATTATGTCATTATTAACGTATATATATATATATATATATATATATATATATATATATATATATGTTTCATTAAATAATGTAGACAAATGGTGTTTATTTATTTTATGTAAATTCTTTTCATATCGTCTGATGACCTCAATAACATTATCATTAAACGAAGAAAGAAAATCACAATATTGATACATATTTTTTAATCCAATCTATGCTTTCGGCTTACATAAGCCATTATCAAAGATGACAATTACATTACAATATATTAAGCAATACACGGACAAGATAGTGATGATAGTCTGTTTCTGTTTGCATGGATGATTTCCAAGCAACTCGTGCGTATAAGACGCTGGAAGCGAAAATCGCACCGAAGTTCATGACTTCACACGTGAATTCACGTGGTCATGTGTGACGTCATTAACTGCGGTACGATTTTGGGTTTGGATATGGATTAAAAAATATGGATCAATATTGTGATTTTCTTTCTTCATTTAAAGATAATGTTATTAAACTTATCAGACGTTATGAAAAGAATTTACATAAAATAAACAGACAATACTTGTCTATATTATTTAATGAAACATGTATGAATGAAAAGATGCTGCCTATATACACACAATATATATATATATATATATATATATATATATATATATATATATATATATATATATATATATATGTATGTATGTATATACTAACATACAATAAATATGTTGGTGTGATCAATAGACAACTTGCCAAAAGAGTTGACACCATAAACAAGAAAACCCCCAAAAGCCCAAAAAGCAAACATCTACAGAAGAGTCGACTAAGAATAGTTTTCCTTTTTATTCATTTCGTTCCTTTAGAGATACACTCTATATGAAAATAATTCACACACATACATACACACATGCACTCACATACACACACATATATCCCTTTCTCTTCTATTAACATATATATATACACACATATATATATACATGTATATGTATGTATATATGTATGTATATATATATATATATATATATATATATATATATATATATATATATATATATATATATATATATATAGCATAATGAGAAGGCACGTATACTTTCCTAATATGTATATATAGAAAAAGTTGCAAATTAAAAAAATAATAGTGTTTTTTTTATGAAAGTATTTATTTATTTATATGTATATTTGATATTTCAGACTGACCTCAATCTTTCTTCAGAAATAACTGTTTGTATTTGTATTAGATTGGTGCAAATATAATGACGTAATAATGTCGTTTTTTGATGTTAAAAATACGTTAAAAAACGACATTATTACGTCATTTTTGCACCAACCTAATATTAGGTTGGTGCAAAAATAATGTCGTTATGTTAATACGTGAGAAAACGACATTATTTTTGCACCAACCTAATAACAAACAATTATTCTGAAGAAAGATTGAGGTCAATCTGAAATATCAAGTATATATATATATATAAATAAATAAATACTTTCATAAAAAAACATTATTATTTTTTAATTTGCAACTTTTTCTATATATACGTTAATAAGGATAAATGGAATATATTTATGTTATTAACGCGAGTAAAGTAATATATATATATATATATATATATATATATATAATGCACAGTTTAAAAAGGAGTCGCCAGTTCAGTTTAAAAACGAGCATCCGTTAAAAATAACGTTTGTAGTGGTTATATATATATATATATATATATATATATATATATATATATATATATATACCAAAATATGGGTTTGTGTAATTTAAGATATGTTATATAATTTGAAATTTACAGGTTAATTTTTTTTCTTTGTTTATATATTATTTAAACTAATATTTGCTTCCCTAACGAAATTGTTCAGCCAATACATTCTTCGGCCTTCTTAACATTTCCTGAAGTTCTGAAAATAAAGTATTTTCTTCATCCCATAATATGCATGGCTGTTATAATTATCTTTGTTGTTTTTAGCAAAACGATTCTGCCGATGCTTTTCATTTGCTTCTTGCATCACTCAGTTGTCCGGTCTTTAGAATTAGTTTCGTATCTTTTTCTTAAAATCTTTTTGTTGTTTCAGCTACAAGAATTTAGCCCAGCAGAATCACATGACTGGATGTTATGGCCGCAATGTTTAAGTCACGAAAATTGAACTCTGGTGACAAATTACAATCTTCGAATCCTTCCACACTTCTGGTTCAGCAAATGTCAAAACTTAAAATTCGCCCGTTCCATCGTTAAAATCTCGCCTTAACAATAAATCCCTTGGACCATGGCGCTGAAACCTATCAAAAATAGCCGTCAAACATTGGGTATATTCCGACCTCGCCTCTTCGTCCTGTCGCGATAGAAACGTTACAAATTAACAGCCAGTGATTCTGTTGGACTTGTCGGAAAGTTGGAATTGTGAAAATCACACAAAATATACACACGGGGAGTTCTTAAGACCGAATACGCTATTAACTTTTGGAAGTGTTTATCGGCTGATAAAAACAACAAAAGGTAAATACAACAGTTCGAGTAATATACGGCTAATGAGGAACCGGAAGTTGATGCATATTCTTTATCGAAAAGCTTAGTGAGAATAACCAACGTTCAAAATGAAGATAGCCTTCACTTGAGTCTGTTAAATTATGACACGACCTCGACATCAACAAGTCATATCCCATAATCCACATAGAAAGAAAATGTGAAAACGATATGAAAGATAGCAAAATGGTTGTGAATAAAAGTAGATACATTTGTAATGTTTATTTTTATAAATTAATAAACCAGAACGACGTAAAGGTATAATTATTCGGACAAACTTTTTTCTGTATTTGAAGTTTAAGCGTTATTCTAAAAATGGTAATAATTGTTACACTCAAGAGAATCGTCTGCTCATTCTAGAAGATTATTATTGTTGCTATTAGGTTGGTGCAAAAATAATGACGTAATAATGTCGTTTTTTTACGTTAAAAAATAAGTCAAAAAACGACATTAGTACGTCATTATTTTGCACCAACCTATTATTATTATTATTATTATTATTAATAATAATAATAATAATTATAATAATAATAAATTAATAATAATAATAATAATAATAATAATAATAATAGTTTACATATTTTATTGCATTTAGAAAAATTGTTGACATTATTTTATAGCCCACTTAGAGATTATTATTATTATTATTATTATTATTATTATTATTATTATTATTATTATTATTATTATTATTATTATTATTAATATATATTGTATTGTATTTAGAAAATTAATCGTACTATAATTAATTATTAAAAATTAATATTATTAAGTAATAATATTACATTATTTTATAGGCCACTTATAGATTATTATTATTTTGTTATTATTATTATTATTATTATTATTATTACTACTACTACTACCACTACTACTACTACTATTGAGTGCGTGGGTATTACATCAATAAAGTGACGCTAGGGTATAAGTATATGAAGCCTCAAATACGCATCAGGACATCCATTCTGACAATAGCATAGCAGGTACATTCACCACAGCTAATGTTATTACGGAGTGAAACAGCCGTTGAGCTGCAAATACACTAAGGCCAATATATCCATCATGACAACAAGTCTAATAAAGGTATACCAGGCAGATGCATTGCAGCCAAGTATGCGCGATATGTTTCCAGGTTTAGCTGTGAGAGCAGCTCATAAACTTGCAGGGGAGGTCCCAGTTAGAAATACCATCATGCTGAGTAACCCAGTCAGTTCATACGGTCCCCGATTGAATGGGCTCACAAGTATGTAGATATCGCATTCAAGTCTCTTTGGTTGCCTGATCTTTCGAAACATCTCCCTCGACACTTAATTATGATGCTCCCTAACTACTCCCGCTCATGAACAGTGATGTACAGATTGTCAGCAACTAGGTGACATGCCCAGTTAGTAATGGCGAGGAAACTGATATGCAAATCTGAGGTAATTAACGGTTTATTTACAGTACCCCCACCTTAATTCACAAAGACAAAACGTATACAAAATGTATATGCCTCCAACCAATTTAGAGCAGACGCCATGAGAACTATTATTATTATTATTATTATTATTATTATTATTATTATTATTATTATTTATAAAATCATTATTAATAGTTTATATATTTAACTGGACTTAGTTGATTATTATTGGTAATAATAATTATTAAAATTCAAAAACATAGAAGCAGTTGATGTTTTTAATGCTATTTAATAAAATTCTTAGAATTCATCATTGTTATTATTATTATTATTATTATTATTATTATTAGTTTGTGCATTTGCATGTTCCCACTGGGTACCTTGTAGTTTTCGCTACAGATTAATTGAGAGCAAGTTTCATCAAATACGCAGCACCTTACTCGATATCATTTATTATTATTATTATTATTATTATTATTATTATTATTATTTAAAGAGGCATTATCATGAGAGTTTTTATCCTTAATATAACGAATAATTAAAATTTTTACAGGCTCTTTTTTAATTCTCAATGTCATTACTATTAGGTTGGTGCAAAAATAATGTCGTTTTCCCACATTGTAACATATGTGAGAAAACGACATTATTTTTGCACCAACCTAATACAAACTCTGACCCATTCTTACTTCGCAAAATGTAAGATATGTTATCGAACACTTCTTAAAATTAGTACTAATCGAATCTGGGGACCGTTGTTGGGGCTCAAGTGACAATAAGACTTATTATTATTATTATTATTATTATTATTATTATTATTATTATTAATTTCTCTGCTTTATTTAACATCGGAGATTTAGGAAAACATCAGATAGGAATTATAAAACATATTCTCTTTGAATAAACGAGTCATTTCTTTTTCTTTTTAATTTTTAATTTTCGAAAAAGTTCTAATTTGTATCATAAAGATTGAAAAAAATCTAAATTCTATTTTTTTGTTTTAGTCTTAATTTAAACTGAAAAATAACATTTCTGTCCCATAATATTTGTTACATATTGTGTGTAGAATTATATGAAATTCATACAATCATTATGGGAGAGCGATATTAATCTAATATAATGTAATAACTTTGTCCCATAATAGTTGTACAATTTTTGTAGGAAATGTGTATAAAAATGTCAGAATTCTTATGAGACAGATTATGTAATAATAAAATACCTTTGTCCCACACTAGTTATACCACTCGTGTGTGAAATGTGTATGCAAATATAACAATTCATATAGGACAGAGGTTGTATAAGAATGTAATATGTCTGTCCCATAAAAATTGTTCCATTAATGAATGAAATGTATATGCATTTGTAACAATACTTATGGGACAGGTTATATAATACTGAAATCCCTCTGTCCCATAATAGTTGTCCCATCCGGACATGAAATCTATGTAAAATATAGCAATTCTTATGGGACAGATTATAAGGTTATACCAGTGGCCCGTAATAGCTGTTCCATTCATTTATGAAATTTGGATGCAACTGTATCAATTCTTATGATACAGACGTCGTAATGACAATGTAAAATAACTGTCCCATAAAATTGTTCCATTTCTGTTTGAAATGTGTTTGCGTATGTAGCAGTTCTTATGGAACAGAGGTAGTTATTATAATTTTTGTTATTGCATGTAAAGATGATGTCCACCAACAAACATTTTGGTGTCGACGACAAAAAAAAATAAGAAAAAAAAAAAAGAAAAACACGCGGAATATTAATATCATCTGCATACTTCTAAAATCTGTTCTGGCAATTTAATGTTTTATGATAATTTTTTCCAGGTTTTATACTTATATTTCCCAGACGCATTTTGAGGGATTTTTTTTTTTTAGAAATAATTATTACTATTTTGAATTATTAAGTTTTGTTTTTGATTTCGTATTAAGACTTCATAGACAGCGTGCATGTGCTGTTAAGAATAATAAAAAGTTTTCTTTTTCTGTATAAATGGAACCGATGAAAAATAAGACACTGAAATGAAATACGAAATATGAGACAAGTCAAATAAATAAGGACGGAGAACAAATGTCTCGTTGTTCATATTTTGTTATATTTCAAAAACTTTTAATATGAAAATAATTATGCATGAAAATGATGTAGCTACAGAGACTAAAACATCGATATATATATATATATATATATATATATATATATATATATATATATATATATTACAATTTTTTCATATAGACAAAACAATTTCCTCACTACAAAGATGCAACTTCGTTCCGGTGCATTTAATTACACCTCGACTGGTAAGAAACAAAATGGTTATATAAGCAAGCCGCATGTGGAACGTCACTTCCTTTTTCTATTCGTTTGAAAAAAAGTAAATTTTAAGAGTGGAGGTATAAGGATAAAGAAAAGATAGGAAAGGCCAAGGGGTTACTGAGTGAAACAATAGTGCTTGTGGATAGCAGTTTGGTGATGGATTGTTGTTGTGTGAAAGGGATGACTCAACCCGAAAATTTTAAATCAACGTCAAGGGTTTAGGCACACTATTTTCAAGACTACTAGAATTTATATATTATTTTCGTTTTCATTACATCGGGGTATATATATATATATATATATATATATATATATATATATATATATATATGTATATATGTGTGTGTGTGTGTGTGTGTGTGTGTGTATGTATATATATACATATATATATATTAACAGAAAGGACAGTCAGATTAATAATCCACAGTTCTTTAGCTTTTATTTTTTAAAAGGTGCTTGACACAAAGTATAGCATAATATTATAATATTATTATTTAAAAATTAATTTCAATGTTTCGAAACTTAAAATTATTGTTCCATTTTTAAGGGAAATTCAATAACTTCAGAAAAAAAAACTTTTACTTTTAAAAGCGCAGTAGTATTGAAGAGTTTAAGTAAGGGGGTGAATAACATTTCAAAACTTTTATGGGTGTTGTTTTATTTGACGAATCCAAAATAGGTTAATTAATATAATGAGGACAGACGAAAGACGTACCAATATAATCAGTACCAAAAAAACTTATTAAATATTAACTATTAACCATATGACAGAAATGAAGCACGGAGAGAAAAGGTTTTAAGTACGGAATTTTTGGTCACCCCTGTGTCCTTCATTAATGGACCGATGAATAAACAGAGAAATGAGATATATGTTTTTGTAGATAGTTTATTTTCTGGTGGAAATCATATTTTTCCTCGATATGCGAAACCTTTAGATAAAACAATCCGCTTATGGTACTACTTTACACAACATAAAATTTAATGCACTTAGATGTGTAAAAGGACCACTGTAGTAAACTTCTTAAAAGACAATCAGGAAACAAAATTTAGTAGTAGCTTACAAAAGATATCATGAAAAATCTTACTACACTCGCTTTACAAATAGTCGAAAATCTTTTATAGCATTTCGGTTATGAATCGGAAAAAAAACAAATGAAAATCTATTAGGTCAGCGCGTTTTCCTCTTTGTAGATCTTTATCAGGGCAACTTTATCACTTGGACGAAACTCATTTACATGGACTGTTTTTTCTCTTGTCTGTTTTTTATCATATTGTCTACACAGATATAGAAATATAAGAATTTTTAAAATATATGTATATTTGTCCATGTCATAATGTGTGACGTCATTTGTTTACATTTGGATACGCTTTGAGCATATATGAATGTACATGAGAGATTCATGGAAGATTGAATTTTAAAGGCAGTAAATTCGACCTTGCTAACCAAACGTTCCTCTGTTGCCAAATCGGTTAAAGGCACATCAGGCTATATGATGGTTCGGTATAGGATACAGGTTCGATTCCTGTCGGACGACGAATATTTTCTATGAAAATTTCTCAGACATTCAGGCCGGTAAATGTTGTTTAATACTGTTTATTATGAACAGAGCATTTACTTAAATGTTTGTATCACTAAAAACGATGTATAAAGATAAAAATATCTTTATATATATAACAGTCTTGTTTTATACAGCCATTTACAAAACATTTTCATGCATTTCGATTTTTCAAAATGGATAACAGTCTTTTAATAACATTCTCGAGATCGATTGTTCTTTTCAAGTTTTGATTTAAAAGGGTCCCATCAGAGGACTAATATGCATGCAAGAAAACGACTATACAAATAATACTCACGCGCAAATACGCACTCACATAACACACACACACACACATATATATATATATATATATATATATATATATACAAGTATATGATTGGTGTATACGGAATGAATTCCAATAACCAATAATTACTATTCTTAAATGAGTGCTCAATACAGAGTAGTGCAGATATAATTATTTATTTAAAAATTATAACATAAATATGTTATAAAATCAATTAATTTGAATCTTTTAAAACA
>OZ010588.1:101531011-101548511 GCA_963932145.1 Acanthosepion lycidas
TGTGTGAAAAAAACGAGTCGGGCTATTGCCGAGGGCATTATGTGTATTCATTAATATATACTTAATCGCTCTGTTATATAACATTCGGCACTATTATTATAAAACCTAAGAAAAAATATATGTACGTGCAAGTATAAGTGTGTATAAGGGTGTTTTTTTTTTGTCTATCATTACAATACATACATGTTTAATGGTCATAGCTAAATCAGACCAGGAAACAGTAGTATTTAAAAGTGCTCAATACACGTGTCAAAAAAAAAAAGAGTAAAAATAAGCTGTAGAGCATTTAACATTAAAAATCCACTGCCTTGGTGTCAATCTTACGCTATCCTCCGGTGATTTTTATCAAATGAGAAACTAACGCATATTTTATTATTTTTTTAAGAGCGGTACATTAATTTTCTTCACAAAAGTGAAATAGAAAGGGAGGAGGAAGATGTGAATAAAGAAGAAGACGTGAAATAGAAAGGGAGGAGGAGGATGTGAATAAAAAATAGAAAGGGAGGAGGAGGATGTGAATAAGAAAGAAGAAGTCAAATAGAAAGGGAGGAGGAGGATGTGAATTAAAAAGAAGTAAAATAGAAAGGGAGGAGGAGGATCTGAATAAGGAAGAAGAAAAAAAAAAAGAAGTAAAAAGAGAAGAAAAGCAAGTGTGTTGTAACTGAATTGGTGGTTTGGGAGGTAAAGACAATTTTTAGCCCGCCTCATATGTGTGTGTATAAATATATATATATCTATATATATATATATATATATATATATATATATATATATATATATATATTGTTTATGTTACTGAGTTGATACGTGTGTGTTACTATTTCTGTACTACTAATTTGTTTAATTAGGTCATGAAGATGTAATTATGTCATGAAGATGTAATTAGGTCATGAAGATATAATGTAAAAGGATTATAGGAAGAAGTTCGTGCAATATTAGAATACAATATTTCTCTCCCACAATAGTTGTTCCATCCGCGTAAATGTGTATGCAAATGTAACAGTTACTATAGGACAGACCTAATGTAAGGTTTTAATACACTATATCTGTCCCATAATTCATTCCAGTCGTCTATTAAAGATGTATACAAATGTAACAATTATTATGTTATAATAATATGATTTAATACAATGCAGGGGGCGATAGATAAATTTTCGTCGAAATGACGCCAAAATGAAAATAAAACTGAGATCTCATTTTAACAGATATGCAGGGTGCAATGGATAAATTGTCGTCTAAATGACGCAAAAAAAAAAATTATGTTGGTGCAGAAATAATGTCGTTTTCTCACATAGTAACATATGTGAGAAAACGACATTATTTTTGCACCAACCTAATAAAAGTACCACTCACTGGTATCTCATTTTAACAGATATATTTACCAAAATTACACAAAAATATCTTGAAATACTAAAGAGTACATTAATTCTATAAAATTGCCATTTGATTCAGCCACGGTCTCCAGACGACTTCAAAATTTCCTGTAACTCTTCTGGACAGTCTCCTTGTTTAAGTTGGTGAATGCTGCCATAACCCTTACCTTCAATTCATCTTTGGTGTTACAAGGTTTCTTGGTCTCTCCATGAACTGCACCCGACACATAATAATGAAGGAGGTTACAGTCTGCAGACTTAGGTGGGCTGATGTAAACGGTGATGTGGTCGCAGAAACTCTCTGACAGTTATATTTAGGGTCTTCTGCTTGTGTGTCATAATGCAGAGTCCTGTTGCCAGATATAGGGGTCTTCCAGCAGCCACACTCTTAATCCAAGGCAGCACTACCTTCTCAAGTCACTTAATACAGGACTCCATTTTGAGTCTAATGGCTTGTGCAAAGACGAATGGAAGTATTAACGTCGCCTCACTAGTGATCACTTCAAACACCTTCGTAATCACCATTAGACTCATCCAACTCTTTCCGAATCCTTTGCACTGTCATCAGATTGACGCCCAAACACTCTGAAATGTTCTTATTAGAGCTTCCGTTGTTAGTGCCAGTCAGTACAGTATGCCCTTTCCAAATTTCTGGCAAAGTGAATTGCATCATTGTGCTTATTTTTTTTTCTCGCAGACGGTGACCAACTGACCCTACTATACTGTGGAGTCGGCAAAAAAAAACAATGCGCATGACCGTAATTAAAAACCGCACCCTGTATGTCCGTTCCATAATAGTTGTTTTAGTCGTGTATAAAATATGTATGCAAATATAACAATTATGACGGAACAGACATATTTTAAAGATTTGATATAATATTCCTGTCCCATAATAGTAGTTTCTCTCGAGTTGTGAAATGTCACATATATTATGGGACAGACGTAATATAATAATTAATAATATAATAATATATAATGATACAATAAAATATAATAAAAATACAATATAATAATATAATAATAATTATATATAATAATATAATAATTATAATAATATAATAATATTTAATAAAACTAATAACAATAATAACAATAATAATAATAATAATAATATAATAATATTCTAATAATATATAATATAATATAATATAACAAAATATAATAATTTATATTAATATAATAATATGTAATAATAATGACAATAATAATAATAATATAATAATAATAATAATATTAGGTTGGTGCAAAAATAATTTCGTTTTCTCACATAGTAACATATGTTAGAAAACGAAATTATTTTTGCACCAACCTAATATAATACAATAAAATATAATAAAATGTAATAATATAAAATATAATAATATAGTAATATATAATAATATAATAATATTTAATATTAATAACAATAATAATAATTTAATAACATTATAATAATAAAATATAATAATAATAACATAATCATTTAATAATATAATAATTATAATAATATAATATAATAATATTATATAATATAATAATATAATATATTAATATTATATAATAAAATATAATAATATAATATAATATTATATAATAGAATATAATAATAGAATATAATAATATTATACAATAAAATATAATAATATAATATAATAATATTATATAATAAAATATAATTATGTAATAATTAATAATATAATAATTACGATATATAATAATTTAATGTATTAAAATAATTGTTCTTTTCGTACTCGCAATTTGGAATAGTGGTTACTTCATAAATATAACAATAGAAGTTGATTAAAACTCACCGTTAATCCTTTAAAAGATTTGAATAACTCCTTTTATATTTAAGCATAACGTAACACTGATTCAGTAGGCACGAACAATAATTGTCATCACATGGCCGAAACATTATGTCTATAATAACAGCCATTCAGTGAATCAATAATACTTCAAAGAATCTATCTAGATTTTCGCATCCAAATGCTCGTCAAGGCCACATCGACGATAAATGAGATATGTTACTTGGCTTAAAACTACTTTTATCATTAAATTATCATAATTGTTGATTCATACTCTTAATAATAACATTTATAACTACCAAGATTAAAGCAACAGACCGAAGTATTTAAATGATATTGAAAATTAAACAAAAATATGTTTTTGTATTAAGAAGTAATGGATTCATTGATTCGACATAATTTTATCATTTTAAAAGTTTTTAGTGGCTAGACATATTTGAGTATTGCCGCTGTTTATTTTATTTTTAGTAAGATTTTTTCGAATATTCAGGTTGGTAGAAGAAATAAAATAAGTTTTAAAATGAACGGAGTGTCTCTTTACCTATGGGTATCCACTAAAAGTGATAAAAAAATAAAGAATTGAGAGCACGTACAAAATCATATAGATCACGATTTACATGATGAGATAGATAGATAGATAGATAGATAGATAGATAGATAGATAGATAATTGAAATGTCTCTAGATAAATTATGGCGGATGATAAGTGATTTAAGGTCTAATAAACGAAAGTGAGTAAATGATGTAGATTTTTTAAATGTAATTAATATTTAAATTGTTTTGGTATTAGATAAATTTGGGAGGATGAGAGAGAGAGAGCTTGTATTTGTGAATGTGGTAGGAGGTGAGAAAGTGGTTCAGATAGATAGATAGATAGATAGATAGATAGATAGATAGAAAATATATTTATATAAACAGACCCAATACGAGAGGTGTATTCCTTGTTACGTGGTGAGGACAGGGTTTCTTGCCTGAGTGTACACACTAGATTCCCCAACGACGTTGTGTCACATCTTGTCTCAGTTGAAAGTCCGGAGTAAATAATATATAGAAGTCATGGAGGAATCATAGATTGCGGCTCGGATTGAAGAATCGTAGAGCCGAGTTCGAATTCCAGTCATTACATTAACCTATGTGCTATTAACTTTAGGAAAGTTATGAAGTCTCTTCTCCATCAAGCTCTAAGCAAATAGCATGGCAGACTGGGTTCTAGAACCGGTCTAAGAGAAGGAAAACTCTGAATTCAAAACTCGGCCTGGACAGGGTTGGTCTCCATCAGGCTACCTTACCCAAGAAACACCATTTCTACCACGGCTGCAGTACATGTGGTCACTGGGCTCCTTTCCTTGTTCGTTAATCTACTTAGGGAGTTAGATTTGATAAACGGTCCTCATAACTTCTCCGGAGCGTAATTTTAAACAGCAATGGTTAACGAGAAATGTAGAATAATGACTCAAGTAGTTGTAATAGTAAGCTATGGTCATTAAGATGAAAGAAATTCTAAACAAAAATTCACAGTACTTGACAATGCTTCATTTAATAAAAAGACAGGATAATATTACTACTACTAATTAATGTAGATAGAAACATCTTAAGATGAAATAAATCCTAGTCAAAAATGAATAATAACTGAGAATGCTTCATTTAATATTAAAGTGAAGATAATGTTACTACTACTTATCCTCTATTTCTCTTGTGTTTTGAAGTCGTTTTTAATCATTTCACCTCAGATAGGGCAATAAAGCCACTAAGACACAATCGATTACTGGGTATGAAAGAAACACATTATTAAGGAGAGTGAACAGTAAAAGGCCAGGAATTAAGAACACAAAAGATAACGATTGGTATTACATTTCAATTTTTGATGATCAAAGTTGATTTGAACAGAAGAGGTCGAAAGTAGTTTCGACTGTTAGCAAAGAACTGGCGGTTAAATTTACCCATTTCGGCGATGAATTGATTAGACCTATCAGCCAATCTAGTTCTGCGCTTAAATTCATAACAAAGAGGAAAGTTCATCAGAACAATTTTCATCGATATATTTACAGAAAAAACACAGGGTAGCCATGTTACGGAGTTTGTGATAGTAACTGAAGCCGTTGTGCCAGGTCTGTAACTATAATATTTTAGATTTTCTATGGATTTTATCAAGAATTTCTAAGCTTCATAGCAGAAGCACCAGACCAAATTTGACATCAATATTCAATGAATGGACGAATGATAGACTTATAAATGTTTTAAACAGATTCTAGCACAACAGAGTGAAGCAATATTTCTTGCTACAGACTTATGATTCAATATAATCATTTCAATTCGTGCCAACGGAAAACTTTGTTGCAATGCGTCACTTTTCTGGAGGTTAGCATCATGCTGATGAAAGGCAAAACAACGTTCTGTAAGATGATTAAAAGATTAGATTAAAAATTAGATTAAAAGATAAGATTAAAAGTGTCTAGTTTTGTTAAAATCCACAAGCCATTTCCTGTCTCGAGATAACAACACATAGTAAGTCATTTTTGAGATCGGTGGCCATTTTGACCATATCTGATTTATCAATAACACTGGAGTGAATAGTTGTGCTATCATATTATATAAATCTATATTATATAAGATAAATGATATTAAAAAGTAAGAAATGCGAGACAAATATTCAAATTATTTTACAAGCTTTAACGATAGAAACCAAAAGAAAACAAGTATTAATAAAAAAAATAAAATATCAAAATTCGATTGATTAGTTTATTTTCTTTTTACAATTTTTACAAGCGCCATCTTGTGAACCGACTGGAGCCTTCCAAAAATTCTGAAAAGGTTTTCATCTCAAGCCCTGTTGAATATAGTAATCATAATAAATAGAATAATAAATTTAAAAAGCTTTTTTACAAAAGGATTTTTAAACGTGATTTTATTTAGCAATTGTATAAGCACTGATTGTATCCACTAAATAAGACAAAATCTCCACGAATGACATTCGCAAATGTAGAAACATTATAGGATAAAGGTTATAGAACAATATAAAGTAAAAGGTCTGGCCCAAATACTTTCCCCGTTCTGTATGAAATGGAAATGTCACATCTGTTATCGAACAGACGTCATATTATAATATAATGTAATATATCTGTCCCACAATAGTTGTTCCGTTGCATGAAAAGTCCCATGCAAATATAACAATTATGGACGGACGTAGTATGAATAAGTAATACATTACATCTGTTCTATAATATATTATTCTATTCATTGTCAGCAGTGTACATATATCTATTTATCTATCTTTCTCTCTTTCTCTCTCTCTCTCTCTCTCTCTCTCTCTCTATATATATATATATATATATATATATATATATATATATATCATTAAATATAACAGACAATGAATGTTTATTATATCTGATCATGAGCTGTTCTAATGTTCAAATGTTTGCTTTAATGCTGGAAAGACAAAAAGACAAAGATTGCCCAACATTTGAACATTTTTTTTATTAAGTTGGTCCTAAGATTTCGGCTCACACGAGCCATCCTAACAATGGTTAAACAGACATTTTGACCATTATCGACGCATCGCAATTTTCTATTTCAAAATAACTAAATATCATCTTTGACGTTGGATATCTTTGTTCCGTGTCTGTATAACCACTCTTGAGAATGACTCATGTGAACCCAAAGCTTAGGACCAACTTAATAAAAAAAATAAATCCAAATATTGGACAATTTTTGTCTCTATTTTCACCAGAAATTAAAGCAAACCTTCGAACATTAGAACGACACATGATCAGTCATAATAGACATTCATTGTCTATTATATTTAATAATATATGTTTAATAAAATCTGCTGCACCAATACAGTATATATATATATATATATATATATATATATATATATATATATATATATATATATATATATATATATATATATATATATATATATATATTTGGGTGTAATGGAAAGGGAGAAAGCGGAGGAGCATGTGAAGGAAATAGAGAAAGAAGGGGAGGAAGAGAAGAAAGGCAAAGGTTTATATAAATTGGTGTGGGGTTAATTGGAATGTCCACAGCTCTTAATGTTAATTAGAATGTTATTTTTACTTCCATTTTATTTTTTCATACGTGTATTGAGCACTTTTTATTACTACTGTTTCCTGGTCTGATTCAACTCTGACCATTAACCTTTTTATGCATTATATATATATATATATATATATATATATATATATATATATATATATATATATATATATATATATATGTGTGTGTGTGTGCATATATGTATGTATGTATATATGTATATATGTATGTATGTATGTATGTATGTATAAAAGGATCAAGCACTAATATTCCATCGTTATAATTTATTACATTGGAATTATAATCACGATCCAGTTCATCCGACCTACAAATTCATTGGATTGTGATTACGATTCCAATGTAATAAATTATAACCATGGAATATTAGTGTTTGAGCCTTATATATTATATTTTTACTGTCTTTGCTATTGAGCTTTACATTGAATGTATCTTCTTGGAAATATATATATATATATATATATATATATATATATATATATATATATTGACTACTACTATATATATATATATATATATATATATATATATATATATATATATATATATATATATAGATATATAAATTATCTTATTTATATAAGAGATTAAAACATTTTTAATTTTTTAAAAAATGGGCTCAGTAAGCTCTACTGTGTATTGAACCCTTTTTTAAAAATTAAATGCTACAGACAGTAGTATTATGTTAAATTTGTTCTTATTTTATACTGGTTATGGGTGTGTATATATAGATGGGTACATGTATGTCGTTCCATAGATAGTGTATGTATGTATGTATAAATATAAGTAGTTGTGAGTTCATATATACAATATGGTAGAATATAGATATAATAAGGTAATTAAGTATGGAATTTGATATGGTTTTTGCATGCACGCACATGTGGGTGTATATATGTATATGTATATTTGTGTGTATGTGTATATGTGTGTATATGTGTATATGTATATGTGTGTATATGTGTATACATGTGTATATGTATGTGTATATGTGTGTATATATGTGGGTATATATGTGTATATGTATGTGTATATGTATATATAAATATATGTGTGTGTGTATATGTGGGTATATGTGTGTGTATATGTAAATGTGTATGTATGTACGTGTGTATATCTGTATGTGAATGTGTGTATGTATGAGTATATATATATATATATATGTGTGTGTGTGTTTGTTTTTGTGTGTATATATGTATATGTGAATATATATATATATATGAATATGTGTATGTATGTGTGTATGTGTACGGATATGTGTGTAGATGTATATTTATGGATACAATAATATTATAAAAGAAGGACTTACAGTCCTATTATTAGTGTTTTATCTCATTTTCTCATTTAATATTCTCTAATTGGAATTGCGAGTTTAAAATTCTTTATAATATAGAGGAAAATTTTTATAAATTGATAATTTAATTTGAATTGAAATATATTACCCTTTAATAATCATTATTGATGATAAAATATTTAAATTGGAAAAAATTTTTATATTTAGGTAGATGAAGTTACCTGTGTATTTCGGCACATGGGTACCTGTATGAGTGATTGAATATATAAAGGAACGTGTGTATATGTGATGTTTGCATGGGTGTGTATACAGTATATGACAGAGCAAGATCTTTAATATTACCTTCAAATATTGCCCCATACTAACTTAACTAAAATTTAAATAAAAGAGATTACCCATCTAGAAACACTCACGAGTTAAATTCACGAACAAAATTCAAACGGATAAAGATGTCAACATAATAATCAATAATAAATTTTTTTAAAGAGATTAAAAAAAAGATTACTAGAAGTAAACTTAAATTTTAAAATAAAATTTTGTACTTTCTATGAATATTTTTCTAATTGACTATTTCATAGAAAATCCGCAAAATTTAAAAATATTTAAATCACTAACAAACATCAAATTAAATTATTTGTAGACAGTTTAGAGACATTCAAATTTATATCAAACATTATAATCTTTATGAATCCCCAAAATAACACTTTCAAAGTTAAGCAAAATAACAGCGTCTGTTTCTAGTTTTTTTTTTACAAAGAAAATTAGTGACATCTTCTCTCCTCTTCTATCTTAACTTAAGTATAAAACAAGAACAAATTTAATATAATTCTACTGTCGTCGCTTAGTGTTGAAATCAGTGTCCACTTTCTTATTTACAAAGGTTCTATCTCCGATATTGAGCACTTTCACCCATAAATATAGCGCAGCTGGCCACAATGATACAAAGTAGAAAAGCTTATGAACGACTCGTTTCCCGGACATCTACTGAGTTCGGCTTTTTCAGATCGGAACAAAAGTCAGTACTCTGTGTTAGGAAAATGCGTTGGGACATTTAAGGGTGAGAGAGTCAATAAACGAGAAAGCGTATGTTGGTTTTTTAGTATTAAACACACACACACACACACACACATATATATATATATATATATATATATATATATATATATATATATATATATATATATGGTTGCCCAAATTCTAAGGCTACGAGATATTTAATATGTACAGGGTTTATATTTTCTTTACATTAATAATACTCTCCTAAGTAGGTGAGCAGTCCCACTAAGTATAATTTTATTAATCACTTTTAAACAGGGGCTCCCAGGGATTTTGTTCATGTTTTTATGTGGACGTTTTTTATCGTAGATCTGACACCAAGCATTATGGTGTTATAAGTAGTTTTAAGATGCCACAAACCATTCACTTTCAAGGTCCTTATATTTCCTTATTATTATTATTACTACTACTATTACTAATACGACTATCATTATACATTTTGATCTTTTCTTTTTCATTCTGATGAAGGTGCACTGAATATAACACAAGACAACAATAGTGCCTCGCAATTTTTGCCGTTTGGAGTCAAAGTTACGAAATAATTGTTATTGTAGTATCAACGTGTATATATATATATATATATATATATATATATATATATATATATATATTAGGGTAATTAATTTTTGGAACCCTATATTCCTATGTCATAAATTGATTAATTCTTGTTGAAACGTAATGAAAATGAGATTAATTTGTTTTAGTTCTTGAAAAATGTCACCCCGCCAATCCGAAAATTCTGTTTAACCACATACGCAAGAAGAGTGAAAAGTCAAAATATTTCACAATCATTATTTTTTTAATTTGTTAATGATATAGATATTTGTTCTAAAATAAAATAATTGAGACACATGGCCAAAAAATGTGGGGAGGCCGGTCATCATTAAGTATCCTATACCTAGATGATCCCATTCACTATCCATCCAATCAATACAAATAACACACACACACACACACACACATATATATATATATATATATATATATATATATATATATATATATATATATATATATATACTGAAGATGACAAACAAAATACAACAAATGTAAAAAAGAAAATAACAGATGTTAAATTTCTTGATGATGTAATGAGATTGTACTAACGTATTTTAACGCATTTAACAGTATATAGCTATAGTATAACATACAACCATACACATAAAGAAAGACAAGTTCTAGAAGGTTCCATAAAGTTCCAAAAAGCTTCAGGACGCTCTAAAATCTCCCAGAAGATTCTAAAAAGCTCCAGAAAGTCATAGTACTGCTATACAATTTTAGAAATTTCGTGTTGTGGTGGCATTTTTTTAATAAACTGAATTAAACACATCGTCATTATATTTTAACAAAAGTTCAATTATGTTATAGGAAATCAATTATTTTACAAAAGGTGAAAAAGTCTTAACCCTAATATATATATATATATATATATATATATATATATATATATATATATATATATATATATATATATGTATGTATGTGTGTGTGTAATGTATGTATATGTATATATATAATATATGTACAAATATATATATGTACATATATATACAAATATATATGTATATATACATATATATGTATATATGTATTTATATGTACACATTTATATATATATATATATATATATATATATATATATATATATATATATATATATATATATATATATATATATATATATATACATACATACATACATACATATATGATTCTTCCGAATGCTTGAAGCATTCTTGTCACTGAATTTAGTTTTGCAGTTGTTCATCAGCTGCCTCCCCGCCAAAATGAAAGGTCACGCAGAAATTGAAACATTTAAATTGAAATTAAATCTTCGAAAAATATAAAAACATAGGCAGGCTTAAAACGAAATAAAACATCGTGCAGCCTTAGATAAACTGGTAAAAATTCTTGAAATAAATAAACTAAAATTCGAAAAATAAAAAAAAATAAAATAAATTTCGCTTTTCTTTTTTGTTGTCTTTTGTTTGCTTTTGTTTTCATTTTCACCTTTTGTTGCTTGATTCTTGTCTTTCTTTTGTGTGCAAAAGTTTCCAGCGAAATTCAGTCTGCACTTTTTGTAAAACAGTGCTGAGAACTGTTGCACACTCCAATTTTAGCCTAACCGCTGCAATATTTGCATGGATGCTTACCACCTTCAGTAGACTGGGGCAAAATTATTGATGCGGTACCACCCACTGGGATCGAACTCACTTTTTAAGATTTCCTTGAATAGCTCGCTAACTATTACCTTCAGGAAATATATATATTGTTTAAGCTTTATCACAGACCAGGATTTATAATTAAACAATTCCACTTCTTACGACCATATCCCACTGAAGCATTGCTCCCTCGTCAGTACTTAAATGGGCAAACTATAGGAACGGTAAACTTGGATGTGCAAGGGGTGTAATGGATAACGTCTCAGAATGACAAATTGTAGAATTGTTCGATTTTCGCGCAAATACTCTTGGGAAAGTTACGAATACACCTTTTGTACCCCCGCCCCTCAGTTAGATAATAGAATTTGCATTAGAAAATTAGTAAGATTTGCATCACTAAATCATTATTGTCTTTAAAAAAAATTCTTACAATCCCAAAATATTTCTGACATTAAATAACCTGCAAAAGGTTGATAAGCCGTAAAAAACAAATGAATCAACAATTTTACAAGCTGTGCTGTCTGCTTTCGTTTATTAATAAATTACATGCGAAAATACAATGATTTCGCAATCACTGCTTCTTCGTCTGAAGCTCTGGCGATAAATAAACAGCCTCCCCTAAATGATTTGTTTTTTTATGGTTTATCAACATTTATAGGTTATTTAATGCCGGAAAGTATTTTGGATGAGAATAATAATTTTTTTTTTTTTTGTGACTATTGTATTGTACTAACAATTTGGGGGGGGGACGATAGTAATGATTTTTAAATACAAATCGCACTATTTAACTCATATCTGGGAGGAAAAGAGATGGATGCCTGCCCTTCCTTTTTCAAAATTTTATTGCTGGTAATTTTTTTTCCTTCAAAAATTCATTGCTGGTATTTTTTTCCGAAAATGTATTTCTGGTACTAAAACTTATTTTTAGACTTTCATAGTGTTTTGACTCCTGTTTGGGGGTTAACTATTTGCTCATAACTGGGACCCTAGAAGGTGCTACCACCCCGTGTCAGGGTGAACCTGAGAATACCAACAATTAAGAGTTGGTTCCACTCTCCACAAAAGCTCCTGAGCAGAAGACTTGCTGTTGGATGTAGTTTATCGTCATACCCAGGACGGTATACCATATCGAGATGTCCATAAGCGGACGCAATTTGGCCGTAAAGGCAAGACTTAATAGAAATTTATATTTCTGTCTATATTTCTGAGATGAGGTAATTTGTACACTATTTACATTATTCGGACTATTGTCCTGATCTTTGTCGCCATATTCATTACAACGTTTCGGCCTTTCAGTATCTGTCTATATTTCTGAGATGAGGTATTATGTACACTATTTACATTATTTGGACTATTGTCCTCATCTTTGTCGCCATATTTATCACAACGTTTCAGCTGTTGTACGCTCCGGCCTTCTTCCGGGGGTTGGAATGAGCTCATATTGTTATTATTGCTTCGATAAAAAAAACATGCAATGATAACAGCAAAAATTGCAATATGAGCACTGTAAAAAAATGATGGCTGAAGACATTAGGTTAATAATACCCAGAAATTCATACAAAGATGTCCTAAAGCACATAAGGGACAGTGGATAAAGGCATTAGACCCAAAGAGTGTGAGTTCAATACCTGGTTAAGACGGTAGAGAACTTGGAGATAGGAATTAACAGGAGATAACTGATAAATTACATCCATTTGATATGGCACGGGGAACTAGAACAGTGTACTCCAGTGAGCGAAATAAAGTATTCAGTTGGACATTCCAATCACCTGAAGAAGGCCGGAGCGTGCAGTGGCCGAAACGTTGTAATAAAAATCGCGACAAAGATTCGGACAATAGTCCGAATAATGTAAATAGTGTAAATTTATATTTCTGCCTGAATTTCTAGCGTGACATATTATCATTATTTATATTAATTCCATTATAACTCTCGTATCAACTCCTAGTGTGGGTTAATAATATTATAGAGGAAAAGATTGGAGCACAAGACTGGTTAAAGAATTGTTTAATCATGAGGAATAGAACTACAATACCACCAAATATTGTAGTTCTCGTCACACTGTTTGCAACTAATATACCACTCCTGTTCAACTACTTTCGTAGCCAATGAAAGAGTCCATGTTAAACTACTTAGTGCAGTGAAAGTCTTCTTTCTATACGACAATCTACATGCAGACTATTTTCCTCATTTTTGTTGCTTTTACCACAACGTTTCGGCTGTTGGTCGCTCCGGTCTTTTTCGGGTGTATATCGATCCGTGTAATTACATGCAATTCCTAACTAAACCATTAAATTAAAAGACGGAGGCAGACTTTTCACTGCTCGTCCTGTTTCCACAGACAAGTCCAAGCACACTCTGCCTAGCCCAGGAGGTTATCCCATAACAGTTGTGAATTTAATCCCTGAGTTGGGCATTTTGTACTTGTGCTTGGTCTAGAAAACAGGGCGAACGATAATGGAGAAGTGGTAAATATAAGAACCAGACGAGATTTCTCGAGACATGGACAATGTAGCGATAACAATCTGCTCCTAGTAGGTAAATTAAACGCTACATTTCGGAATTACCTGTAGGTTGCCCTGATAGCACTTGATGAAGCCCGGACGGTAGATCGTCCGAGACGCTGTCACAACAAAATCCTGTAAATAATGTAAATAATATTTAGTTATGTTTCGAAACACTACTGAGCATCAAATCAGAAAAGAAAGAAAAGTGATTGTTTTAAAATGATATTCACTGAATTATTATTTCGCAAGTCTCTTCAAGGGATAGGGTAACCACGTCCCTCTACAGATTATTTTTTATTTATTTATGTTTGAATTGCTATGAATTACGTACACAGGCTGTCACTCACTTGACGTCTGCGTTGAGTTTCAAGACTCCCTGACATATATATATATATATATATATATATATATATATATATATATATATATATATATATATATATATATATATATATATATATATTGCCTTCAAAAATCTACAGCTGGTAGTTTTTTTGCCTTTTTAAAAAATGTATTAATATTTTGTTTTTTTCCAAAATTAAATTTTATTGCTGGTAATATTTTTTCCTTCAAAAATTCATTGCTGGTAATATTTTTTTCAGAAAATTTATTGCTGGTACTAAAACTTATTTTTACACTTTCATAGTGTTTTGATTCCAGTTTGGTGTGAAAAGTTCTGGGTTCGATCGGAGATGGTCGAATGTTACTAGTTTGGTTTTCAAGACATTGAATATGACCAGTCAGTTTTACCCACTGATCTGTAAGAGCTAGTTAAGTATAGAGACCAGCTGCCAAGCTCTAGTCATCTAGATTTTGAGGTTGCGCCAATATAACGTTGTGTCATCAGCATATATATTCATAAATGATCGTATAGTCATAAGCAAATCATTTATCGCAGTATACTCTTAGTAGAGAGAGAGTTGAATCAAGAAGCCAACCCTGAGGACTGCCTTCATTGATCGCCTCGGCGTCGGAGGACTGGACTTGACAATTAGTTTCACGTACCTGCCCATCAGGAAAGACTTTATAACCGAGAAGAACGCTTCCAGTGATTCCATAGCTAGAGAGCCTTTGCTGTGACCCATTATGCCACAGCTTTTTTTCAAAGTACTTCGAAATATCTAATACAATGTATTTGGGATATAGTTGTTGTCTATTGCCTCATTGATTTTGTGAGTAATGGCAGTTAAGATATCATCAGATATGGTACACGGAAGACATGTGAGTGATTCGACTATGTGGAGGTGACTTTGAGCGTTAAATCTTTAAAGGTCTGAACTGGTGGATCTAAAGAATACCGTTCTGGGTAGGACGATAAACTACATCCGCTTCCCGGGTAAGACGATAAACTATATCCGCGCCTCGGGCAGGACGATAAACTACATCCGCGTTCTGGGTAAGACGATAAAATACGTGCAACAGCAAGGCTTCTGATCAGGAGGTTTTGAGGAGCATGGAACTACCTGTCAATTGCAGGTGTTTCCATGTCCGTTCTGACCCGGGGTGGTAGCACCTGTTAGGGTCCCACGTATGGGCGAATAGTTAATCCCAAAACTGAGGTAAAAAGCACTATAAAAGTGTAGAAATAGGTTTCAATACAAGAAATACTTTTTTTTTAAATTATTACTAGCAATACATTTTTGAAAAAAACATATTACCAGCAATAAAAATTTTGTCGACATTAAGTAACCCATTGAGGTTGATAAGCCGTAAATCAAACCAACCACATACTTTGAATTTAGTTTACTACTTTCTGTGAATGTATGGCCGTGCATTTTCATGAAGCAGAATTAGGTCACATTTTGATTAACTGGATACGCATTTCATCCAGTTGCTGCGTGTAAACGTCGACGGTGATGCTATGGTTAGATTCCAGAAACATGTAATGGGTAACGCCAATGGCGGACCACCGAACAGTCACCATAACCTTCTATTGGTGCAATTTAATTTTGGGGTGTTTCTGCATAATCAAGCCACTGAGGTGATCGTTTAAGATTATCATAAAGGATCGATTTCTCATCACAAGTTATTATTCGATCAAGAAACGGATCATTCGAATTTCTCAGATTCAACACCCAACACACTACGAAACATTTTGAAAAAGAAAAATATTACTAACAATACTTTTTTTTTTGTTTAAATATTTGCAGCAATACATTTTTGGAAAAAATATTACCTGCAATATATTTTTCCAAAAAATATTAACAAAAATACATTTTTTAAAAAGAAAACGTTACCTCCAATAAAGATCTTCCGGCAGTAAATAATCCATTGAGGTTGACATACCGTAAAACAGACCAAACCAAATCAATAACATACTTTGAATTTATTTTCTGTGAATGTATGGCCGCCAAGAAATCTTTGAATTTGGATACGGCATCTTCTTTACAACGGAATACCTTTTGATTTAATGAAAAAAAATGAAGATATTTGAAAGAGTAGTAATCAGTGCGCACAGAGTTCGAAGAATATAGTGGATGTTGCAAAGTCTCTTATCACAAGTCGGGGATCTACTGTAATGCCACCCTGGCAATGTGACCGTGCATTTTCATGAAGCAGAATTACTACCTGCTGAACATATTTGAAAAAGAAAAATATTACCAGAAACACATTTTTGGAAAAAAAATTTTCAGGAATTTTTTTTTGAAAATAAAATATTACCAGCAATCAAAATCTTGTCGGTATTAAATAAGCCATTGAGGTTGATACAACATAAAACAAACCAAACCAAACCAATGTAGAGAATAGAGATCATTCTGAATGTTTGCCATAGAAATAGAGCTAATGAAATGACAGGCTTACAATACGTTTTCTCTTTGTGAGGGCTTTTAGTGAATTCGTCCATCTCAAGACCGCGCAACCAATTTTGAACTCAAGGATGGAAAAGGACTATTGAGCCGCTCGAGTCCTGATAGGGAAGCAAGCTTTGGTTTGATCTGAATCTTGAAAAGGTAAATCACAATATGAGTAATCACCAATAAAACGAATTATAAAATGAGCTGATAATTTCTCCAGTATTTTTAGTTATGGATTGTATAGCACAGTTTAACTTCCCAACAACGCGATAAAGCCACTAAGACGCAAGAGTGAAAGTGGCTGAGACAAAACATTTTTAAGTGCGAGAGAAGAATAAAAGAACAAGATTCAATAAGGCGAAAGGAAATGATTGATAATGGATTTAAAACTTCGCAGCAAGAATCCTTAAGAGAGTTCCACAGATAAGGATTTCGAGAGAAGAAAATATTAT
>OZ010588.1:101553511-101838511 GCA_963932145.1 Acanthosepion lycidas
ATATATATATATATATATATATATATATAAATTTCGCTTGAAGGTGAAACAGGGCTTGATACTTTAATTCAATTTTATTTTTATAATTAAATTCAAGTTTTTGGCTCCTGTTGTTGAAACATGAAAACTCTTATGTAGCGCTGTAATTATATTTTTAAAAAATAATTATAATTTAGGCTCTACTTATGTATTGATCACTGTTTTTTTAAAAAAAAAAAAATTACTAAAGAACTTCGGATTATTAACCTAACGTGTTCTTTCCTATTTTTCTATATATTTGCATATATATATATATATATATATATATATATACACACGGAGGAAAGATGTTTGACAAAGTGGAGAAAAAGTTAATCACTTATGATGCAACTACACATGGACCCGAACGAATGACGCTGAGAATTAAGAGTTGAAGTCTAACGAGACGAAACACGCCATACGAAAACTTTTTTTTTCTATTTTGTCATACATCTTTCTTCCAAAACTGTTCTTGATATATAAAAAATTATATATCTTTATCCCATATATATATATAGGTACCTCCGAAAAACGCTGTTAGTACCACTTGTTTGTAAAATTTTATTTGCCAGTCATAATTTAGCGTCAATCTAGTACCAGAAAGATATTTAATAGCTTCCCACTCACCAGGTACTAATAAAAGGATTAGTGTACCTATTGATACACTAACACTGAATAAACGGGAATTAAAAACAAGCTACACCGGTGCATTTAATAAATACAAAAAAAATGTTGCAACAAATCGCATATGTCCCCAGAAAGATGAATATATATATATATATATATATATATATATATATATATATATATATATATATATATATATTGATCCAAGAACGAGCATGTATGACAGAGGCACATAAAAGATAAACAAAGAATGTCATTATTTTTTCTGGTTCTCTTGACGAGGGGAAATAAAGTGCTTCATCGAAGTTGGAGACAAAAGCCTCGTTTCCACTCAAGAAAAAGTATTGAACAAAATGCGCGTTTTCCACATATGTGGACTTCAGGAAAATGAGATGTTAACTGTTCAACCAACAAAAGGAAAACAAAAAAAAACGCCACTGAAAGCAAGTTTGGTAAGGGGCTGAATTCCCACGTGACCAACGCAATGTCCTATGCTACGCCGCCAATTCAAAAGAAGACAATTATTGTCTATGTAAAACGCGATATCTAACGACAAAAAGGAATTGTTAATAATGAAAAATCATTCTTGAAGCTTTTATTTTAGTTTTAATTTCAAGCTAATAAATTAAATTTAATATTTTCAATAAGCAACACTATGCTGCATTTCAAAACTAATTTAAATTTTGTTTTTATTTCTATTTTTTTTTTTATTTACCACCATATTGAGCAATGTGTTATAAAATGTAAATCTCTTTATTAAAAAATCTTCCAAAAATAAAATATACTTTTCTGAAACTTTATTTGAGAAATATTAGCTGATTTAAACTATAATTAATTTGATTTGAATCAATTATTATTTACTTTAAACTTAAAATATCACAGACATTCATTTCTCAACACGACGGTAGATTTAACATCTCCGTGACAGTTCGATGACATATTTTATCTAATATTATTTTACGAGGGCTTAACCTTAAAAAATAATTGAGAAATTTAACGCGATCTCTTTTTACTTACACGGTAATCTTAAAAATTTAAGAAAATATTCTCCTTGATCTAACGCTTTATTGAATTTTAGAGAATTTCGGCTCTAAATTTACTATGTTTATCGCTCTTATTTTCTGATAGGGTCATATATGGGCGAACGTATCTATGAAATGCGGCACGTTTTGCTATATACGAAAACAATTCAAAATTCTTCCAAAAATATTCAGGAGTGTCAGATTGTAATAAGCTTCAGGATATATGATTAATCGATATATTTTTACTTAATAACAAGCTTTCCTAAGATTTACACTATTAAAACTGATTTTAAAAGATTTTAAAATATTACAAATTATTATAATTAACATTTTAAAAATTGAAAATAAATCTTGTGAAAAATTCATTTTTCATCGAATTTTTTAATCAATATTGACCTTAATATACATTATTCATAAAAGCAATCATATCTTCTATAATTAAATTAGTTTTATTGCTTTTTCTTTACGATTTAGTGCAAATTTTTGTTAAGACGGGGTCTGATTTTGCAAAATAAAATCGGTGATTTAAACTCTCCAAATATCAGGTCATCTCATAAGTTCTGTCCGAATTTTACCTTTTTTTAAAATGAACGAAATTTAAAGAGTATTTTATAATGTCTAATGGAACTGAACATTATTTTTTATGTTTAGATCCATTTAAACTGACCAAATTTTATTTCAGAGAGCAATAAAATTAAACTTTCTTTGATTAAAACCCTGCTAAGATGGAAGTACCCAAGAATCATTTGAGGCACATAATGCTTTATGAGTTCAAGAAAGGAAACTCAGCAGCCGAAGCGGCTAGAAACATTCACTCAGTTTATGGAGAGGAATGTGTGAATGAAAGAACTTGCAGAAGATGGTTTGCAAAATTCAGAGGTGGAGATTTCACCCTTGAAGATGAAGATCGAACCGGACGTCCAGTTGAGTTTGATGAAAAGCTTCTTGATGCAGCCTTTGAAGAAAATCCTGCTTTGGCATTTGAGAGATTGGCAGTGGTTATCAGTTCAAACCATACAACTGTTCATCGTCATCTTCAACAACTTGGAAAAGTTCCTAAAATTGGAAAATTGCTACCTCATGAATTGCCTGAAAAAACCTCAAATCCCGAGCTGACATCTTCTCTCCATTCTCGCCAACTTGTTTCACCTTTTTTCGATAGACTTGTGACTGGCGACGAAAAATGGATCTTTTATCGAAATGTTAAGCGTCGTAGACAGTGGCTTGGTAAAGGGGAAGGACCCCAGCCACAACCGAGAAGGGAACTTCATGGGCAAAAGGTTCTTCTTTCAATCTGGTGGGATCGCAAAAGGAATAATGCACTTTGAATTTTTACCACCTAATACAACAATTAATGCTCAAATATACTGTCAGTAATTAGAGCGTTTGAACCAAGCTTTGAGGAAAAAAAGACATGCTCTAGTGAATCGAAAAGAGGTGATGTTTCATCAGGACAATGCACGACCCCACACAGCAAGAATCACGTCACAAAAGATCGAAGAACTTCGTTGGAAGAAAATTCCTCATCCACCTTATTCTCCCGATCTTGCTCCTTCAGACTACCATTTGTTTCGTAGCTAACAGAATCATTTGGAAGAAACAGCTTTTGTAAGACAGGAAGAGGTTAAAACTGACATTTGTGAGTTCTTCGAATCAAAGCCAAAAGAATTTTACAGTAATGGAATTAGTAAGCTAGATGGAAGGAAGCCATAGATAATCAGGGAAAATACATTCTTGATTGAATCTATAATTAAATGTAACATTTGGTCACTTGGTTTCTTTATTAAAAATTCGGACAGAACTTATGGGATGACCTGATAATTCTGCTTTTAACTAATATAGTCCTTAAAAATTATCCCGTTAAATTTCTCATTTTTATGAAATTAAGTAAAACACATGTAAAAAAATATTTTTAGTAAGATTTTTTAATAAAAATGATTCTAAAATACTTTCTTTCATTAGTGAATAATTCTGGAAAATTTCATTAAAATCCGACAATTATTCGATTTTTTTAAGAATTTCCAAATTATTGAGTCTTACCGCAAAAGAGAAAAAAATTTGCTGTTCTAAAATAAAGTACATCTGTCGACGCAAGAAAAAGAAGACTTTCAATCAAAATTTTGAAAGTTCTGAAAAAAAAAGTAAAAAATTTTTCATTAAATATTAAAAAATACTTCGGAAACCTTCTGCATAAGGTCTACTTGTTTAATTTGGTGAATGCTGCCATAATTCTTGCCTTCAGTTCGTCTTTGGTATTACAAAGAATTTTTGTAAGTCTCTCGCTCCACTGCGCCCCACACATAATAATCAAGGGGGTGCATTCTGGGGAGTTAGGTGGCCAGATGTAAGGGGTGATGTGATCGCAAAATTTGTCTGACAGCCACGGCTAGTTATCATGCTTGGTGCAGAGTCCTGTTTCCAAACATAGGGTCTTCCAGTAGCCACCCTTTTGACCCAAGGCGACACTAACTCCTCACTTGATGTAGCACTCCGTGTTGAGTCTGTGACACTCACCCAAAAATTCAGGAGTTCTTTTCTTATCAGAAAGTACCTTTGTAATCACCATTACATTCATACAACACTTTCCTTTGCACAGTCCTCAGATTGACAATCCAAAACTCTGAAATGTATGTAATGGAGCTTCCGGTGTGAATGCCAAGCAGTAAAGTAAGCTCTTTCCTTATCTCTGGTGGAGTGAATTGCATCATGGTGCTCTTTTCCTCACGAACGAAACTTATTATACTGTGCAGTCGACAAAATGAAAAACAAAGCACATGCCCGAAATTAAAATATAAAATGGCGACAATTTACCCATCGTAAACTATATATATATACAGTAGCGGCCATAATATAAGGAACGGAAACAACAAAGACATAAATGTGTGTATTACTTAAAATGTAATGCATGATTAGAAATGAATTTTTCCCGAATAAAGATTAGGGTGTAATGCATAAATATTATACAAAGTTACAAAAAGTTACATAATATGAATATTTTAATGAGATCTAATTGAGCTATGATCAGAAAGGTGTAGAATGACTGTTTAAAAAATTAAAACTTATAAATACATACACGCAAAAACTATTTCTTATTTAACAGTTAAAATGTTTCATCCTTGAAAATGGCTAAATGTATAGCCGAAAGCGCTCGGATAAAAAGAACATTCGTATAGTTTTTATATAATTTATCATCTGAAAAGAAAAAAAATATTAGATCGCATGAGAAATTGTATAAAAAATTTAAACAAAGTATCTGTCTGTTGTATTCAATGAATCTGCATGAAAGAAGGATTGCTGCCTAAATGCATATATATATATAAACCCTCGAATTTTTGATTTGCCAATAATCAAATCAATCTCGAGGGAAAAAAAGGTTTTAAAAAAAGAAAGAGCTACAAACATGAACTACTGCCGAAAAAATGACACAGATGCAGGTCTGAAGCCCAAAGAAAAAACCCCGATACGAATAAAAATCTAACTAACAAAAGAGCTCAAAAGAGCCGAACTTTCCCTGACGATCCATTTAGGTGAAACGTAGGTAGGTTTGTCTGACTCACTAGGTGGATATATATATATATATATATATATATATATATATATATATATATATATATATATATATATGTGTGTTTTTTTCTTGCCAGGGTTGATCGTACACATTTACAAATCTACCATTCGTCCATGCATTGAACCCTGTTGGCATATCTGGTCGGCTGCTCCTGCTACTTATCTCGAGGTTCTTGACAAAATCCAAAGAAGGATCTGCAATATAATAGATCCTGACTTGGCATCTCGTCTTCAGTCACTTTGTCACGAATGTCATGTGGTTTCGCTCTGTCTTTTCTATAAATATTTTCATGGCTATTTCTCTCCTCGGACTACGTATGTTTAAGCGTGTTATTAGTTTGGCATCTAGGTCCCACACTTTTACTGTTGAATTAAGTAAATATAACTTTCACTTCTACTCCAACAGTTTATTTTCTCGCACTTTCTGCCTGTGGAACTCCATTCCGTTTCCTTTCTCCCTGTTAATTCTTTCATTCTTTTTAACTTTCATGACATAGACGATCGTGGCCCTCCACTTCGCCCTTTCTCTTGTAGTTCTCAATAAGTTTCACCCCTCTGCCACCACACCCAGACCACATTCTGTTATCCACTTCCTTAAGCCCGCCAGGTATGTCATGAGTTGCTTTCCCTTGTCTCTATTTCCCTCTATTTGACCTGTGAGTATCAGATTCTCCAAGACCTCCTTTCTCATTACGTGTCCCGGAATTTTCAGCTGCCGCTTCCTGATGTTTATAAGTATAGGCCCCCTCCTTGTTTGCATCCTCTCCAAAACCTCATCGTTGCTCACACGCTCGGTCTATGATATCTTCAGCATCTTTCTGTTGGATCACATCTCCGTCGCCTCGAGTCTCTTCTTCATCTTTGAGGATGTCGTCCAATAGTTGCATACGTAAAAAGGGACAAATGTCTTGTATCAGCCCAGTACCCGTTTCCTTGTTACCAAAGAAATCCTCCTGTTCTGAAATCCTCTGCTTAGCGTTCGGAATGGTCTCCTTGGCCATCCCAATACGATCTCAGCGTCCCATTTATCGTCCTCTGTTAAAACACTTCCCAGATATTCAGCCTTCCGCAGATGCTTGATTTTAATGTCCCCAAAATTTAAATCGTATTTCGCACTCATCCTTTTACTGATGACCATGCATTCTGTCTTCTTGTAGTTTATGCTTCGTCCCTTCTTCTTGCCCTCCTTCGCTACCTTCTGTAGGAGGAATGGCAATTCTTTTCCATGTCTGCTTTCAGCACCATGTCATCTGCCTATCTTATGTTGTTAAGATATGTCCACCGATACTGAATTCCCTGTAGGATTTCTAATTCTCTCAGAAATGCCACGCTGTATAGATTGAATAAGTCCGGTGAGAAGACACACCCTTACATTACGCCCCTTTCTATTTTTGTATATCCGCTAAACACATTCTCTGTGCGCATGCAGGCCTTTTGCTGCCAGTATAGGTTCTTGATTATTCTTTAGAAATTTAAATGCATACAACGTCAATCACCATCTTCTATCTTCTTTTAACCCGTTCAGCTTTTATCCTTTCCTCGGTCCCCATATACCCGGACTTTTCTCTCACTTTCACTCTCTGTAACCCTCTGCGTACTAGTGGCATTCCCGCCTTGCTTAGCGTGAAAATTATATATATATATATATATATATATATATATATATATATATATATATATATATATATATATCAATTAATACGGCCGAAAAGAAAAATTGAATTAATTTTTTTATTAAATTTTTTCCAGCATACTAATATTTTCACGCTTTTTCGGACACTTCTTTAGCCATTTTTAAGTCTGTTCTCTCTCTCTCTCTCTCTCTCTCTCTCTCTCTCTCTCATTATCTCTCTCTCCCCTCTCTCATTCTCTCTCTCATTCTCTCTCTCTCCTCTCTCATTCTCTCTAAATCTCATTCTCTCTCTCTAATTCTCTCATTCTCTCTCTCTTATTCTCCCTCTCTCCCTCTCTCTCTCTCTCTCTCTCTCTCTCTCTCACTCTGTCTGTCTGTCGGTCTGGTGTTGTTATTTTTTCCTCCTGTTTTGACTGTTACGTTGTAAATTATGTCTATGTTGTTCTCTGAAAAAGGAGCGTTCATACCAAGCTCGCACTTGCGTAACATCTCTCTATTTTTTTTTATTTAAAAACAAATTCAGCCCTCCATTTCAACTATTAAATAATGCAAGGTTGATGGTAAGCGAGAATTGTTTGATATATAGGTCTTCTCGAATAGCGAGATGTTTCTGATAATGCTATTTATATAGAATTCCTATGTTTTCGACTAGAATTTTCTTTATGATTTCTTGTAAATTATGGATTGATAAATGCTTATTTATGGCACTATGGTCAGATAACTGACACGTAAGTCATCTACTCAAGGAAGTGGTAGCGTTTCCGATATAGGTATCCGATTTGTGGCAAGAAACAAAATCTTGTACTGGGCATTGAAATGATACACTATATTGATATTGTTTACATTTATTGGGGTATTTTGATTAGTGACCACAAGGTTTGCGATATTCCATTTCTTGTAATGTATTATAAATTTTATAATTTTTCGGGAATTACAGCAGAAATATGGTGCTTTATAATTATCATGTATCTGGTGACAAAATATATTGATGTTTTGTTGCCTGGTATTTTTATTACTGGTGTAGTGCATTTCTTTTTTTTTTTTAAGAATAATTTTATTTCTTTATCAATGATGCAGCTTGTTTATTTCGCCCAAAAATATTCTTTGAGAAGAGGAATTTTGGTGTGCTCTATTTAAGAAGTTTGTTATCGTTGCTATGTTATATCTTTCCGGGCATTCGCTATCATAGTTTAGAAGACACGTGTCTGCACTGGTAGTTTTTATTTATATAGATAACTGGTAAAATCTTTGGATTTTACTTGTATATAAATATCAAGGAACAGGATTTTGTTATTAACCATGAGTTCATATACAAATTTTTGCGTTAAGTCTTTTCAAAAGTTGGTTTGATTTGTTTTATTTTACGTTATATCAACCTCAATGAGTTATTTAATGGCGAGAACATTTTTATTGCTGGTAATTTTTTTTTTAATGTAAAGCTGGTAATAATGTAATGCCGGTAATAATTTTTCTTCTAAAATCTATTGCTAGTAATAATTATTTACAATTTCTGGTGTGAAGACCTATTTATACACTTTCATACTGTTATGACCCCAATTTGTAGATTAACTATTTGCCCATAGCTAGGACCCTAACAGGTGCTTCACACCATTCCTCAAAACCTCATAATCAGAGGCCTTACTTTAGATGTAGTTTATCCTCTTACCCAGGCCGCGGATGTTTTTTGTCGTCATACCCAGGACGCGGATGTAGTTTATCTTCATACCTAGGACGCGGATGTAGTTTATCGTCTTACCCAGGACGCGGATGTAGTTTATCGTCTTACCCAGGACGCGGATGTAGTTTGTCGTCATACCCAGGACGCGGATGTAGTTTATCGTCATACCCAGGACGGTTCAAAGTTGATTTTTGACATAATTTCATCCTTATTTTTTATCAAAACAAAAATCTTTATTAAAACAAAAATTTATTTTTAATATTTTTTTTATTTTTATCAAGACAAATATTTTATCAAAACAAAAATTTATCTGTTTTATTAAAACAAAAATTTTACCAAAAATCATTCATCAAAATAAAATTATTTTAAAAAAAAAAATTTATCAATTTTATCAAAACAATTTTTTTTTATCAAAACAAAAATCAACGTGTGCAGATTTCTGCTTTATCAGTTGTTTTAAAAACTTCGTTTTCGATATATGACATATATAACTTAGAAAAATCAGGACCTAAAGGGTTTCTTATACTGACACTATTACTTTACGTGTATATGTTGCTATTATGATCATAAAATGGACATTTCGTAGTTCCAAGCGAGGAATAGTTTCCGAAGAATTACTGATCGAATTTTAGAAGGGATTGAAAGAATGTTTCTAGATGCATTCAATAATTGCGTTCATTGTTTCTTCATCTGGGAATTCTGGTAAAAAGATTTTCAATATCAAGCGAAGCTGGAGTATTACTGATGGGGATTTTGTTGCTTTAAGATTTGGAGAAATTCATTAGTTGATGCAATACTGTAATTATTGGGCGTTTATGGAGAAATTATGTGATTGAGTGTTTTTAATGGTTGGCATATTTAGGATATGTTAGGACGGAGAGAAAAAACGTGTTTTATGGGTATTTATATTACCATGCATCTATTTTTATTGTCCCAAGTGCTTTTGGCTATTTAAAAATGGCTACAGAGGTGGCTGAAAGCGCTCTTTGGAAAGGTTGCTGCCAACATATATATATACATATTTATATATATGAAGAAATATAGTCTTAGGATGTGCTATATTTATAGGATAAAGTGCTCAAAATCAAAGATAGACCGTGTGTAAATATAAATGTGAACATTGAAGTCAACACTTAGAGGTGACATTCTGTTTCATCCTTGTCAGGCTACGGGTGGCCTGATGATTGCGTCTAGCATGAAACAGACAGTCGCCTCTAAGTGTTGACTTCAATGTTCACTTTTATATTTACACATATATATATATATATATATATATATATATATATATATATATATTAATCGACAATACAACTATACTCCAGAGCGAACATAATTTTTAAAAAAATTAAAATTTTGGAAGCCCTTTATATAAAAAATTGCGGCCCAAAATGAATAGAATCAATTTTGAGTAAAAATAACAAAGTTCTAAAATGTTTATAACTGCAAGGTTTGAAAAATTTTAATTGTTAAAAACTACAATTAAAACAATATTTTTTAAATTTTTAAACACGTAATTACAATTTTTTAATATGAATTTACATAAATTAAGTTACCTCCCTTACATAGCGGTAAAATTTTTCGAATTCTTCAGCGTTCATGCTCGCACATATTCAAATCTTACATTAATTCTTTGACTTAGAAATTCTCCCCGAAGATGATCTTGGTTGAGATTGAACGTACTTGGGAAAATGAAAGGAACGAGAAAAACTACGTCACCTTCCTTAATGGATGCGAGGATTTGAGATGATTAAAATAGATAGACTTAATGTATCTAGATTTTTCAAACGAACATGCTGGAATGAAGGCAGCTATATACATACATATATATATATATATATATATATATATATTAATTTAAACGTTATTTTTAGTGAATACCTGTATTATCCCGTACGAGATGTGGATTAAGGCAAATAAAAACTTGCTTGTCTATAAAGCATGCCGGATCAGACAGCGGTTTAGCCTACAAAGGTGGACGCAGGTTCGAATGTTACTGGAGGCCACCTTTTCTTTATTAAGTTTTCTCGCAGGTAGGTAAATATATCATATATCCGTGGGTAAGTAATACAAATAGATCCTAATAATATAAAATATTAAAACTGATCGACAAAAGGGAGCTCAATATATTTATTATAGAGCATATAAACGAATTACATAAAAATGAAACTCAGTGGTACCCCATTGTGATAGCCATTTCGCCCAACTTGGATAATCTCCTTGAGGCTTGTTAATGCTAAAACGTTATATATATATATATATATATATATATATATATATATACAAACTGATTGTGTGACCAAAAACTAGAAAAGAGCAAATGGCAAACACCAAGCTAAGCAGTAAATTACAGTGCTCGAGCAACACCTAGGCAACTCAGACAGATCAAAAAAGCGCTTAACAGTGTCAACCCTCAATGCGTCAAAGCTCGAGTGCCCACATAAGTTTCACGCACTCGCGATCTTCAGGTGACTAAATATATATGATTACATGTGAATAAAATTGGGTAAGAATATGTAATAAACAATATTTATATAAGGCAATCTAAAATCTTACGTGTGTTCAACTGTTTCTTTACTGACTATGCCTGTTCTTCGCCGAAACATATCAATTTAAACATTTTAAAAGTTATCTTCTATATTTGCCATTTGATTTGATAAAATAATAAATATTTATCGTATCATATAAATGTCAATATGTTTACCGGATTTGGCGTCCATGACAAATGACCTTCACACCCCTGATATGTACGGTGTATTAATCGTTGTCGCTTCCCGCAAATGTTTTAGACTAAAAGAAAATGAAAAAAAAAAAAAGAAATTTTCATCTCTTGACATCAGTAGTGTACGATTCTTTCACTGAAGCCACATTAGACATTTTCTCAAAACGGAGATCTTCAAATAGATATTCTAATTGTGCTGAGAACTGATCAGCATTATTTGACATTGGTTGGTATTTCACGCCTATTGATTGGCTGATTAGATGACTGATGAATTTAACAATATATCCGCTCTTGTAATGGTGAATGTAAGAGTTCCAGAACAAAATCAATGAAGTAATAAACATTGAAATAGGCTTGGTTTACAATAGAAACGAAAAAGTTCGCCAAATATCAAATTTAAGCCAGAATCAAAAACGGGGAGACCTACCTCTGATAGCCAATAGATTCAAATAGACGGACATATAAGTAAAAACATAGGTCAAGTTTACACTAGATTCAAAAGGCCACACCAATTTACAGATGAAATGGATAGATGTAACCGTATGTTCTGTACTTAAAGTTTCTTCTGTCACACTTCTCGCTTCTGGAATTCTCTTCCGAGTTCTTGCTTCCCAGACAATTTTGAATCTCCTGTTTTTTTTTCCTGTTCTTTCATTGTTTCTCTATCATTGATAGGATTTTTTCTCTAATATGATCTAACCCTTTTCGTCTAAGAAGATTTATTGCCTTACTAGAAGTGAAATCATTAAATAAAAGATATATATATATATATATATATATATATACACTGCGTGCCAAATTATTATCGAGATAACTTTTTTCTAATATTTCAAAAACTGTCCAATCAATTCCCACAAAAGTTTCACACAATGTTGGCAACACTGACCTGCGCAATCACCGACCTTCTTCAAGTAATTGGAATTTCTAACCGAACCCTGCATTTCGTCCACAGGGGAAGATTGTTCTAGTTCAACATCACTGGATCTAACCAAAGTCTTTATCCACTGGCCATGTGTACTTGAGGACATCTGTGTATAAAGACGTTGGTCAGAACCAGTGACTAGACCCAAAGAGTTGTGAGTTCAATACTAGACCACAGCAGTGGTGAACCAAAACATAGAGAGTTGAGTTAGGGAGAACTAACTGAGGCATCCACAAGGACATGGCACTAGAACAATCTATCCATACCCCGTGGACGAAATAAAGGGTTCAGTTCGAAATTCCAATCACCTGAAGAAAGACCGACCGTACAACGGCCGAAACGTTGTGAATATGGCAATCAATATGAGAATAACAGTCCGAATAATGTAAATAATGCAAATAACCATAATACCTCATCTCAGATATATACACTGTGTGCCAAATTATTATCGAGATAACTATCTTTCTAATATTTCAAAAACTGTCCAATCAATTCCCACAAAATTTTCACACAATGTTGGCAATACTGACCTGCACTGATCTACGCAATGGAAACAAACTGGCACCATATTAGTTATCAGCACGGTGATTTGCGTGTGCCAAATTATTAGAAAAGTGTAAGAATTTAGTGAAAAGATGGGCCAGAAAAGCAGTTTAAGTGATGCTGAAAAGAAAACTATCACCTCAGAACTCTCAAAAGGTAAATCTACCCTAGAAATTTCTAAAATGATAAGGAGGTGTCATCAAACAGTGAAAAAGTTCACCACCGACCCTACACCCTACACCCTACACCCTACACCCTACGCAAAAGAGCAGATAAAGGTAAGCCGAGTGTTATTTCACGTCGTCTCATGCCATGAATTAAACGAGAGACCACGAATAACCCTGGACTTACTAGTCAAGACCTTTTCAGTTGCACTGGGGATCCTACTGCGTCTAAAAGTACTCGGTGTCGGTATCTGAGGGAAATAGCAACAACAGTCAAACTTGTATCGTAGCCTCCGTTGACGAGAAATCACTTTCAAAATCGATTGAAATGGGCCGAGGACAATATGAAGATTGACTTCTCTAAAGTTTTGTTCACAGACGAAACTCGAGCAACACTTGATGGGCCAGATAGATGGTGCAAAGGCTGGGTAATGAATGGACAGAATCGCCATCAGCGTTTGAGACACCAACAAGTCAGTGGAGGCATAATGATCTGCGGTGGTATTATTTGAAAAACATTAGTGGGCACATGGAGATTTCCAGATGGCGTCAAAATGACGGCTGATGTATACATAGCGTTTATGAAGGAGCATCTTGAACCGTGGATGAAAAGGCAAAGAGTTGCCTTCAGGAGGGCCATTGTTTTTATGCAAGATAATGCTCCTTCACATACTGCTCACAAGACTACTGAATATTTGAAAGTTAGGCTTCGATGGACCTCGAAATATGGAGTGGCCAGCAAATTCTCCGGATTTGAACCCAATCGAAAACCTTTGGAGCATGATGAAGCGAAGACTGTACGCCAACGGACGACAATTCAAGAGCAACGCTGAGTTGTGGAAAGCAATTCTTGGCATATCTCACAGCATTACAGCAGATGACATCCTACAATTAACAAATTCTATGGATGGTCGACTTGTTCAAGTAATTTAGAAACAGAGAAAGAACATTCCCTATTAATTTGTTTAAAACTGTGCTTTTGTTTGTATCTGTTATTATTTGTTTGATTATCTTATTTATTAGCTTCTTTTGATGATAAACATTCATGTGCAACATTAATAAACGTTTTGTTTGCTTAATTCTGGGAATTTTACTAAACCTTTCTAATAATTTGGCACGCTCAAATCACCATGCTGATAACAAATATAAGTTTGTTTACATTGCGTAGATCAATACGAACATTTCAGTGATTGCGCAGATTAGTGTTGCCAACATTGTGTGAAAATTTTGTGGGAATTGATTGGACGATTTTTGAAATATTAGAAAAAAGTTATCTTAATAATAATTTGGCACGCAGTATACATATATATATATATATATATATATATATATATATATATATATATATATATATGTGTGTGTGTATGTATGTATACCGGACGTAGCAAAAGTGTCCAAATCGTGTAACAACAAAATTGTTCATTTGTTAGATCAACGTTTCAACCATTGTATCTTAGGAATGATTAAACATAACTTTGGAGAATTTTCCGAGGTTTTTATAACGCTATTGAACTCTACGTTGAGTAATAAGCATGTACAATTAATCTCTAAGTTTAACAGAAGAATCGTGATGAAATTGATCATAAACGAATATGACATGTTCATCATTAATTAGACAGGGTGTTTCATGCTAGTCTCAATCATCAGGCCTGTCGCCTTTAAGTGTTCACTTCTATGTTCACTTTCATATTTACACACGCTATATCTCTGATATTCAGCACTTTATTCCATAAATATGGCACACCTTAAGACTACATTTCTTCATATATATATATATATATATATATATATATATATAATTTCAGAATCATCTTCATACTTATTTACGATGATTTTCGCCCTCTCTAACCTTCTAACCTTCTCTCGTGGAGTTTCAAGTACGATTTCATTTTCAACTGTTTTTTCACTACTCTCTGAAACCCATTTCTCACATTATGCATTGACTTAGATCTTTTCTAATTAATCTCTTTAGATCTAAATTGAAATGATGATCACTTTTCCTGTTGTCAGCTCGTGATCTAGTCTTCTTTTCTATTGTTACGTCTTTTTAAGCATATTCACAGTTCTCTTGATGGTTCTTGATTGGCCAGTGAAGATGGGAGCCAGAGTATGAATATTCCTATCATTACTGAAGTCCTGAATGATCCTTTTTTTTTTCCTCACCATTTCTTGGTTGGGAAGACACAGGGGGTGACACAATACGATTTTAACCTTTTCTCTTTTTAGCTGAATATCTCAAACAGTTTTTCAGTGATTTTTATGACAAATGGAATTAAAATGGCTAATCGTCTTATCGGAAAATCTGGAAAAAATATCAATTAGTATATAAAAAAAAAAGATTTGCATCTACTATTCTGTTTTAATTTCTGTTTCCGTCTTAATTGGCTTTTTAATATTTTTTTTATTTTTTTTTTTTGTTTTTCTTCCGTTAATATGTCTTTTTTTTTCTATAATATTTCTATTTAAAAATTTTAAAAACTTTTATTTTTAAACCTCCTCTGTATTTTTTTTCCAGCACGTAAGTCTTACTTTGATGAAGATTTAACATGTTCAATTTAAGTCAAGGTCAGCTTATGTCTAGACGAATTTGGCGATTTTGTCATCGTTTTATTTGCATTTTAAGATCTTTACTCCTCCCCCTTCACAATTGATTCTTTCTATTTTCTCTTTCCTTTTTCTTTTCCTTTTCTTCTTTTTCTATCCTTTTTTGTATATCTTTATTCCCCATCTAATTTTAAATAGTTTTTAAATCATTTTTTTAAATATTTTAGTTGTTAATTTCCGGTCATTTTCCTCTGTTTGTTACATAAGCATTTTTAATTCTCATTTTTCATAAAACTCCTTGAATTGATAATCCCCTTGGAAGGGCGATACGTCCATTCTTGTGGAGGAGTAATTTTCATCTATCTGTAATTCATCTATACTCCGTAATAAATACATTGATATCTTCTCTGTGAATCAGTTTTAATATTTTATATTACTAGGATTCACTTGGATCTTAGTTAAAACAGGAAACGGAATAACAGCATAAATTTCAAAATTTAGACAAAGGCACTAGAAGTAAAGAGTTAAAATAGAGTTTAGAAGGTATCGAAAACCCAGCCCTAAACGAGAAACAAGAGATAAACCCCTTCTTCTTCTTCTTCTTCTTCTTCTTCTTCTTCTTCTTCTTCTTCTTCTTCTTCTTCTTCTTCTTCTTCTTCTCAGCATGTCTGTCTTCTTCAAGTTATATTTAAAAAAGAAAAATGGACGCAGTTGTGATGTCGGACACAACAATGTGATATCAAGGGATTATTCATGCGAGGCATTTTATTACAAAACGACTGTAATTTCGACAAATATCTTATGGTGCACATTTTGAAAAAATATTCAGAATCTACCTATTTTCGACTCTTATAAGGATCGTGGACGGTTATTGAAACAATTTACTAACTTCTCTCTCGGGAGAACGAAAAGAATAAATGGAGATTTCTATTTGATTAATATTAAGCTGTTTGATTTATTTCTCTTAGTAACTAATCAACTAACGGAAAATTTTAAGATGAACAAGATCAATATTATATTAGGCACAATTCAGTTTCATGCCTTCACGCTGGCGGCGATTCATTTGTTTTGAGTCATTATTATTATCATTATTATTATTATCATTATTATTATTATTATTATTATTATCATTATTATTATTATTATCATTATCATTATTATTATTATTATCATTATTATTATTATCATTATTATTATTATCATTATTATTATTATTATCATTATTATTATTATTATTATTATTATCATTATTATTATCATTATTATTATTATCATTATTATTATTATCATTATTATTATTATCATTATTATTATTATTATTATCATTATTATCATTATTATTATTATCATTATTATTATTATTATTATCATTATTATTATTATCATTATTATTATTATCATTATTATTATTATTATTATTATTTGAAATCATTTGGAAGAGTTACATCAATTCGTTAGTTTATTAGGTTGTTGCAAAAATAATGTCGTTTTCTCACATAGTAATATATGTGAGAAAACGACATTATTTTTGCACCAACCTAATATTATTATAATTATTATTTTCATCATTATATTTTGATTTCTGTTTGAAATTGGATGGTCTAGAGTTTCCTGATATTTGTCAAAGAGCCTGCATTTTGGAGCCACACTATTATGTATGTTATTTTTTTCTGAAAGTTTCCAGTGAAAAGTATCTGGTGTTGCGCTGCAAGAATGAAGCCCTTCGTTTTAGCCTTTAATCCAGATGCTCGTAAATATCGATGAGTGGTAACTGTATCAACATCGGTTTTATTAGCCTCGTTCTGGATATTTAGTCATGCAGAGGTTTATCTTGTCAGCGTTGTTTCATCTGTTCTGAAGCTTTATCCTTGGCTTTCTTTTTCATATTTTTTGTTGCAACAATTGGTTCTTGGCTTCTGTTTTGGTTTGCTACAGAATCTATTAAATGTAAATCTCGTTGCTTTCTTTCATGATTGAATTTTTTTTTTCTTTCTGCTTTCACGTTCTTTGACTAATTGTATCATCCAGTAATTTGTGGTTCTTATGTATGTTAGTAAGCCAATAGTTGTTGGATCGCATGAAATTTCCAACTGAATAAGACCTCTTCCACGTTCTTTACCGGGTACGTAGATGAGGCACGGTAGAATAATGGATAGAGTCTCAGATTGAGGAATCGGAGAGCCGAGTTCGAATTCCAGTCAAATCAATTACATTCACTTAAGTGCTAATACCTTTGGGAATGGTATGAATCCTCCTCTTCTCACCCTGCCATATATAGATAAATAGCAAGATGGCAACTGGTTTACCGCAGAAAGAAATAGCAACCTAGTGCAGGAAAAAAAAGTCTGCCTCGTCATTCATGTATGGAAAGATCGCCTAAGCGTGTATCACGTATGGCACACAACTAGCTTACTGATAGACGTTCTACATCAACCTTTGGATGATGTATGTTATACTTACAAAGAAACATTCTTGTCTTAGAATTTATTCGTTTGATGTCATTTAGAGTCCAGTTCAAGATGCTGAATCTATATTAAACCACTGTGATGGCAAAGCTGTTCATGGCCATAATTCTGTTCGGCGAATTCAATTCAGATTTTAATATCAGTCGCAAATTTCTATAGTAATCTTTCCGCACTAATTCCTTCCTTCCGTCATTCATTCATTATTATTATTGTTTTTGTTGTTGTGCGTTAAATAAGGTTAATCCCCCGGTCCCCCCTCTTTTCAATCAATGCTTTACCCTTTCTCCTTCTTTTCATCTTGTTAGAAAATCGAGAAAGAAGCATAAATATATAAACAAAGCGACTAAAAAAGGTGAAAGAAATAAAAATTCTTGTTCACATATTTATGTTTTGTCCTCAATTAAGCGCCGAAGATTGACAAATGATAATTTTTTTTGTTTTCATTTCTTTTTCTTTTTGTTATATTTTTCGATTCAAGATTTTACAGTGAGTAACTCCAAGAAGGCAGAATACACAGTTGTTAGCACAAGGGACAACCCAGCATAGAAATTACAAAATGAAGACACCAAAATGAAAAAATAAAAACGCAACAATTTAAATATTAGCGAATTTTTTAACAAGGGACGGAAAATGCGACAGAGAAATCTGAGGGCAAATTTCGATAGATGATTTCTAAATGCTAAGAAAAGTATTAAAATACATCAAAAATCATTATAAAAAGAAAGAAAATAGTACTGAATTTTTATGTAATATCAGTTCTCATATAGAGCAGCGAATGCAGGACAATTAGAGACGAAAAGGGGAATTGAAACAACAGAAATGTGGTTCTACAGAAGGATGCTGAGAATACTAAGGACCGAAAATGTAAACAAAATGCAAAACATGATTTATACTTAAGATCAGAAAGTCTATTGAAGTTTCAAGGGCACATAGTGAAGAAAAAGGACTTGAAAAATTTGATGGGACTGATAGGCAAGCGGACAGAGGAAAATTTAGCATAGCGTCCCTAACGAGCTTGTATACATGGATGGCAGAACATTGTTTAGGAGAGATAGCAAAAAGACAAAATTCATGAAGAGCTACAAAGGAGAGGCAAATTGTAGAGAGACATGATGGCCAACGTCTTAAAGGGCCACGGCACATCGAGAATATTTGTTACGTATCTTTGCTCTTCCTTTTTTTATATAAATATATTGTGCACAGGGTGTTCCTAAAGGCTAGACACACAGGCAAAAAGGTTATATCTACAAGAAATTAAATTTTCAACATTTTATTGAATTGGAATATTAACAAATAACATCTTCAATACGATTTCTATCATTTGTGATGCAAAGTTTGATGCCATTTGCAAGACTCACATGAACTCGACGCAATAATTCAAAATTGCCGTCAATTGGAGCACATTCACTCTTTATGAGTTCAATCACCTATGTTGCGTCTGTGATTTTACTTGCGTACACCTCCTTTAACATACCCCAGAAAAAGAAGTCAATTCTCTCTTCTTTCGACAAAACCATGTTAATCTGTAGAGGTAAAACAATATAGCTAATAACATTCCCTAAGTATCCAGATTTTACTGATATACCCAAAATATATTACATGATTATATTTTTCAAAAGTCTGTTTCTAAAGCCATATTAACATTTTTATCCCGACAGATTATTTAAAAATAAAACTCTTTGATAGGAACATGGAAGATGTCTGTGGAGATTTGGCAATTTATCAAGTCGTTCGAAAAATAACGTCCGACTTTAGACTCAATTCTTATTCCTGAATTAATATCTTTGAATGGTGTTTAAATATGTCAATATCAGTCAGTTATGAGTTTACGTGATACACGCTTAAACGATCATGTATCTTTCGATACATGACTGACGAGGCAGATTTTTCCCCGCAGTAAGTTGCTATTTCTTTCTACGGGAGACAAGTTGCCATCCAAGGCAGCCCGGTCTGGCTTGATATTTACCCAAAGCTGGGGTGGGGGAGAAGAAGAGGATTCATACCTTTCCCAAGGATATTAGCACGTAAGTAAATATAATGGATTCAACTGGAATTCGAACTCGGTTCTCCGATTCCTCAATCTATCCCAATCTATTCATTATTTATCTTTCTATTTCAATCTGATCATAATCTATCTATCTCTCTATCTATCTATCTATCTATTAGATTGGTGCAAAAATAATGACGTAATAATGTCGTTTTTTGACGTTAGAAAATACGTCAAAAAACGACATTATATGTCATTATTTTTGCACCAAACTAATATCTATCTATTTCAATCTGTTCATTATCTATCTCTCTATATATCTCATCAGTCAAACAGTTATGTGTCATACGTGATACACACTTAGGAGATTATGTATCTTTCGATACATGACTGACGAGGCAATTTTTTTCCCGCAGGAAGTTGCTATGACTTTCTACGCTAGACCAATTACCAACCAAAGCAACCCGGTCAGGCCTGCTATTTATCCATAGCTGGGTGGGGAGAAGAAGAGTATTGATACCTTTTCCAATGATATTAGCACGTAAGTGAATGTAATATATTCGACTGGAATTCGAACTCGTCTCTCCGATTCCTCAGTTTATTTCAATCTTTTCATTATTTATTTATTTATTTATTTATTTATCTATTTATCTATCTATCTATCTATCTATCTATCTATCTATCTATCTATCTCAATCTGTTCATAATTATCTATCTATCTCAATCTGTTCATTATCTATCTATCTATCTATCTATCTATCTCAATCTTTTCATTATCTATGTATCTATTTTAATCTGATCATAATCTATCTATCTATCTATCTATCTATCTATCTCAATCTGTTCATAATTATCTACCTATCTCAATCTTTTCATTATCTATGTATCTATTTCAATCTGATCATAATCTATCTATCTATCTATCTCAATCTGTTCATAATTATCTACCTATCTCAATCTTTTCATTATCTATGTATCTATTTCAATGTGATCATAATCTATCTATCTATCTATCTATCTATCTATCTATCTATCTATCTATCTATCTATCTATCTATCTATCTATCTATTTCAATCTGTTCATTAACTATCTATCTCTCTATCTCATCAGTCAGTCAGTTATGCGTCATGCGTGATACATGCTTAGGTGATTGACGAAGCAGATTTTTTCCCGCAGTAAGTTACTATCTCTTTCTACGGTAGACCAGCTGCCAACCAAGGCAACCCGCCTGACCTGCTATTTACCCATAGCTGGGTGGGGAGAAGAAGAGCATTTATAACTTTCCCAAGGATATTAGCACGTAAGTGAATCTAATGTATTCGACTGGAATTCGAACCTGGCTCTCCGATTCCTCAATCGGAGCCGCTTATATTAAACCGTAAACATCTATATATTTTTTGTCATAGATTTACATGTTTACTAATGCCTTTAGGATAAAACTCTATAAGTTTTGATGCCAACAAATCTTTGAATGCAGTTTCTGCATCGTCTTGGCAATTGGATGACTTTTAGCAAACAATCGTCGGGATGCTTGAAAAAGTTGTGATCAATGAGGGAGAGATCAGGAAAATATGGCGCATATTTCAAAATCTGATATCATATATCGGTGAACATCCCCAGTTTTCTTCTGATATGTAGACGAGCATTGTTATGTAGAAGAATTAACCAGTGAAAATTGCATTCTGAATTTTTTGAAAGTTGCTGACAGTAAAGTTCGGCATTGATGCTCTTGTCAGTTTCCAGAAAGCTATCAATGGATATCGAAAATCTCGGACCGCCGTTAGACACTTTTATCCTCTGTCAGTGTAATTTCGGTTTTGCATCGTGTTTGGATGGTTCGTCATCTACAAGCCATTGAGCCGATCCCATGAAGGATCCATTTCACATCAAAAGTTCCTATCAGATCAATGAATGGATTATTAGCAGTTGCAGCATCGAACGTGCTTCGAATAGTCGAAATCTTCGACTTTCAATTTGAGTTCATTTGGATGCCATTTATCAATTTACTTAGCCTTGCCAATTTTCTTGAGATGGTCAGACATTATGGAAACACTGACACCCATTATATGCAATATTTCTTTGATATTTTGATGTGTGGTTTGTTCGACTATTGTTTTCACATGTAGTTTGTCAATTCCAAATGCACGTCTTGTTCGTCAAGACTCGTATCCCCACTGCGGAACTCCAGAAACTAACGCCGTAATGTCCGATCACCAGTGGATCCGTCACCCCATGCTCTGTTAATGTTGGCAATAGTTTGAGAAGCGTTATAACCAAGTTTAAACTCAAAGGAAAAAAGGAAAGGCATTTTGTCATGTTCGAGATAAAGGGTATACAGGGTGTCCATAAAGTTCCTGTGCACTTTAAAAAAATTATAACTTTATTTGTATTTGCGATAGAAATAGTTTGTAAAAAATGTTATATAGTTTAATGTACCAAGTTTTAAGTATAGCTAAAATAACTAATATGATTTCAGGCATTACTTTAAATCAGTTGGTAAATGTTTTCCGTGAACTGCAATATCGTATCACACTTTGTATTGCTAATGATGGAGGACATGTGGAAACTTAAATAAAATTTCAATAAAACCTTAAAGAATATAGATTTACTTCTTTCTAATTCTTATTACAAATTATTTCTATCGCAAATACAAATAAAGTTATAAATTTTTAAAGTGCACACGAACTTTATGGACACCTTGTATAATATAATGCTCTGATTTAAATTATGAAAGAGATTGATATAAAATTAACAAAGAGGACATTTTAATTGTTATGAATAAGTAATATATTTTTGTGCAACTATCATAATATATGAGAAAACAATTGTGGTATTAAAATAAGCAACTCTCATTTCCTATCTCGCTATTATCCACTAAAATAAAATACACGTTATCAGCGCTGAAGCTGAATTAGTCAAATAAAGTTTCTAGTAGTTGTTATATTACAACAGTTAAAAGGTTTATTCTCAAAATCGGACATTATTTTCTGAACAGCCTAATGAACAATCAAATATGTTGAAACTTTCCCAGTAATACAAAAAAAAAATGTCCAAAACGTAGAAAATAAACAAATAAAACATCTCAAAAAATTATTGTGATCTTCAGCTAAATGTTTCCTTGAACTTTGCTCACCCATATCAAGTGTCTAAAAGTACTTACATTTTATTTGCTGAAGCGGTGTATTTGGTACAGACCATGTCCACCTGTAACCTTACACTAGGGCGATCTTGGAGGCCTGCCAGAGTTGTACCAACTTTGCTTGATGCCATTGTTGATTACCTCAAGCTCCTGAATGGGGGTTGGAGTTTACCGCCGGATTTTGTTTATTCGACTGCGTTGGAAGAGCAGCAGGTAGGCGTTCCAACCAAGAAAGCGTTGAGTGTCTAAGCAGGAAGCTGAAGGCAGTTTGGTACGTGACTTGGACTCCGTCTGGGACAAAGAGTGAAATCTTTGACGTCTTCCAATTTTTTGTTAAGCCTTGCAGTCAAAAGCATCTGTGGCCAAGAATTCCGAATGTATAAATGTATACAGTTCTTTTGAGATACTAAGATGAAGGATTATTTATTGTTAATGTGTTTTTCCACATTCTTATTATATTTATATTTGAAATAGTCTGTCTGTACAGTTCTTTAGCTGTTATTAGGCTGTTCCGAAAATAATGCCCGGTTTTAGAATAAGCCTACGTGGAAGCTTTATTTGATTTATTCAGCTTTAGCGCTGAAAAACGTCTATTGTATTTTAGTGGATAATAGCGAGATAGGAAATGAGATATGCTTATTTTAATACCAAAATTGTTTTCTAATATATTATGATAGTTGAAAAAAATATATTATTCATAACGATTAAAATCTCCTCTTCGTTAATTTGACTTCAATCTCTTTCAGAATTTAACTTAACACATTATATAATCTTCAAAATTATATACACCTCATCTTGAACATGAAAATGAAGAGTTTTTATTTATTTATTTATTTATTTATTTCCCTTTTTCATGAGTTTAACCTTGGCTATAATGGTTCTTAAACTGCTGCCAATATTAAAACGGCATACTGTGAAGGATCCACTTGTGATCGAACAGTACGACGCTGGTTTGTGAAGTTCCGCAGTGGGAATACGAGTCTTCAGCATCAAGGTGAAAGAGGGACTGAAATTAACAGTCAACATGGGAAAACAGTAGTTGAACAAAACGAACATCAAACGGTCAGAAAAAATTTCAGATGTTGGGTGTCAGCATTTCAACACTTTGGAAGAATCTTAAGAAAATTGGCAAAGTGATGAAAGGCGAAAAATGCATTTCACGTGAACACAGAGAAAGTGTTTGCCGGTCTGAAGTGTGTTCGATGCCGCATCTGCAAAATTTGGATGAACCATTTCTTGATTGAATAGCGACTTGGGATGAGAATTGGATTTTTTATGAGAACCGTGAAGGATCGGCTCGATCATGACGAAGCACCAAAACACTTTCCAAGAAATTGCACCGGCAGAAGATTATGGCGACTTTCACGTTGTTCGTCATTGGCGTAGTAAATTGTAGCATTATTGGAGCTAACCAGAGATACACTGCCAAAGTTTCCTGTCAGGAACTGAATAAAATTCACATTCCATTAAGCAAAAATGCGAGTGGCACAAAGATGTGGGTAGATATTAGCCTTTTCGAGGAACTCCGTAATGATTTTACACATCACTGGTGACTGCCAGCAGGAGGGCGTCTCCCTGACCGCTACATTCACGTTTTTGTTGATTGGTTCTAAAGATTGAGATGCCGTTTTAATCGATATTTGGCTTTTCTTGGCTTACATATATCTGCAGTGAGTTGTCCTTGTTTTATTTTATTTTATTTTTTATTTTTTGGAAATCTCCGAATTTTCACCCTTTTCGGCCACCATATTTTCGGTATTGTTTGTCGGTATGCTTAGTAATTTCCTTATTTAAGCTTTTTCCAGCCTCCATTCCTTCAATGACATCATTGCTAAGGTCAATTGATGAATCTACGATCACATCGGATTTTTACATTTATCATGTGAGGTTTTCATTTTATTAGGTCCAAATTGATATTTTCATTGCCCTACTTAGGGTAACCATTTTTAACCAATTTTTTTAATAAATATATATTTCTCCCTTTTTTAAAAGCAGAGAGTGTTTATTTTTCTTTTAAATAAAAATGGAAAGAAAAAAAAAATTAAATTTAAATTACACAAAAAGAAAAAACATAAATGCAAGGAAATAATTCAGACAAAAAATTACAAAATTCTTCGACAGAAAAAGGAAATACAGACAATACAAACTTATCAAAATAAAACAAAAATGGTTAGACGAGCAAAAGGCTACTTAAAAAAAAGAAAATTTATACAAAGCAAGACAGACGAGAAAGACGAAAAATTAAACGTGAACAAAGGTCATTTTTTTAATACAACAGCAAAAAATTCAAGCAAATGGGAAGAATACAGATACAACAAAATCAAAAAACGAGACACGTTAAAATTTTGCGACTAAAATAACAAAAATGGCCGACGTTGCCAAAAAAAAATCAAGTCTTGTCAATAAAAATGACAGGAAAAAAAACAAACGTAATACAAAGACAATTTTTACCAAAAAACACGAATATTAAGAAACATTAGACAGATTAGTCAAAATAACCACGAAAAGTCAAATTAGAAAAAATAACACGAAAGATTTTAGAAATAAAAACACAGAATATTTAACAGGACAACAAAAAACAAGGAACGAAATGACACGTAAAAAAAAAAAAATAATAATAGATAAACAAAGAAAATAAAGAACAGAGAATTAAAAGGAAAAAAATATCTTTAAAAAGTTCCAGAGAGTGACAAAACACGTCAGGTGATCACCACTGGCCTTAGTGATCGGAAAAAAGAACTCCAGCTACAGAGGTGCCATAGAGAAAAGCATTATCTATTTGTAAAACGTCACAAAATGTGGCACAAGGCCAAAATGTGGATTGTATAAAAGGACAGTATTCTTCTACCTTAATATTAAACTTAGCTAGCCACAAACGCTGACCCAAACATACCACAATATTCCTTACATGAAAACAACGATTTCTTACTTATCATTCTAACTTCATCCACCATAATGCCTCAAAATTCCTATGAAGTCCTAACTAGTCCCCATATGGATAAATCATTGTCTGTCGAGGAAGAGGAATAAAACAATTTCAAATCTAACACCAACGTGTATTTAAAATATGAAAAAACAATTTACATGAAACAAAAAATAATAGTAATACACCCACCCAATCCTTAATGCGGCAGAAAAATCAGTTAGCGGGACGAAATCAATGCGGGACTTTAATGATATAAAACATTCATTCATCTCTTGCATTCATTCAAACGCACACTCATTCAAACACAACAGATACGAAAATTGCACCCAAGACGAAATGCGCCACGCATCTACTAGAGATCTGAATTCTGCTCACCCAAATGAGGGAGGGAAGGGGAATTAAACCAAATAAAATAGGGACAGAAATAAAAGGGGTCAATAAGCAGGCAACCCGTAGCTAAGTTAAGTTGAAAGAAGAAACTAAGGACAAAACGGAAACCTCAATTAGCCTAAATCTGGGTGGGGTTATCCAGTGTTCAAAGCAGATAGAACAATATTCTTATGCCTAACCGGAATCAAAGAGCCACTTCAAGTCGGCCACTTTTACTCGACGCAAGCGCGGAAGACTCGCCCATCTTTTGCCAAATTCAGATGGAGTGAGGGGCCGCCTTTCCGTCATAATATTGTCTTTAAGCTATTGACCTTAATGCTTAAAGTACAAATTCAGTTTGGAAGAATTGAATTTTTCGTTCCCATAGAATCCCTTCTGACTTGTCTTCCAAATCACGACTTGCATAACACCTAGTAATCAAAAGAACACAGAGTGTTCAACCTTCGTCAGCGACGGTACAACATTGCTACAGACAGAACTGGCCTCGAAGACGAACAATTTTCCGCGTAGGATACAAACTATGATACCTTCAACTAACTTGGAAACAGCACAACGACCCTGCAACTAGGCTCTCCACGTCTCCATCACAGGGAGCGTAGTTTGAAGATTGCTCCAAGCCCTCCGAACAAAATAGTTTGCCGATCCTCAGGGCCCTATGAATCATCAACCATGTGAGTGATGCCTCATTGTTATTGAGGCATTTCAACGCGGACGCCCACGGTCACATTGAGCGAGCTTCCTGCTTCGTAAACCGGAGCTCGTCAATCAGATCATCTCGTATGGATCCCTTAACTAACACCTGATATAATGCCCATTGGAGACAACGCCTGGAAGTTAGACAGGCCACCCAACGCCCGTAAGGGTTGATTCAGAGCAATGCGACATTTTCAATAAAAGGAGCATCCGCCACGGGGTAAACGGTGGAAGGCTCCCCGGCGCACGATTGCACACGTCTCAGAACTTCCTTCTAGAAGGCACCCTTTACATCACATCCAAATCGAGACATTCGAGACGCCTCTATTTGTCCAAGTCCACATTACCTCCCGAGGGTGTTCATTACGGTTCGTATCGACAAGATCAAACTTATCGATAAAGCTACGAAATAGTTTCATGTCCCGGTTGTTAGTACCTGAATTTGATCCTATACGATCTATGTCGTTGTCAAGGGCGGCATTCCAATCACCCGCGAAGACTACCCGACGTGTTGTCGTCAAAAACGGTTCGGCCACCGAAAAAAATCAGGCTGCTCAGATTGATCATTGGGAGTATAAACCCCAATGAGGCTAAGAGTCTTATTCTTCATGGTAACATCCAGCACGCAAAGCCTTCCCGAAGGATCTGCGAAGACAAGAGTACACGCATCCTTCAAAGACTTGCTCACCAGGCAAGAAGACACCAACGACCTGTCTCATTGATCCAGTGCCCATCTCACTCTTGATGGTGCCATCAAGTGACAGGCCGCCAATGTCCCCGGGAACGTTATTTTACGAGCGCTATACAGGGTTAGGGGAACATAAACGGGGAGCCTCCCTGTACAGTCTTTTTTTTTCAATTCTGTTATTTAGTTGTCGTGCATATAGGCCGCTGGGGGCACCAATTTCAGAGACTTGTTTGATTTGTATATCATCTCTCATCTGCTGCGTACCTGGATACGATCTCACAATGATCAGCAACCTTTTGGCTCTCTGAAAATTTTGGGGAAACTCATCGTCTTTTCCGTTGATCTGTCGGAAATTAAATAAATATTTTAGATCTTTTGAGTTCCTTGTCTGTGCAAAAAACCCTCTTTGTTTGCTCCCTCGATATGTCTTCCCCAGATAAATATGGCGGCTTTACTTTTTTTTCTTTTTCTGTCACAGACGGAGCTTCGGGATTTCTGCTTCATTTTGTGCTTTTTTTATTTTTTGGTGAATATTGAGAAGGAGTAGGATTTTGTGTTGAAGTAGAGGTTGCTTTCGGAGTATGCACATGTGTATTTTCAACAGGTGATTTTTGCGGCAACAGAATGTCTTGGACTATTTTGTTTAATAGGAGATACTGTCAATGATTTTGGTGGAGGTGAATGAGGAACTGTTTTTGTTTTGGCTGTAGGGGAAGACGGAATGAGAGGCCTGAAACCCCCAGAGGCTTTTGTTTTTTGTTACGGTAATTTACCCACGTACACATGGAGAGGGAAGTTTCCAGCAGTCAGCTCTAACAGTCCGACCGAACTTTTTTTTTCTGTAACACTCTCGTTTGTATATGTTTGTATTACTGTTTTTGTTAATATATTTGTTTAACTCAATTCCTCGCATTGTGGCTATATTTCTGGCTCTAGCAAGGCCACAATAGTTGTTCAGACCGCTTTGCATCCAAATGTCCTTTTAGTTTTTTCAAGTTTAATTTTTTTCCCAGCTTGGTTCATTTATTTTCTTACAGAAAAACGGATTTGTAGGCGCATAAGCCTGGGCCGTCACCATTAATGTTGGTATAGGGAATGGATTTATAGGTGTTAATATCCCTGGGGTCATGCTGAGACTGATGTCCCGCTGTTCGACACTTTCCTCTGCCCCTACCAAGCCATTCCTTTTCTTCCTTCTCTATATCCGCACTTGCGGAAGTATTCGATTTTTTTTTTTTTTGGTGGTGGGCTCTGGTAGAGAACCCAACCGAGGGATTGTTTTCAACAGTCCGTGTCACTGGTCGTCCCATTGCAGGCGCCGCAGAACTGACAGTATCGGCTAGAGGGCGATTTTGGTTGCCTGCGGCTGGAATGTCAGAAGACTTCTTTCCTGGACAGGAGGTTAGAGGTGACCAATCTCTCCACACTGAAAGAAAAAATCAAAAATAAATCAAAGAGGAATAAATCAAAGAATGAAGGATAAATTAAATCAACTCATAAAATAAGACTTCATGGAATTAGGGTGTAAAATAAAAACGGGAGTGAGTGAAAACTGAAGAAGAAAATTCCAAACATTTTTTCGAAAAACAGTTCCTTACTTTTTGCTTACGTTTATAAGTAACTGTGGTAAGCAATGGAAATTAATCGCTAGTTACTTACAATCGCCTGAAGAAGTAAAATCAATATCCTGAAAAAAGCTTTTGTGTAGAGATTTCAACAAGGTTTTATTATAATCTTTTATAATAAAAATAATACTAATATATTGCTATACTTTGTAGTTAGCACTTTTTAAAATGTTTAAAATAGAAACATGATGAAATCACTACATAAAACTTTCATGTTTCAATACTGTGATTGTACTTCTTCAGGTGATTTTAAGTTACTGGTGATTAGTTCAGTTACTTACTACTGCTTGAAGAAGTATAATCAAAATATTAAAACAGGAAAGCTTCTCTGTAGTGATTTCAACATGTTTTTATTGTAATCTTTTATAATAAAAATAAGTATATATACATACATACTTATAAATATAAATGAGAATAGGAAAACTAGTTATTGCTGCAATAACTACAGTTTTCCTATTGTGATTTATATTTATAAATATTTATAAATATTGTCTTTTCTACAGGTTAACTCTGAGAAATTTTCATACATACATACCGATATATATATATATATATATATATATATATATATATATATATATATATAAGTATCAAATTATCCAAGGCTTCATTTTTTATTATAGGTATCAAGAATCTCGACTGAATCTTTCTAATTTCTTTTTATTATTTTGTACTTTATCGCCTACACTTCAAGTGGAACTCGTACACACAATCCATCGCTAAAGATGCAGGCAAAATCGTCGGTTCCTTGCACCTCTCCAGCAAGCACGTAACTCTTCCTGCTATCCTTTACCGTTACAAGAGCTAGATTAGGCCGGAACTAGCCTATCTTCACTGTACAATAGTGTGTGTTTCCGCGTTCTTGTAGGCGACGATTTATTTTCCACACTGTAACCCCCATTTACACAGACGAGATGTCTCAAGCCTTTTAATTCTCCAACGGTATTTCTATGATGCGTTGTCAGATGGACTCTTTATTTCCACCAGTCTGAACATTCAGGGCTAAGACTCGCCATATCACTAACATTGTAGCTAACCAGACCTATTCTCTTCATGTCCAGCTGGTGAAATGCAAGTTCTACTCAAGAAGTTACTTGCCACGGACTGCTACCTTGTTGAACCGACTGCCAAGAAGCTGCTTCGCCCGATCAAACTTAACCAGTTCAAATATAGGTTTCACCACACATAACCGTATAAGCTATATCTCTTAATATATAACACTGTACTTCGAGTGGTCCCAGATCCTTGTAACGGATGAGCTCCATTATAAAAAAATATTTTATATAATGCTGTTATAACACACACACACACACACATGCTATTATGCTCTCGATCATTTCGGTAGAGCACTGTTGAGAGAGAGAGTGGGGATAATTCTAAACCGCAGCCGTCTCCGCTAACGCAACGCTCTTCATTAAAGAAATTGAGCACTAATCGTAAAAAAAAAGTTAGAATTTCCCTTTCCCTTCGCCGTGCGCTGATAGCTCAGAGGTAGAAACTTCGGCTGATGCCAAATCGGTCGCGTTGAAGCAATCGGATGTCAAACCGCATTGATGAGCTGTGATACAGCGAAACAGGCCTGTATGTGGATGATATTTTACATATATATATATATATATATATATATATATATTGTGTGTACGAGTATATATATATATATATATATATATATATATATATATATATATATATATATATATATATATATACTAGCTTAAAAGCCTCCCTATCGAGTGGCATTTAAGCTAGCTTCTGCCGATGGATCTTCAATGGTTCTTCATCGCTATAGAGAAGCAGATACGATAGACATCAATAAACTAAAGAAGAACTCCAAATTGATCGATTCGTTTAAGTACGGCATTAATATTTAAGCTTACCTTTTAAAAGTTCGCGGATAATTCTTCTGTTGCCACTTAATTTAAAGTTTGATGTACATAGGTCATTACTTTCCGTATAAACAATTTTTTTTTTTTATTCGGTGACTTTCGCTACTTTCCGCAATTCATTTCGATTATTCCCGAATTTATTTACAAGTTATAAACATTGTTACCGTAGAAACAAATTTGTCGCAAGAAATCACGTTGAAAACATTCCCAGAAACGAAAACTAGGGAATTTAAAATTTCAGTATTACGGTTCTGGAAACGGTCCAGAATGATTTTAATTTGCTCACGGAGTCAACCTGATTCCAAAATGGTATGACATTTTGGTGTACGGTCTGAAGGAGTAAAGTTGAAAAAGTGTGACACAATGACACACTGATATTCACATTTATCATATATATATATATATATATATATATATATATATATATATATATATATATCTTTAGGATTGTCACACTGCCTTCTGCTCATGTGGAGCGGCCATGTTTGCACTGTAACAGTAGCAAGAAAACTCATTAAGCTCAAACTTCGATCCCGTGACCACAATAGTAGCAACTATAAGCACGCAAGAGAAGAAGACAGTGTAACCAACATAAAGATATGCTATGGCGAACGTGCAGATAATTTTTGATTTAACCTCATATATCTTTTTGTCTGTGACTTCTCTTCTAGATAAGATATTGACTGATCAAAACAGATTAAACTAAACTCTTCGATTCAAATATTATCTTAGATTTTCCATTTACTTTAAAAGTGCACAATAAAGGGACTTTCTTTTATTTCATCGACGGCCCTGAAGCGAAACAGACGACCAGGACGTAAAAATAAAAGAAATGTTTCGCCCGTATAAATACTGTTACGTCTCTGAGAAGTCTTATCTCTTTTGGGCAACTCGTTGAATAAAGGCAACATGTAGCGGTTACCTGTCCACATCTGAGACGAAATTCAGTTGCAGACAGGTAGCCTCTAACCGAAAATAGATATTATGCCTTGAAACTATAACAGAGGACTTTGACGTCCCTGTAGATAAGAGGGTGAAAATGGCTTACTCAGCACACGCGATGTCTTTGAAGAAGTTTTTCTAAGTAAACAGTTATTTCTTGAAGCCTAGAGTTTTTTTTCATGTGGTCAAAAACGTAAAGGCTTTCCTTTCAAATAGAAACGTTACAGCGATACAAAATGGAACAAATGCGTGTGGAGACAAGTTAGAAAATAAAAACTTTTGTGATATATATATATATATATATATGTGTGTGTGTGTGTGTGTGTGTGTGCGTTGTTGTTGACTTGTTAGGGCCAGAAATGAAGGCAAAAGAGAGAAAAGAGTTACAGCAACAATGTTCGGTCCTACACTCAGAGCTGACTGCTGTAATCTTTCTTCTCCAAAGAGCAATACATGCTCCTATTTATAGCTTGGAGAGTCCATGCGAGTGTCGGTACATTACCATAACAATATATATATATATATATATATATATATATATATATATATATATATATATATATATATATATATATATATGTATATATTTCAGGGGGGGGGGGTAATTCAGGTACATTCAGGATCAACCATGCCAGATTTCACTGTCTCACGTCTCACTATATAAAATTTGATGTTCTTCTCGGTGCAACGGTAACTGATTTTACTGTGTTTTTGTTGAATATTTAGTGGATAGTTCTTGATTCGGGGAAATGTTTGCGTAAGAGTTTGATGAATATTTTTCTACGTTTTTTTTTTTTTTTTTTTTTTGTACCCTTGGTTGAACCATATAATGCTTCTCTTCCTGTTGGCTTTTCCCTCTGTGATGCATATGTGGGTGTTGCCGGGAATCCACTATCTTTTAGGGCTGTTTCATTGTCTTTCTTCGCTTCGTTGAATATGGTTTCATTAGAAGAACTGATGGAAAGACTGCGGTTAATTGATTTTGGTATCTGCTTAATTATAGATGGCGTGTGATTGGAAGATGTGTGTATATATAGTGGTTTATCTTTGGGTTTTCTATATAGTTTATATGTACCTTTTCTTAGGTTGAAGGTGACTTCTAGAAAAATCTACTTCGTTTAGTATAGTTTTTATGTGTAAGTCGAATCTCATATTTTTTAAAATATTTATTATGGATTTTCTAATTTTGTCTGTGTTTTGTTTGTTATAGATAATTAATATTATGAGACCGTCGTCCCTTTAGAATCCTGTATCTTTTCTATCTATTATTTTACTTTTAGTTCGTGTAGTAAATATATACTTATGAGTTCACAGGTCATTGAACCGTCAAAGCTCCCCATTATAGTGTAAAAGATTCCTTCTTTCTTTATCCATCCTTCTTCATTGTCGATTTACGAGAGTGTTTAATGAAATTGATTTCGTTTGTGTTTATTCTTATTTGTTTTGAGCTAAGGTGATGGCCTTATCTAGCATATGTTCTGTTTCATGTTTAGTTGTATAAATTGGCAATTACGTTTGGGGTTTTTTTTATATTGCGGAAATACGTTTTTTTTTTAACGTTTGTTTTTTTTTATGTTGCGGAATAGTTGATTTTGTGTTTTTAGAATATATATATATATATATATATATATATATATATATATATATATATACAGGGTGCGACGGGTAAATTGTTACCATTACATATTTTTTTTAAATTTTGTGTATGCGCTTTGTTTGTTTTTGATTTTGGTGACTGCGCAGTATAGTAGGGACAGTTAGGCAGCGTCTGCGAGAAAACGAGCACTATAACGCAATTCACTCGCTTTAAATTTGAAAACGGCATGATCTACTGCTTGGCATTCAAACCCTAAACCCCAATACGAATATTTCAGAGTATATGGGTGAAGAGGATCCGAAATTTGGATGATATATCTGGTCAACATCATGATGCTTTGAGTGATGGCGACATTATACCTCTATTTACCTTCTCACAGGGCCTCAGACTCACTCACGAGGACTTGAGGAGGTAGTGTTGCCCTGGGTCACTTGACTGACTGTTGATAGACGCTCTGCCTGAAAACAAGGCTCAAGCAGGAGAACCCAGTCGTAGCTATCGTACAATTTAAGCAACATTACCTCTGATATCTCGCCACCTAACTCCCCAAACTGAGACCCCTTGATTATTATGTCTAGGTCGCAGCTGATAGAGAGACCAACAAAATTCCTTGTAAGACCAAAGATGAACTGAAGGCAAGGATTATGACAGCATTTACCAACTTAAACAAGGATACCGTCCAGAACAGATGCAGAAGATTTCGAAGTCATCTCATGGCCGTGGTTGAATCCAATGTCGATTTTATATTTGTATAATTTTGGTATATATATCTGTTAAAATAAGATGTCAGTGTTCTTTTCATTTTTACGTAGTTTAGATGGCAATTTATCCATCGCAGCACCTACTAATTTTATATATATATATATATAACCTGGGCGTAGATTAATATTTGGGTAATATTCTATGGCGGCACTCTCTAGAATTTTCCTGCTGAGTGAGTTATTTTCTTTTTTTATGAGTGTATGAGTGTAGCATTTTTAAAATCAAAATTATGGTTGAATTTATTTCTATGTATGACTGCCGCTATAGAAAATTACCCAAGTATTAATCTACGCCCAGGTTTTTTTTCCTCATTTCACCTTTCTTAAAAAAATTACTGCTCTCACAAACAAATGTACACAACAGATTCATAAAATCAAAAGAAAATGGCTGAATACATCAACACAGATATAATGACAATATTCTCCACACGTGACAAATACTGACGTTATTTTCAGTTAACAATATGAAAATAGCGTTTCTCTACATTCCAGTTGCTAGGAACATTCTGTTTTTGTTTTTATTAGTTACCTTGTTCAATTAAATTCATTTCGTATTTTCCTTTGATAAAGTCCACATTGGACGAAACGCGTCAGCAATTACTAGTTTTCCTATTGTCATATTCATAAATATTTTCTTCTCTACTGTCTTTCTCTATCAGAGAAATTTTCGTATATATATATATATATATATGTGTGTGTGTGTGTGTGTGTGAATAGTGTTTTCCTGTGTGTTTTCATATATATATATATATATGTGTGTGTGTGTGTGTGCGTGTGTGTTTGTGAAAAGTGTTTGTCTGACGATCGCAAAAGCGTGAAACCCAGGATCACAAACTCACATCAATCCAACCAAATATATATATATATATATATATATATATATATTAACAGTATTACCTGCTTTAAAAAAATAGAATAAATCTTAACGAGGTAGGCAAACCTACCTAGGTTTCACCTAAACAAATCTTCAGGGTAAACTGAATATATATATATATATATATATATATATATATATATATATATATATATATATAGATAGATAGATAGATAGATAGATAGATAGATAGATAGATAGATAGATGTACTTTCATTATTTCATCCGATTATTCTTTTTGATCGGTTGGCTGACATCCAACATTTTGATCACCATATCCCGAAGGAGCTCTCGGCGAAGGAGTTCCATGTTATCACATAAAATAACTGCCATCTTCCCTGTAGGAAACTGCTACATTTTATTTTACATTTCTGACGTGTGTTGTCTTCCATAAAGTGGCTACCAGCAATCTATGATTTTCATCTTTGTAAATAATTAACAAAATATATCATGTGTTACCGAATAACCTCACTTCCACACATGCTCACATGCCCTTTATCTGAGTAGAGTGCAATTAGAGAATTACAAACACCACGATATCTATAAGAACATTAGACAGCACTTCACTAACAATAATGAAATAGAAGATAAATCCATTTGCAAACTAAACTAAAGGTTATTGATGGTATTTAGTACAAAAGTTACAATATCTACGAACTGTTTTGCCAGAGTCCGGAAATGTGACGCCAGAATTAAATTGTCGCTCTGCAATCTTTAAGATCCAGCGGTCTGGTATAAATTCTCACTTACCGACCAGCTCGGTTTGTGGTTAAGCCGTTGGAACGGGAATCGGTCGTTAAGTGAGAAAACTCTATATTTATCAACAAGCACTGTATTAGGCAAAAACATTATGAAGAAAGGGATGTACGTTAAGCGCCATTATTAATAAAAGTGAAATTATCGGGTATAGTTCAAATATCGTTTCTGTCTATTGCATTCACTTTCACACGGAATCTATTGGTCTAGAACAACAACATACTGCGATCTGATTACGTTTACCAGTTTATCATTTTATTAAAACCGTGACGAATGCAACAGGAAACCACTCCATTATTTTTCACAAAACGCCATAAACCAGAATCAATCAAGAACAAACATTTAAATATCGGGGAAGGGCTTGAACAGAAAAAAGAAAATTTGACACCGAAATCCGAAGACGCTTTGGGATAACGGAATTTACGCTCTAAAACCTAAGCAAAGTATTAAGAAACAGGAAAATGACGTTAGAACCAAAAAAAAGTAATGAACTGTTAAATAATGTCGGCCCTCTTATGTGACAGTGAATGCTTGACAATTGCATCACAGACTTGAGTTAACAGAAATTTAATTCAACAGATAAATGCTGAGAATACCATGGACTGAACACGACTGAATGACGACGGAGTTTTAGTTAAAAATGCCAACAAAAAGAGTGAGTTGTAATTTCCTGGGCACTAAATGAAGAAAGAAGGCTTAGTAAAAATGATACTCACATGACATAATTAAGTCAAAAGAGACAGAAGAAAATTCTGCAGTAAAATGTGCCAAGCAAAGTATTAAAAAACAGGAATATTTCGTTAAAAACGAAAAAAAAAGAGAACGTTGACATGAAATTGTTGTAAATATATTAGACATGGTGATAAATGATTTAAAAAAGTAACCTGCAAACTAATTTAAATGACTTGTCCACAAGGATTCCAATGTTTCTAAAAATGAATAAAAAAAAACACTGACTGATAATAAGGACCTGAAAATCGAAGTAATAAAATGAGGAAACGAAAGTTAAAACTATGATTATCCCCATATATGGATATGATAATGATGGTTGCTGAAAATGATGTGAGTAAGATTCCTGGAATTATAAATGACTAGCAGCATGGCCCGGCGTTGCCCGTGCTTGATTCAAAAATCGTACGACTGATACAGCAATCGCTATCACTTGACTTAAAATATTTTTGCCCTTCCTTGCCTTTAAAGGAGTCCCCTTTGCCGTGCTGATGTTGCTACATGCCTTACTTCTTGCCTATCTCACACTGCGATTTTTTTCTAAGCTCTATACTAAACATTAAATCTGTTACGAAGAAAGAACTAAACAAAATGAATACAAAACGATCAGCTTTAAAAAGGGACTCGTAACTGGAAAAACCGAATGAAAAAAGAATGTTAACAACAAATACTTTTTCACACCCAACCCAGTTTTTCGGAATCAGAATCAAGTTTAAGCAAGCGAATCAGCCAATTGGAGTAAAGTGCCATGCGGATTTAATTTTTTCCCACTTGTGACGAATGCAGCTATCGATTTTTTTTGCATGCTAGCATACTAGTTAACATTCGTGTCAGTCAGCTCTCACGCTGGCCAATAGAATCTTCCTGCCTATTCGTGGCAGCCAGCTATTGGCTCTCACTCTGGCCAGTAGTAAATGGCCGCAAACTACATGAAAACTGCCGTAGAAGCATTAAAAAATCGATTATTTCCACTATGGATGGGAAATGCAAAGTCAGTCTTGGCCTTCCCGTTAACTTGGAGCATGTGCATGTAAATTTTGGTGCAAATCCGTCGAAAATTGCGGCCGTGCATTCGTTACACACACACACACACACACACACACACACACACACACACACACATCTTGCAATTATAGATAGAGATTAAATTCAGCTGAACTGTACATATTATCCTCAAAAACCTCTGAATCTAAGCAAAACGTCGCAGCTGTGCACAGATAACTCGCCTATAGCGCTCTTTTAAATTATAGACACTTTAGGGGACTTGGTAATTAGTAACTTAAAACTTATAGACTCTTTAGGGGACTTGGTAATTAGTAACTTAAAACTTATAGACTCTTTAGGGGACTTGGTAATTAGTAACTTAAAACTTATAGACCCTTTAGGGCACGTGGTAATTAGTAACTTAAAATTGCCTTCTGGAAATGTGATATCACGAATAATAATAAGAAGAAGAATATTAATAATGTCTTACAAAACCACAACAATTAGTCTTCAACGATATCTGCAAAGTACAGAAAAATGGATGATGATCTGCGTCAAAGAACATGAAATAAATAAAAAACTTTATTCAGTAATAAAGGAAGCCAATAAATTCAAAAGGGAATTTCAATTAGGCAAATACAAGGAAACCATAATACAACTAATGTAAATACATAACACACCTACTGTATAATACACCTGCTGCTAAAACCTTAAAAAAAAAGCAAATGCAATATACTAAATGCAGAAACTATGGCAAGATAAGGCGCTTCATGGTCAATACTCTGCCCGTAGCACATAAGTTGATGAAGACAAACCCCGTACTTATAATTGGCTGTTTGGTACAGTGTTTAAACATGAAACCGACTGTTTTATACTTACTGAACGGGACTAATGAGTCATAACTAGAAATTGCCAAAACACACATGCTGAGAAATATTAAACCAAAATGCAGTGTCTGTGATAAATATCCAGAAATAACTAACCATCTTGTATCAGGTTACGCTGTATTGGCAACCACTGAATATAAAACCCGACATGACAGAGTGTGCCAATTAGAAAATCTACAACCTTTACGTAAAGGGAACTGCGAGAAATTGGTATGAACACCAGTCAGACCCGATTACAAACATAGGAACTGTGACAATTTCATGGGATTTTACAATACACACAACAGAACAATCAAAGAAAATGGCCAAAAACCACAAAAACAAATTGTCCCTTATTAGTGACATTGTTCCCTGCAGTCTCTCATATATTTTTGAAGATCTTCAAAAAACTGTCAAAATACAAGGACCTTGAAATCAAAATCTCAAAAATGTGGCACATGAGGGCAATAATTCCAGTTCTAGTTGGAGCCCTCGGATTGATTGAAAAAAGGCACGATGGATTCATTGAATGTATTCCTAGTAGCCCAAGTATTAAAAAAATACAAAACATTGTACTTACAAGTACAGTCCACACCTTACGAAGGGCTTTATCTATGCAAAATAGGTGTCATCTTAGGATTTGGGGGAGTTTTTTTTTCCCCTCAAATGATACTCAGTGGGAAATTTCATGATGCCATCTCTGATCTTAGGTCTCTGGTTAGGAAATAAATGAGTATACAACAAACGAAAATAATAATAATAATAATAATAAACGCCAAATCCACTCCATCAACAAAGAAGATGCACTCTTCAAAAAACAGTTTAATATAGCTGAAACCCTGCCAACGAAAACCGAAGCAAATACCATCTACGCCAAACGAGTAAAGCAGAATGCAAAACAACTTGACCAAATGAAATTACAACAAAACTGGAAGGACAAGGAGTTCCATGGCAAATGCATAAAAAGTACGAAAGAAGCAGATGTGTGGACCAAGAGAAAACACATCAGTGGCTGAGGAGCACCGGGTTGAAAGATGAGACGGAAGGCCTAATTATTGCAGTTTAGGACCAAAGCCTCGCAACAAGATCCTATCGCTGTCACATAATCAAGGATGGAACTAATCCGAAATGCAGGATCTGCGAAAAATATGATGAAACTGTCGGTCATATTATCTAAGGATGTCCGGAACTGGCATAAAATGAATATACCCACAGACATAACACTGTAGCGACATATGTGCACTGGAAAATATGCAATAAACATAAAATCAAAACCACTGAGAGATGGTATGACCACCAACAAGAACAGTTACCCCAAATAATGATGTAACTATTCTCTAAGACATGCCAATTCAAACTGAGATGGATATAAAGTCAACAGACAAGAAATGTATGCTTCTCGACATAGCCATACCATCTGAGAGAAATACCTCTATAAAAATTACCGAGAAATTGTCCAAATACAAGGAGCAGGAGATCAAGATTAACAGGATGTGGGGAATGAAGACTGAGACTGTATCAATCTCTATGCCTCATGAGAAAATGAATGGACAATTTTACTAACAGTGTCCCAAGTAACATCAACATACAAATTACTCAGAAGATCGCCCTTCTAACAACATCACATATATTAAGGAAAGTGCTATCAATTAAATGACAATTCTCTTATAGGGCCTAAAGACTATAAATTGGACCCGGCTCTACAGGATACAAAATAGGAAAAATTACTTCTACTGCGACTACTACTACGATTACAACAGTAACAGTAATAGTAATAATAATAATAACAAAAATAGTAACAATAATAGTAATAGTAATAATAATAATGGTAGCAATAATAGTAATAGTAATAATAATAATAACAAAAATAGTAACAAAAATAGAAATAGTAATAATAATAACGATAATGTTAGCAATAATACTAACCAATAATAGGTATAGTGATTCGACGTCTGAGGGTCAAGGAGATCAGTTTCCAGGAAACCGACAGCCCGACACCGGCACATGAGTTTTGATTATAGTGGTGAAGGCCTCGTGCAGGACCATCCACACTTTTTGGAGGGACGAATACAGAGACCTGGTGCACCGAATGCCACAAGCTTCCCAAACGACCCTCCGCAGGTTTTGAATTCAAAGTTGTCCTTCTCCTAGACCAGTTGCCATCCAAGGCTATATAACCCAGTCTGTCCTGCTATTTTACCCATAGCTGGAGGGAGAAGACGAGGATTCATACCTTTCCCAAGGTGAATGTACTGGATTCGACTGGAATTCGAACTCCGCTCTCCGATTCCTCAATCAAAGCCAATATCCATTACTCCACCGTGCCTCCTAATAATAGGTATAGTATAGTAATAATAATAGCTATAATAGTAACAATAACAGTAATAATAATAACTGTAATGATAACAATAATATTAATGTTAATAATAATATTAAGAATAATAGAAATATTAATAGTAATAATTAATAACAATAATAGTAGCAATAATAGTAATAGTAATAATAATAATATTAATAGTACCAATAATAGGTATAATAATAATAACAATAATAGTAATAATAATAACAGTAACGGTAACAATAATGATAGTAATAAGAAGAAGAAGAATAGTATTATAACAATAATACTAATAGTAATAATAATAATAGTAACAATACTAGTAATAGTAATAATAACAAAAATAGTCATAATATAAATAATAATAATAATGACTGACGGACCCGTTCCAATATTTTCCAACATTTAAGGGAAAACGGGATTTACAATATTAAACAATATTTCAATAATATATACATATATATATATATATATATGTGAGTGAGTGAGTGAGTGAGTGAGTGTGTGTGTGTGTGTGTGTGTGTGTGTGTGTGTGTGTGTGTGTGTGTGTATATAAGTGTGTACGTGCTTAAACAATGTAAAGAAATATCTATGTAGAAAATATGTAAATGATAGCTATGGCGAAAGACACTTGCTAAAGAACTAAATAAATGAAAATATATTTCTAGCCACTGTTCAAATCATGGACAGTCATAACTTTTTTTCTTTTATTTCCATATGATGTCCAAGTCAGTAATCTTGAAGGATAGCAAATTAATATTTCATCGACCATGTCTATCAATGGTAAAAAAAAATCTTTTTGTGACAGATCAGGTTACGTGATGCGCATAATGTATTTTTATGCAAAGGAATATATATATATATATATATATATATATATATATATATATATATATATATATATATATATATATATATATATATATATAGAGAGAGAGAGAGAGAGAGAGAGAGAGAGAGAGAGAGGAGGGGGGAGGCAGGGTGGAGTAATAAATAGCGGCTTGCATTGAGGAATCCGAGACCCGAGTTCGAATTCCAGCCGAGTCGCTTACATGTGAATCTTCATCTCTCTCCAGCTATGGGTAAATACCAGGACAGACTGGGTTCTATAGCCTCGGACGGCAACTGGTCTAGGAGAAGGACAACTCTGAATTCAAAATATGCGGATGGCTTTTTGGGAACCCTGTGCCACATAGTGCACCAGGTCTCTGTATTCGGCCCTTCAAAAAGGTGTGGATGATTCTGCACGAAACCTTCACCACTATAATCAAATCTCATGTGCTGGTGTTGGGCTTTCAGTTTCCTGCGAACTGATCCGCTTGAACCACATAGTCGACGGGAGAGTCGAGTGTATATATATATATATATATATATATATATATATATATATATATATATATATATATATATATATATATATATATATATATATATATAGCAGATTAAAAAAAAGTAGTTATTAAAAACAAGGATCATAACATTCATCGAGTGGTTCGTGGGTTAAAGCAACTTTAAAATTTTGCGAAGAGATTTCGCCATTTTATATCATTAACTTTACTAATCTACTTTTTGCATGAATGATTCATGTAATATAAATTGAACTCCACCACATATTTGATATATATATATATATATATATATATATATATATATATATATATATATATATATATATATATATATATATATATGTAACTATACTCGTTTCGAAAAACTTTCGAATTTTTGATTTGCCAATAATCAAATCAATCTCGAAGAAAAAAAGTTTTAAAAAAAAAAGAGCCAGGAACATGAAAGTCTGTCGAAAAAATCGCATAGATACAGGTTCAAAGCCCCCCAAAAAAACACCGATACGAGTAAACAACTAACTAAAAAGAGCTCAATACACGAGCAGAGCAGACCTAGTCAAACCTACTGAGCCAGACAAACCTACCCAGGTTTCACCTAAGCAGATCGTCAGGGAAGGTTTGTCTGTCTCACTAGGTTTGACTATATATATATATATATATATATATATATATATATATATATATATATATATATATATATATATATATATGCGTGTGTGTAATTTTTATCATATTTGAAACTGTTTTTAATTTACGCTATTAATATCCTTGACTCGTTAATACATTTTGCACATTTCTTCTTCTTCCAGAAGAAAAATTTTAACGTGGCCAAATGTTACGGTTTCTTTTAAGTCGTTTGACCCTTAGATGATTTATGATTGCCGAATAGTAACCCCGTCAATTCGACTACACTCCTGTTCTCTCCTGCTGCAAGAAACTTTAAAGGCTGCAAATTAAACTGATGCAAAAGCACCTTGTTTGGATTCCTGACATTGAAGAGCTTAAATGCCATCAATTAAATTTTCTAATGTCTTATTTTCATATACAGGGTGTCACGAAATTCACGTGACAATTGGCATAAAATATACCCTTGTGAAATAGCAACCAGGCAAAATATACAGGACATCATCTTCCATAATTCAACTAATAAATTTTGTCACATACAGAAACATGATTCCATTTTGTAAATAAATGACATTTACAAGGTTATCAATGCGTTTCGTGTACGTTTGGGCGCCCCAATGCGCCATAAATTCTAACCAGATGTCACCAAAAGTTAAGATTATCAATGGCAATGTGACTTTTGAAATACACTGTGGAATGTAATATAAATAATAAATGCTTATTTCAGTAGAGTCTTTTATTTTTCCCTATTTTCAAACTTCATGACTAATATTTTCTTATTAAAATTTAAAGTGCACCCATGAGTTTTAGTTTTTCTAAAAGTGCTCCCTGGAGTACAAAATGTTTAGGAAATACAGGCGTAGACTAGCGATAACATAATATTTAATGCTCCCTGGGGTGAATTTGACACTAATATAAAATAATAATATTTTGTTTGAATTGTCATTATACACTTTAGATTATTAGATTGAATATATATGATCGGGTTTCGAACCCAGTTCGGTTCATGAAGATATTATTTTAAATTTGAATGTACGCAAAATACAATGCCAATATATGTGTGGAGATTTTAGCAGGAACGTATATACTCATGTACGAGTCGACTGCATGTATAGTGCGATGCCTTTTTTTTTATTTATTTTCTTTCATTTGTGACAAACATGTAAAGTTAAAACCTGATGTGTCAAAAGTCATGGAATAGTAGTCTCTAATGGTATTGAACATACACAGATCTACCGGCTGCGATGGGTAAATTGTCGCCATTTTGTATTTTTAATTTCGCGCATATGCGTTGTTTGTTTTTTTATTTTGTCGCCTATAAAGTATAGTAGAGTCAGTTGGGCAACGTCTGTGAGAAAAAAAAGAGTACAATGACGCAATTCACTCCACCATAAATTTGAAAACGACATGCTGTACTGCTTGGCATTCGCGCCGGAAGCCGCAATACGAACATTTCAGAGTGTTAGGTTCTCAATCTAAGGACCGTGTAAAGGATTTGGAATAAGTTGGATATTATATCCACTCAACATCATGGTGTTTTTAGGGATGATGGCAACGCCAAGGCATCTTCCCTCGGGGCATCAGACTTAACACGGAGGTCTACATCAATTACCTTGAAGCGGTAGGGCTGCCCTGAGTCAAGAGGGTGGCTGCTGAAAGACACTATGTCTGGCAACAGGTCTCTTTACCATGCCATATAAGCAGGCTTAACCAGTTAGGGCTGTCATACAATTTCAGCGACCACATTACATCTGGCGATCTAAGTCCCCAAACTAAAACTCCTTGTAACACCAACAATGAATTGAAGGTAGGGATTATGGCAGTATTCACCAACTTAAACCGTCCAGTAGAGTTGCAAGTGATTCCGAAGTCGTGTGGAGATCGGGGTTGAATCCAATGGCGATTGTACTGAATAAATTTAGTATTTCAAGGTATTCTTGTGTAATTTCGGTAAATATATCTGTTAAAAATGAGATGCCAGTGTTATTTTCATTTTGGCATCATTTAGACGACAATTTATCCATCGCATACTCTGTATATCTGTTAAAATGATCTCTCTGTAGAACCACATCTCCCCGGTCCTACAGAAAGGTCTCAACTTTGAGGAGATTTTCCTGTATTCACTGACATCTAAGAGAACTCATATTGCTTATCTCTTCAGTACACCTTCCTGTAATGTCGCATCATCTCAATGCTTTTGCAGTCAACGCTTCTAAAAGATGTTCTGCTTATGTTATAAAGAAGACTTTTCCAGGCAAGTTCTCCAAGAGGAAGCCTTACAAAATGTCGCTATGTGCGTGTGTATTCGGAAAGTGATGTGTTGCGGGCTGAAATTGTGTAAAGCAGACACCGAATAACAATATCTACAGATAAAGAAGCCATATATATTCAGTTAAGAAAATCCAAAGAAGAAGTGAGTAGAGAAAGAAAAAGAGAAAAAAAAGTTCCTGCTAAGTTTAAATATATACAGACAAGCAATGTTGTATTGTCCACGCATTTACAGATGCATGGAAATATTTTTCGTTCCTTACGTACGACGCGTTCACTTTATTATTGATCGTCTTTTTTTAGGTAGGGGTGAGTGTACGTACAGTTTTCTCCATTATCTGACCGTCTAGCGATCTTATAAAACATTTCGTAAGCTGAAAATTGGTCAAGCGAACAAAACCATTGCTATAAATTAAATCTAAGAAAAAAATGTTCAAGTTTCGCAAACACCAAAATAACGTAACGTGAAACTTTCACTGTGATCGACTCTGATACAGGACTGGTAAAATGGATGACCTTATAATACCCACCGAGCTTTAGAGCTAGATGGAAAAAGATAGGAAGATGCGTTAGGGTTAGCCGTAAAGCAAAAGCGTCTTATTTGAAATCCTTCCACATCATACCACAGTCGAGTACATTTGACGTTCGACAACGGTTGCGTGTCAATATATTGGTTTATGGCGAAGGAACTTCCCGTCCAAATGGTGACATTGTTAGCATAGTTTTTCCCCTCTCTGATTCTTCTTCTGTAGCCTGAGTCTGATGTACATTGTCAGTTGAAAGATTGTTGCCTTTTGCGATGTCACCATACTTTTTCAATTTCCTGTCCTTGACGCTTTTAAGTTTTTCACTGAACCTTTTTCCTTTCTGGCGATGTTTTGCACAGCGTTTGTTGTGACGCCGTCTTAGTATTTACACTATATACATTGTTCGTAGGACAACTAATCGACAGTCGAGTCTGGGTGTGATGAAAATCTGATGTAATCACGGATGACGCAATATTTTTAAAGCCCAAACAAATTTCATCATACACCTCGAAAATAGATTCATATTACTGCACACCAATACAAATGACCTAATCTGAGGTAAAAATAGAAATCGATTAAACCCTTTCATTCCATTGGGTCTAAAACTGATCGTATGGTGAAACAAAGGAAACTAAAGAGGTTGTTTCAATTTATTTGCACAAGGTTGTAAGTTTACCATTCATCGTTTGCTTTTAATATTGCTGCCACATCTGGTTTGACGTTGATGTTAGATATTTCGAGATTCTTGATTCAATCCAAAAAAGAATCTGCAATGTTACTGATGCTGACCTGTCATATCGGCTTCATCTACTTCCCTAACGCCATAATGTAGCTTCCTATGCCTTTTCTATAAATATGTCAAGGTAATTGTTCAGATCAGTTTTCCTCTACGTTACTTAATCCTTATGAATTTAAGCACGGTACTACCTTAGCTGAAAGGTCTCATCATTTTACAGTTAAAATGTATCCGTAAGTTCTATACTAATAGTTTCTTCTATCGCACTTTTAGTCTGTGGGGCTCTCTTCCAACTTCTTGCTTCCCAGTCAACTTTGATCTTCAAAATTTAAATGCAATGCCAATCGTTATCTTCTGTTCGCTCAATCGCTGTTCTTTTATTTTTCTCTCTTCTTAATGTTTTCCCTCGTATTCTCTGCCGCTCAATAACCCATACCGCGTAGTGTCTTTATTGCCTTTTTTCAAGGTAAAATGATAGAAAAAAATGATCATAACACTCTACCTAATAAAACTAATCATAGACGCAAAACAAATTTTTAATATTTTAATATAGACGTGTCCGTTATGTACGGGGCAATGTTTAAATATTCAGTGGTATAAGTTGTCTAAATTAAAATTAAAATTTAAATTTGAATTATTATTTTATTGCCTTCTCTCCTTAATGAGTTTTTTTTCTCATATTTTCTAACACAGAGTAACGCCCTTGCGTCTTAGTGACTTTATTGCCTTTTATGGGATAGAACTATTTTTAAAAACTGCTGCAAAGTAACTCCAGACGTTATATTATCGTATAAATCATTACTAACAGTTTATTACATGTCGGCTTCAGCCAGTGTCCCACGGTTGGCAGTATAGGTTCAATTTATATTTCATGCTAATTGTTCTGATAAATTTTCATTTGTCACAGCAAATTTTTATGAATTTAATCGCACTACTGGATTGGCTGTAAGGTCACATCATTTCACAAATTGAATGGTTAGATGCAACCGTAAGTTCTATGCTAACAATTTCTTCTCTCGCACTTCTCGCTTGCAGAAATCTTTTCTGACTTCTTGCTTTCCAGTCAACATTCAATCTCAAAAATTTAAATGCAACGTCAATCGTTATCTGATGTCTTCTTAATTCCTGTTCTTTTTGTGTTCCCTCTCCTTAATAACTCCCTAACGCTCAGTAAACCTTTTGCATCTTAGTGGCATTATTGCCTTTCTTGGGGTGAAATGATTAAAAGATTATCATATTTATACCTACCTACTAAAAGCTAATTATAGTGATTTTCCAAGCATAGCTTAGATATGGCACAAGACCAAAAGTAGCGGTCACCCAGTGAGGATCGAACCCACTAATCACTCATTATTGTTCTAGCAAGACAAAGTTGCTATCAATTACACCGCGTATAGGCACCTAAATACAATAAAAATATAGCTAATTATATACACCAAACAAATTTCAATATTTTAATATAGTCGTGTCCGTTAAGGACGTGGCAACGTTTAAATATTCAAAGTGGTTTAATTTGAGTAAATTTAAGTTTAAATTCTAATCATTTTATTGCCTTCTCTCCTTAATAGTTATTTTTTTTTAAATCATATTCTCTAACACTTAGTACCCACATTTGTCTTAGTGACTTTATTGCCTTGCATGGATTGAAAAGGATCAATAAAAATAATTATTTGGGAATGTGAATACAACTGGCTGATTACCGCCCTCCTCCTCATCCAACATCTGGTTATAAATTTCGCCTGTCTCCAGATATTTTCGATGTGATCATAAAAAGAAAATAGAAACAAAATATGAAGAGGAAAGACTTTCATATTGGTAACTGACTTCATTGTTATAACAAGAAAATATGATAAAATAGAACCAGAAAAGGTAATTCGCAACTGAGAATATGGACGATGTTCTACTCGCTTTACAAATCTCAGAAATCATTCCGCGATAATGACAAACTACACTTCTGTGGATTCTTGTAAATGCGCGATATAATATAATCTCTACGAAAACCCGACGAGCCTGTGCGTATTTCAGAAAGACAACATTGCTTTATCATACAATACCCATATATGCATACACACACACACACACACACACACACATATATATATATATATATATATATATATATATATATATGCGTGCGTGTGTGTGTGCGCGCGCGCCCAGGCGTTTATGTGTGTGCGTGTAAATATGGCTATTGTATATTTCAATGTACTTATACAGATATATTTATATATTCATGTTGGCAACGTTTTCCATTACTTTCCACGCTCATACATACATATGCATATACACAAACACACACACAAACACACACACAAACACACACACGCATACACATATATATGAGTATGTGTTTGTGCGTGTACGCGTGTGTGTGTTTATCACTATAAACGGTAATTTTTAGTGGGCACTTGTATTTGAGTAGATGCTCCATTTCTTTTTTAAACAGTATATCCTTTTTATTTTCACCTACTCTCATGAATGTTCGGAGAATCTTATTAAAATATAAAATAAAAAATCCCTCTCTTATTATAATATTTTTTTATTAGAATATTTTACATCACTACACAAAATCTTTCATGTTTCGGAACTATAATGTTCCTTCCTCGGCGATGATAGAATAACTTATGATGAAAATGATTTATTTCGAAAACTAGATAACAAACCATTACCTAATTTGAAAGTTTAAAAAATATGGGGAAACCCTAATTTCAAAATTAAAAAAAAACACATATTTGTGGGCATGTCAGTATTAACCAATTTAAGCTAAAAGTGCAAATAAAAAAAAAAGGTCAAGGATGTAGATGGGTGGGTTATTAAAACATGTCCAGATAAATTGACACTTTAGGCACGTCCGACAGCAGACAAACAGTTGCAAACCAAGTTTAAATTAGATAAAGTAAACGGAGTTATATTTAACAAAAAGTTAATTATAAAAAATTTCTAAAATTGTTTTATACTTCAAAAAAGGGTTCGATGGTATAATTAAATTCTTTTTTTATATATATATGGAACCTCAAATGCGATACTTTTTATAGTGAATGGGCAATGCGTCAAGGAATTATTAAAGTTGGATAAATCAAAAAATATGTCAATCATTATAAATTAGTAAAATAAGTGTAACGCGTAAATTTTTTTGAAAAATTCTTTAAACTATATTTTAAAGTAAATATTATACAATGCCTACAAATTACAGTTAATTCATTTCCTTGATTTCGGAGAACTTTATTTTAGGAAAATTTATAATACGCAGACTTCATGTAAACACAGCTAACATGGGTCATTTAAGGATTTAAAGGATCTTGTTTTTTCTTTGTAATATTTTCCATTTTACGGTAGAGGCTTTATTAATTTCTTTTAAATGACCAAAATATTAGTGTATATACATAATATCCAATGCCGTTTCATGCAATCTTCACCCCTGAAGATTGCATAAACTTCATGAAACTCCGAGTAGTATTACCGACGTTGGATATTATGCATATTCACTAATATATATATATATATATATATATATATATATATATATATATATATATATAGCTCTGTTTCATAACATTGTGCGCTGTTTTTGTAACACTTTATGAATAAATATACTTACATATGTACAAGTATTTCTGTGTGTATGTAAATTTTTTATTCTAACCACTTGTGTGTATATATATATATATATATATATATATATATATATATATATATATATATACAAGCCTGTCACGCTGTATCACAGCTCATCAGTGTGGCTAGATATCAGATTGCTTCAAGCTGGGATCGAAACTCGAGAGATTGGGCATCCATCAGAAATTCTACCCCTAAGCTATCGGCGCACGGCATAGAAAGGGCAAATTTTAGCGTATTATATACATGATGTATATAAAGCCCAGTAGCGAAGAGCACTCAATTCATATCTGAAGAGTGATGCATTAATAGCAGCAGCTGCCACTGTTTGTTTTTTTAATTAACATTTCTCTATGGTGCTCAATCGGCTAACGAGAGCATAGTGATCCACATACAAGCTTGTTTTCACTGTATCACAAAAGTTTGTAGTGTCTGCATGTAAAATATTTCAAATAAAGATTTATATTTAATATGTTTTTTTGATATTTTCAAAATCGGGTATGATATACCCATGGTTAGTAGTGGTGTAACTTTAATTGATGTTTAGTGTTCTATGATTAAGAAAGCTTATAAATATTCTTAAGGCTAAATCTGAAAGGCAATCTATGGAGTTTGCTACATGATAAAACTCAATCTCAAGAAACGCATGTTAATTCTTAAAAAATTTCTCATATATCAGATAAAGACATAAATTTGTATATATCAAGAACAAAAGTGGGGCAAAATGTAATAGAAAATGGAAAAAATTTTCGTGTGACGCGTTTCGGCCTTTAGGATTTCATCGAACTAGATTTGTTATGCTTATGCGAATACACATGCGCACAAATGAGGGGTGCTGGGAATTTTTATTTTAAATTTATTTATTTTTTATTTATATATAATCTAGCCGATTTTATTTAGATTCATTTTCTTTTTGTTTGATTGTTACTATTACCTTTGTTATTAGATATCTCCTCCACACTGTGATAATAGAAAATCTGCCAGGAATTGTGAAATATTGTAAGGGTCACGGCGCTATTTTACTGTTGATGACCTTACGATTAAGGCATTCTCTAAAGATTTTAGTCTCAGTGAATTGTTTTCTCTTTTCATCAGACTAGCATTTTTTATTTCAAAATTGTGGTGAGTCTTGTTACGGTGAGAAACTAATGCATTTGATGTATTATTTTGTAAAATGTCCCTTTTATGTTCATATAATCTTTTATTTAGAATGCTTGAGGTTTCTCCTATATATTTTGTGTGACAATTATTACACGCAATCGAGTAAATTCCTCCTTCAACCTTATTGTTTTGTTTTCTATTGATTAAATCTTTTACTGTTTTACATTGTAGTAGGTACAAATTTTATACTGAGTTTGGACAGAGTGGCTTGATCGGAAAACTTGCAACCTGGCTCTTACAAAATTTCGCCATTCCTGGCAGATCTACTATCACAGTTTGGGGGGATATCTAATAACAAAGATTATAGTTTGGGGTATCTAATAACAAAATTAATGGAGAAAAAAATCTAAATGAAATGGGTTAGATTATATATAATAAAAAAAAATAAAATTCAAATATAAAAATATTTAAAATTTTTCGCCCCCCTCGTTCATGCACATATGTATTTGCCCCAACGCAACACATTTATGCTGATGAAGTTCTAAAGGACGAAACGCCTCAGACGAAAACATTTTCCATTTTCTTATATATATATTGAGGAATCAGAGAGCCGACTTCGAATTCTAGTCGAATCCATTACATTCACTTACGTGCTAATGCCCTTGGTAAAGGTGTGAATCCTCTTCTTCTCCCTCCCGCTATAAGTAAATAGCAGGTCAGACTGGGTTCTATGGCCTTGGATGGCAACTGGTCTAGGAGAAGGACAACACTGAATTCAAACCCGGAGTGGAGGCCCTAAGGCGGATGGACGGCGCTTTGTGATACCTTCCCGCAACTCTTGCTGCCGCATTGGTACCAAACTGTATTTGGACTCTAAATGTCTTAATGTCTTTCGGACGGAATGCAATTTTTTTTTCCATATTAAATTTTCCCATCCCTGCTTGACTTGAAATTCGCCCCTCCTCTAACCAGATCCCCGTTCCATCGTTCTATGCAATGATTGGTAATATTATGTCCGGTAACTATGAGCTATGAGTTACTTCTTAAGTAAACCTTTTATCTCCCTTCACGCTGTTTTGTATTAACTCAGAATTGTGACTCGGGTTTTGTTTCGGTGATGTTATTTTTTAAATCTATTTGGTAGAATTATCTGCCTAATTTTCTCACAGTTGTTGGTATTATTATTTTATATGGATTATTCTATTTGTTTTCAGTAGATTTTGTAGGTTTTGCGTATTGCATATTATACAGAAAACGAGCATCGGACAAAGTTTGGAAGTGGCTTCAATGCATTTTTCGTCTCCCAGCAGGAATTGGACGCTACACATTCTAAGATCTCTTAAGTAGAACCGTTTTATTATTTCTTCCGTCTGCTACACTAAGCTGGAAGAGGGAAGAGATAGATTCAAGCATTTCACAAACCTATTTGCGCAAAAATAAATATAACAAACTCGACTAGAATTCGATCTCAACTCGCTGATTTGATATCCACCACCTGCACACCCATAATAAAATTGTAAATATTATTTCGAATAGAAAATTGTAAATTAAAGCGCGATTGATATTTAAAGTTAATTGCTAATATTTTTAAGTTGTTAATAAATTTGCTAACAAAAATTTTAATCTGCGTAATTCGCTGTAGTGCTGTAAGGGCAATTACAATTAAATTTAATATCGATTAACAATTGAATTGATATCTTGAAGCGTTTAATTTCAATTCCGGGAAATACAGTCTAGTTGCTAGAACGGGGATAATGAAGACATTTTGTTTGAATGATCATTGTGAAAAAAAAAATCGATTCGAACAATGAATCGATAATTGACTGAAGAAGCCAGACAGAAATGATAGAAGCTCAAGGACAGCCGGTTGTATAGCGTTGGCGACGATGACGGCGACGGCGACCTAAAATAGAATGTGAAGATTCTGTAAAATTATTAAGGGAAATATAAATGCAAGCCGGAAAATTTACTTCTACTGCGACTACTATTAGGTTGGTGCAAAAAAAAAAAATGCCGTTTTCTTACATAGTAACATATGTGAGAAAACGACATTATTTTTGCACCAACTTAATACTACGACTACAACAATAACAGTAATAGTAATAATAATAACAAAAATAGTAACAATAATAGTAATAGTAATAATAATAACGATAATATTAGCAATAATACTGATAGTAATAATAATATTAATAGTACCAATAATAGATATAGCATAGTAAAAATAATAGCTATAATAGTAACAATAATAGCAAGAATAATAACTGTAATGATAACAATGATAGTAATGTTAAAAATAATATTAAGAATAATAGAAATATTAATAGTAATAATAATAATAACAATACTCGTAATAGTAACAATAATTGTAATAATAATAACTGTAATGGTAACAATAATAGTAATAGCAATAATAGTAAGAATAATAACAAAAGTAGTAACAATAATAGTAATAATAATAATAATAATAATAATAATAATAACAGTAATAATGGTAACAATAATAGTAATAGCAATAATAATAACATTAATGGTAATAATAATAACAATCATGGTAATAATAAACAAAAGGATTGACGTAATTGTTCCAATATTTTTCAACATTTAAGAGGAAAGCACCATTTAACAAAAGATAAAGAAAGAAAATAAACAGTGTTTGACAAGGTTAATCAAGATTTGAACAGAATGTTGAAATGTGTTCCTCAAGTCATATTTAAATATTTTTTATAAATGAGAATGAAGGAATACACTATAAAAAATGAAAGCAATAGGACGAAAAGAATACGATGGAAGGGTTCGACTGATATTAAGAACCGAATTAAGTTCCGAGAACAGAATTAATTGTCATTAATAGCCTTGCCATCCCAGTGCTTCAATATAGTTTCAACATCTTAAACTGGACTCTAAATGGCATCAGACGAATGGATTTTTTACACAAGAAAGTTTCTTTCTTAGCGTAACATGCATCATCTAAATGCTGATGTACACTATCTATATATACCCCATAAAGAAGGTGTAAGATGTCTTATTCAGCTAGAATTCTCATACACGACAACTATTGACTAACTAACATACATGGAAACGACAAAGGAGAGGACGATACGATTAGTCAAACAACGTGAAAACAGAAAGAAAAAAAGTTCAATCATGAAAGAAGGTTTTAATTACAAACGAGATTTACATTTAGTAGATTCTGTAGAAAACCAAAGAAGAACCCAAGAATCAATTGTTGTAGCAAACCTTATGCAAAAGCAATCCAAGGATAAAGCTCTTGATCAGATGAAACAACGCTAGCAAGACAAACCTTTGCTTGTCCAATATCCAGAACGAGGCTAATAAAGCCGATGTTGATAAGACCAGAATCTTTTTACTAGAAATCTTAGGATATTCTGTACTTACGCCAAATGAATATAAAAATCGTCCCGTGTGGCAACATTTACACTGGACAATGTCTAAACTATTTACCCAGCACCGGTTACAGAAATGCAATTCTATGGGATTAAAACTTCTTTAGAGACAGGAAGATTGAAACAAACTGTCCGGACATAATTGTCAAAAATTGAAGAGAAAAAAAATGTCTACTAATTAATATGGCTTGCCCAGCGGACTGTAAGATAGCAAGCAAACAATTTGAAAAATTAAGTACAGCCGACACACTAAGAACATTGTCCATGCAACGCTGGTGATGTTATGAGAGTTAGAAAAACAAATTATGGAATGTAGCCATAAGAATACACCAGGTCCTGCTTTAAGTCTTCTCTCAGACTTGGTAAGTAGTGTGACCATAGCAAAAATCAAAATATAATAATAATAATAATAATAATAATAATAATAATAATATAGTTGTTCTTCATAATAGCAATAGTAAAAAAAATAGCAGGAGGAAGCCTAGCTCTCTGAACGAAATGGCTCACTATGGTACGGATACGCTCTGGGGTCACGAATCAGCCCCCATGTATGGGTAAATACGACGTAACTATAATTCTGACACAACAAAAAATGTTGCTAAACCGCATCGGTCGTCACGCGAGTCAACAAGGATCGCGATCCCCAATGAGGAACGAGACAGGAATAGAAAAATCTGCTACTGAAATAAAGTCTACCCAACGAGGACTAAAGGAAAACCACGCAGAGGAAAATAATCGCAGCGGCCCTCTATATTCATTAAAAGAATATTCCACAAAAAAGAACTACAAATAAATGGTCTAGCGAAAAGTATATTGAAGTAATGATAGCATTTTACACGGCTACGATAAATCCGACAACCACTAAAGCCGCCTATAATATCTCGCGAGAAAAAAATCCTTTAAACAGACTAAACTTCGATGCCAACAAACTAGCCAATGTCAGCCGTGACATTATCAAAAAAAAAAAAAAAAAAAAAACGAATACCTGACATAGAATTAGGAAGAATCCAAGAAAACATCAAAAATAGATTAAACGTTAACATTTAGTGGCTAAATGCCAACAATCCGGAGAAGACACATGCAGAGGAACAAAGAGAAACCAGTTGTAAGAATCTCCCTGATGTACACAAGCAAATAGAGGAAGATCATGAATATGAGAGAGAAACAAAAATGACAATAAACATCCGATATAAGTGGAAGAATGAAGCCGCTTTCAAAGGCGGTAAGCTAACGATAATTACAGATTATAGAATTTGATATCAACAACGAAATTATGGAATTAGACCAAAAATGGTACATTGAAATACTTATGAATTAATGAAGGAGACAGAATACAACATTTAATTATGAAGAAAAAGATCCGAAAAGAATATTATAGAAGAGGTCGTCTGATACCAGAAAGCGAACTTAATGGGGCCAATAAAATGAAGGCTATCAACACTTTAGCTCTACCAGTAGCATTATACAGCTTCAATACTATTCAATGAAAGATGAATGCCATTAAAAGATTGGACACCATGACCAGAAAAAATGCTTACCAAAATTAGGATGCACCACTCGAAATCAGATGTTGAAAGGCCGTACGTACCTAGCGCTTATTTTTCTTTCTTTTTTTTTTTTTTTTTTTGCACAAGCTATCCAGCTATGGAATCACTGGAAAGGCCTTCTCTAATATAAAATCCTTTCTAAAAGGTAGATCCCTAAATGTACCGTTCTGGGTATGACGATAAACTACGTCCAACAGCAAGGCCTCTGATCAAGAGGCTTTGAGGAGCGTAGAACCGCCTCTTAATTGCAGGTGTTTCCAGGTCCACTCTGACCCGGGGTGGGAGCACCTGTTAGGGACCCAGCTATGGGCAAATATTTAACCCCGAACCTGAGGTAAAAAGAATTCTGAAAGTGTAAAAATAGATCTTAATATCAGAAATACTTCGTAAAAAATTATTACTAGAAATAAATTTTTGAAGAAAAAAAACTATTACCAGCAATACGTTTTTGAAATAAAAAAATATTACCAGAATATGATTTTTGACAAAACAAAAATATTACCAGGAAAAAAAAATTGTCGGCATTAAATGACCCATTGAGATTGATATGCCGTAAAACAAAACAAACCAAGCCAAACCTGCATGTAGTTATTATATACGATCCATCGTTAAAGATGCAGGTAAAATGATCGCCCCCCTGTACCGCTCCAGTAAGTATCTGACTCTTCATACAATATCCTTTATTTTTACAAGAGCCATACCAGGCCGAAAATGGAGTACAGATGTTATATTTGAACAGGAATTGCCCAGACCTACCATAGAAAATGCTCGGACGAACGGCATATCTTGGTTCACAATGTTTGACTTTCACGGCTAGAACCAACCATACCATGTAAATATTAACATAGCACCACCATTACATCCGTATACCATCGCTGAGGTGTAGATTTATTCAAACAACTTCTTCCAGCGAACCACTGCCCTATAAAACAAATATCCAAGGCAACGTTTCCCCGATCACTACAAACTTAAGCTGTTCAATTATAAAGTCAATCGTTATCTTCCCTTCCCTTCCTATCCATATAAAGTACTCATTAACGTAACCCTCTACCCCGAGTGTCCCCAGGGCTTTGTAGGGGGTGAACCTGCAGCAACAAAAATGGAACTCTTCGATCGATTATCTACTACACTATTCGCACAACCAAGCGTAAAACTTACCTGGTATTACCAAGCGGTCACCCATCTAGGCAATGATCAGGCTGGACGTTGCTTAACTCCCTTTATCATACGAGGACCAGTGTTTCCATTTAGTCTGTTTTGTGTCGTCGTATATCAACATTAATAGGTTATTTAATACCGACAAGATTTTTATTACTGGTAATATTTTTTTCAAATATGTATTGCCGGTAATAATGTAAAGCTGGTAATATTTCTTCCAACAATTTATTGCTGGCAATTTTACAAAAACATATTGCTGGTATTAAAACCTATTTTTACATTTTCATGGTGTTTTAACCCCAGTTTGTGAGGTAACTATTTGCCCATAGCTAGGACCCTAAAAGGTGGACCTGGGAACACCAGCAATTAAGAGTTAGTTTCACGTTCCTCAAAACCTCCTGATCAGAGGCCATGTTGTTGGATGTTGTTTAACGCCTTACCCAGGACACCAGTGTTTCAACTTCATGTAGACGTAAGCTAATTAATCATAGATAACCTTGAACATCTAAAAATATAAAAGGAACGTATTAATTATACGGCTCATTGGACTCTGTTTGAATTGTTAATTTATTATCTCCGCTTTATTGGATGCCATTACATTGTTTCAAATCTTTTGTTTCATTGCATCTTATTATAAAAGCCATGTAACATTTGCCGTCATTTTTGACGACACGGGTACACTAGTAATTTAATAACAGATAAAAAAAAAATCTTTTAACCCTTCGTTTAAAAAGTTTAATTAATCTTTCCCTTTAATTTTCAGTCAGTTATGTGCCATGCGTGATACACGTCTAGGCGATCATGTATCTTTCAAAACATGACTGACGAGGCAGATTTTTTCCCGGTTGCCATTTCTTTCTGTGGTAGACCAGTTGCTATCCAAGGCTATAGAACCCGGTCTGTCCTGCTATTCACCCATAAGGGGAGAAGAAGAGGATTCACTTTACTTCCTACGTTTCTAAGATTGCAGTCTTATTTGTTCTAGCCTTTCATGTGAGGCACTCAGATACCTTTGTTAACTGATTGTTTTGATTCAATTTGGTCTTGAAATAGGCTTTGTTGTCGCCATCTTTGTCGTCGCCGTCTTTGTTATTCAGTTTCTAATCTTTTTCTTCCGAGAGATATTTCTATCACTCTTATATTAAACGGATAAATTTTTAACATGAAAAGATATTGGCTAAAAAGCGATTTATATAATACCAGGATTAATAAATGATGCATCGATACCATTGAATGTCTAAAAAATATAAAGAGAACGAATTAATTAAACGGCACATTGGACTCTGTTTGAATTTTTAATTCTTTATTTCCACTTTATTGAACATCAATACATTGTTTCAAAACTTTTGTTTCATTGCATATTATTATGAAAGCCATGTAACGTTTGCCATAATTTTTGACGACACGGGTACACTAGTAATTTAATAACAGAAAAAAATCTTTTAAGCCTTCGTTTAAAAAGTTTAATTCATCCTTTCCTTTAATCTTCAGTCAGTTATGTGCCATGCGTGATACAGGTTTAGGCGATCATGTATCTTTTGATACATGACTGACGAGGCAGAATTTTTCCCGCAGTAGGTTTCCATTTCTTTCTGCGGTAGACCAGTCGCCATCCAAACTATAGAACCCGGTCTGTTATGCTATTTACCCATAGATGGGTAGAGAAGAGTGTTGACCATGTTCACCATAGTCTATGAATATAGAATACAGCGCAGTACGTAATCTGTTCAATGAAACAACGTTAAAGATTAATACTCACGATCTCAGACACTCTACTGAATCTGACTATATCGCCAATACCACCAGCAGCTGTTCTGTAATTCTTCAGTCTTCGATATCAAAGGCTGCCAGTGCATTTTCGGGAAAAACATGGCCGCCTTTATACACGTCGCATTGAATATTTTGAGCCTTTTGATTGGTTAAATCTTCTATTGGGGAACTATAAAATGAGTCGGCTAATTTTGGCTGGCTCACTAGTACACCAGGATACCCAAAAATTCCAACAAAGAGGAGGATTCTTACCTTTCCCAATGGTATTAGCACGTAAGTGAATGGATTCGACTGGAATTTGAAATCGGCTCTCCGATTCATCAATCCGAGCCGCTATCCCTTATTCCACCATATTGACTTTCATGTTGGGCACTCAGATATCTCTACTTAGTGATCGTCTTGCTTCAACGTCGTCTTCAAATAGGCTTTGTCATTGACGTCTTTGTCGTTCTGCTTCTAATCTTTTTCTTCTGAGAGATAGTTCCATCACTATTATATCAAACACATCAAATTATTCACATGAAAAGATAATGAGCTAAAAGCAATTTCTATAATACCAGGAGTAATCAATGAATCCTAGATATCACTGAACGTCTAAAAAGATATAAAGGGAACGTATTAATTAAACAGTTCATTTGACTTAATTAATTAATTATCGTCCCTTTATTAAATGTCAATACATTTTTTCAAGACTTTCGTTTCATTACATCACACTATTAAAACTTTCCGAGTGTATGAGAAACGATGAGGTCTTAGAGAGGATGCAAACAAAGAGGAGGCTTGTACTTAACACCAGGAAGAGACAGCTGAAGTTTCGGGGACACATAATGAGGAAGCAAGGCTTGGAGAATCTGATACTCACGTGTCGAATAGATGAAAAGAGACAAGGGAAAACAGCGCGTGGCATACCTGGCTGGCTTAAGCAAGTGGATGACAAGGAGTTGCAAGGGATAGAGGGAGGGGGAGAGCCATGATCGCCTACGTCCTGAAAAACTTGTCACATAAAAAGAAAAGAAGTAAATGCCATTTTTTTTAACGGCACGTGTACCCTAGTGATAACTAGAATGAACTATAACTGCAATGATTAAAATGGTAATAGTAAATAATATAAATGCAATAATAATAATAATGTGTAGAGATGTTATTTATTTTAAACGGAAAAAAACGAATTAATTATAAATTATAAATTTAGAATTAATTCGTTTTTACCATATAAGTTGTTAATCTATTCCAATCAATATTTCATCCGTCCCTATATAGTTTAATTTAATATTCCATCCGTCCCTACCGGTACCACTGATATATATATTTTAACTGTAAATACATAAAATCAATCCATTCCATACGACAATAAGAATTTTTAATGAAGTAGTATAAATTATTTTTGAAAAAGATTACGTTTTTTTCTTTTTCTTTTTATTTATTTATTTTTTTTTAATTGGTGCGAAGCAAACAATTTATATAATTCAGTTTGGAAGGGGAGGGGAAAAAACAAAAACAAAAAACAAAAGACGCTCCCATTTTTTTAGTGAACAGCTAAATGTATCGTCAATATTTTGATTGGGACAGAGCAAACAATTTTGGACGCTTCCGTTGGTTGTTATTTTTTTATTTTTTTTTTTTTTTTCTTATATAATTTTTTATTTTATTTATTTTTTTTTTTTTAAAGAGCAGAAAGTATAAATTCTGTCATGAGTACTAGCACAATTCTTTTACACGCTGTCTCCGAGTTACGTTATCCGTCTTTTTGTGACCAGTGTTTTTGAATTTGTATAATTGTCATTTTTTTTGTGTTGCACAGCGACGAATTTGATTTTTTTTTTGGCCACGAGGAATTGTTTGGCGACCTTTTGTGGAATCAACGATAAATTTTGAACACACCAAGACATTTTGCTAAGTTTTAATTTTTTTATTATTCCATTTCTTTTGTTTGTTTTTATTTTTTGGGGGCTTCGGCCCACATAATTTTTTATTTTTTGTATTTTTTTTGTTGTTAAAAAAATAAGTACATTTAAGAAAAAAAAAAGAAAAAGAAAGCTTTATTTTTTATTTCGTTTTTTATTTTACCCACTTTCATTTTATTAGCGACTTCGGTCGCATTCTTTTCTTTTTGATTTGACTAGTTTGTTTTTCTTGTTTTTAGTTTATTTTCTTTAGCGGCTTCGGCCGCAAACTTTTATTTTTTTCTTCTGGTTACAAACCAGACTTTTTCTTTTTGTACAGTTTAATTGAATTTTTTGAAAAAAAGAAAGGAGTTTTTGTTTTTTCTTTTATTTTCGGCAGGCTTTGAGCGCCATCTTTATTTTTTTTATTTCTTTCTGTTTGTACAAGTTTGTTCATTTTATTTATTTTTGTCTCATTTGCCATTTTATTTACTGGTTCATCCAGGCTTTTTCTTTATTTGTTTAATTTTTTTTTTTTTTTTTTTTTTTTTTTTCCCAACTCCTTTCCACGGAAAAAAAACAAAAATTGAACCCGCGTTTGGAAGTTTCTAAACTAATACACCATGGCCGACGAAGCCAGTCGGTCTAATGTGAAGAAAGACCTGTTCGGTTCGGCGGCGAAAGCTGACCCGCCGGAGAAACCGACAAAGAAGCAGGCTAACACTAGCCCAAGTTTGAAAAAAGGTGCTAGTGTCTCGAAAAAAGACACTAGCAAAAATGTAGAAGTGCCCAAGGAGGCACAAGTCAAGACCGCCGAGGAATTGCCCTCATGTTGGAAGTCCCCCCCAAGTTGTATCTTGAACATGGCGGATTTCTTGGATAAGGCGAAGGGGTACGCCCATCTTGTTAATAAAGATGGGTTCGTCGATATTGTCCAAGAACTCGATGTGTTCTCAAAAAGAATGGTGACCATTTTTGTGGTGGATAAGAAAACTAGAAAGATTTGTCGCTCCACAAAAGACACAGTGATTAAATCACTTTTGTCCCTGGGGATAAAACCCCAAAGAGTAATAAAGGGTAGAGGGTTCTTCATGTGGGACATTCTGCTGCCCACCCCAGAAGATTGCCTGGCTATGGCCAAGAAAGAGCTAATTACGAAGGATTTTATCATCAGAACGGAGTATGAGGGCCGCAGGCGGACTAGGGTAGCCGTCTTTGAAGTTCCTCCTCAAATTTCAGGAGAGCTCCTGGCTGCATTTTTTATGCAGTTCGGCCAAATTTTAGGGGCTCTCTCCGACAATTTGAACGGGGGATGGACTTTTGACATAATGCTCGACCAGAAGGCCTTCAAGTCCGTCCCCAACTGTTTGGAGTATGGCGACCGGAAAATGCCGGTCATAGTGACCGGTAGAAGACCAACTTGCTGGAGGTGTGGAGAGACTGGTCACCTTTCCTCCTCCTGCCCAGGAAAGAAGGCCCCTGGAGTTCCGGTCGCTGGCGACCAAAATCCCCCCTTGGCCGAGAAGCTAAAATCCGCGGCGCCTGTAGTGGGCCTAGCTGCGAGGCGGACCGGTGAGGAAAATCCACCGGTTGGGCATAGTCCCTCATTACCCCCGAAGCCGACGCCTGCCACAAGTGTGGAGAAGGAGAAGGAGGAGGGGGAATGGCGCCTCGTAGTTAGAGGCAAGGGGAAGACCCAAACAGCGGTTCTTCAGTCCCAACATGACACCAGGGACAATGTCACCTACAGCCCCATTCCCTCTACCAGCTCTGAGGGCGACGCCTCGGCGTCTTACGAATCCAAAGCAACCGAAGCGCAAAAACTCAATGAACCGGGCTGGAGGAAGATTTTAGACATCAAAAAGCTAAAAGACAAACTGGATGAAACGCGGGCTAAAAAGCAAAAATCGCTGGGGGCACCGGGCCCCCTATCCTCTGCCCCGTCTTCCCCTTCTTCATCTAAAAAGTCTTTCTTAAAACCACCTCCGCCCAAATCTGCATCAAGCTCACCAGCAAAATCGCGTCATTCTTCTAAACCTTCGCCAGTGAGGACGCCTACCGGGTGGACACCATCTACCACCCCCAATGTCTCACCCATGTCAACTCCCATACATTCACCTCAAAAAAAAAGATTAAGAAGTCCAGACGCTCAATCCATTACTGACAAGAAAAAGAAAAAAATCAAACCACCATATCTCCCAGGGGAAGACGTCTGCCGCGTACCCCGGGTCCAAGCAGAAAGGGTTTTTGGCCAAACACGCAACCCAAAAGATCTGAAGATTCTTTGGAATTTTAAAAAAGTAAATGGCCTAGATGTGGAGAATCCGAACAACTTCCCTTCGGCCTCAAGAATCCTGACTGTTATTAGATCTGGCCCGGGTACGCGGGAGATTTGGGGCATGATAGAGGAGGCCCAGTCGTCGCTCAAAATGGTGCCCCCAGCTGCCTATCTTCTTGACCCCGAATCAAATGAATCTGACCAAAAGCTGAAAGGGAGGGTCCCAGTTTTTGTTCACCCATCCCTTTATAGAGCCCTCAAACTCACCTACCCCTCGGACATCGGCGGCTTGTCTCAAGACGATACCGTCGAAAATGAGATGGCGTCCGGATCTATGGGACGAGCTGTCGGTGTCCTCACCCCAGCCATGTTCTATCCTGAAGGACAACCCTAATCGGCTTGACAATGGCTCTCTGGTTAGCTAGTTTAAATGTCCGGGGCGTGAGGTCCGAGTCTCGCAGGGCGAGGCTCACTCGTGATCTTCAGCGCCTCGGGGTGAATGTATGTTGTTTACAAGAGACCCGTTTTTCTTCTCATGATCGTGAGGACATACTGTCTAAGGGGTTCGCCGTTTATTCAGCCTGTTTTGATGGTCGTTCGAGGGGTGTCTCTTGGCTAGTGAGCAAGTCTTTGAAGGCTGCTTGTACCCTTGTCTTCGCGGATCCGGCGGGCAGACTTTGCGTGCTGGATGTTACCATAAAGGATAAGGTTCTACGTCTCATTGGGGTTTATGCGCCCAATAGCCATTCCGAGCGGCCTGCTTTGTTTCGGCAGATCGCGCCTTTCTTGACGACGTCTCGTCGGGTAGTTTTAGCGGGGGATTGGAATGCCGTCCTTGACCCCGATATAGATCGGATAGGGCATAAACAAGGTACTAACAACCCGGATGTGAAACCATTTCGGGACTTTATCGATGAGTTTGATCTTGTCGATAAGTTCCGGAATGAACACCCTCGGGAGGTAGCATGGACTTGGACAAATAGTGGCAACTCGGCTCCGGGGACGCTTGCGAGCTACCTGGACCGGGTCTTAGTTAGGAGAGTCGATGTAGGGCTCTTAGGCTGTCCAAGTTTCCATTATATAGTTTATACGGATCATAGGCTTGTCCGGGTCCGTGTAAACTTAGATAAGCCTAAGGTTAGATTGGCTGGTTACTGGAAATTGAACTGTTCCCTTTTTGGTGATCAGGGTTTCCGGGACCAGCTTTTACTAATGATCCAAAGGGAATTGACGGGTGCGGTTGTGGGAAATGCCTGGTGGGGCAAATTAAAATCTCATATTCGAACGTTTGCTGCCGATTTTAGTCGTCGACTCAATCTAGATAGATTAGCGGCGCAAACTGCTTTAGAAGATAAAGTCGATCGGGCAGTGAAATCCCGTGTTAGTGGGGACATAGCCTTAGCTAAGGCAGAGTTGTCCTCCTTGCTTATCAAGAAGGATCAAGCTCTGGTAGTTAGGGCTAGGTTAAAAAGAATGTCTTCTGAGGCAACGAATATGGCCGCTGAACTGCGTGCAGAGGAAAATCGAAGCGCGTCTAAGCGACATATCGCATGCGTCACGTTGCCGGATAAGCGGACCGTGACTACAAACGCGGGCATATGTGAGGTGTTTCGGGACTACTTTCAGGATCTTTTCACCAGGGAGCCCGGTCTGAGCTCTGCTCAGTTCGACGCCTATTTAGCTGACTTTCCCTGCCTTTCGGCAGCTGAAGCGGCTAGGTGCGAGGGTCCCATTACAGAGTCGGAGATCTGGGAAGCGCTGAAGCAGGTTGGCCTGGATAAGTCTCCGGGATTAGATGGTCTTCCCTACGAAGTGTACTTGAGGTTGTCGCACGTTTTTGTTCCTTTGCTGGAACTGATTTACAACCACTGGATGAAGCAGGGGTCTTTACCCCAACGCTTCACCAGGGGTGTGATCAAGTTGCTGCGTAAGGACAAGGGCGGTGGGGATGGGTTAGGGAACTTTCGCCCTTTAACGATGTTAAACACTGACTTAAAGATTTTGGCGAAGATCTTAGCCAACCGTTTGCAGCTTGTCCTGTCTAGTCTGATTGGCCCCGAACAGACTTGTGCTGTGAAGGGCAGGACTATTCAGGATAACCTTCACATGGTACGCTTGATCTTAGAAAAAGTCGACAGTGAAGCCGCGCTGATCAATTTAGATCAGTCCAAGGCCTTCGATAGGGTTGACCATCGATTTCTGGAGGCTGTCCTTTCGGCTGCCGGTTTCAGAGCCGACTTTCGCTCCTGGATCCGACTTTTGTATGCGACCCCCGGTGCGCTGGTGGAAGTGAATGGCGTAAGATCGAAGCCTTTCGTATTGTCTCGCTCCATTCGTCAAGGTTGTCCGCTCTCGCCTCTGCTTTACGTTCTTGCGTTGGAACCATTCCTTCGCAAGTTGAAGGCAAATCCGGTCCTGCGCGGAATTTCCCTGCCTGGGGCTTCCACCTCAGCCAGGTATTCTGCCTATGCTGACGACGTTTCGGTTCTGGTGTCGAGCAGAGCCGAGATTAACGAAGTCAGCAAAGAGATCAGTGGGTATGAGATGGTGACAGGGGCCAAGATCAACCGCGATAAGTCTGTGGGCTTGCGGTTGGGTGCGTGGAAGGGAGTTTCTCTTCCCGGACCTTTCCTCTGGACGGATGGGCCGATCAAGATACTCGGCGTCTGGTTCGGTCCTGATCTCCAGTTGGAAATGAATTGGTCGGAGGTGCAGGGGAAGGCCGAGATCGCGGTTAAACTGTGGTCTCGGAGGAGACTTTCCCTGAAGGGAAGGGCGGAGGTATGTGTTTCACACATATATCCTATACTCCTTTACCGACTTTCTGTGCTTCCGCTCCCGTATGCCAGACTAATGTCATTAGTCCGGACCTTGTTCTCCTTTTTGTGGAGAGACAAGGCCCCTATGGTAACTCGCGAGATCTGTTGCCTTCATCCCTCTGAGGGCGGTCTGGGTATGCCTAGCATTGAGATTCGTCAATATATGCTTCGCATTACCTTTCTAGACCGAATGTGTCGCGGATTGGATGAGGTGGGCACCTTTTGGAAAGAAGATGTCCGAAAACATTTCCCATCCCTGAGAAGTGTGCACTCGTGCGAGGAGGAGGCCGGCCGTAGACCTCGTGCCGAGTGTGCCTTCTACCGCGAATGTCGTAGTGCTTTGAAGCTCCTTTTACGGACGTCGGATGGCCTCTCCGACGCCCAGGCGTTGTCTCGTAAGGCATTGTATCGATTGTTAGTTAGGGGGTCCGTTCAAGATGATCTGATCGACGAGCTCGGTCTTACGAAGCAGGAGGCTCGCTCGATGTGGCCTTGGGCGCCTGGGTTGAAATGTCTCAATAACGATGAGGCATCACTCACCTGGCTGATGATTCGTGAGGCCCTCTGGGTCGGCAAGAGACTCTGTTCAGCAGGTTTGGAGAAATATCCAAACTGTCGTCGCTGCACTGGGGAAGTCGAGACCATTGGTCACGCCTTTTTTCAGTGCAAGACGGTAGTGCCGTTGTGCAAGTTTGTTGAAGGCCTCATGGTTCGCATGCTGCAGGGAAAGTTCTTTGTCCTGGAAGCCAGTTCTGTTTGTAGCAATGTGGTGTCGCAATTGACGAAGGCTGAACACTATGTGTTCTGTTGCTTACTAGGGATTATGAGAGTCGTGATTTGGACGACGCGTCAGAAGGGATTCCATGAGGGCGAGAAGTTCACCTCTTCCCAACTGATCTTGTACTTTAAGCATCAGCTTAAAGTCAAGATTAGGACGGAAAGGCGGCGGCTCACCTCATCGGAATTTGGCAAAAGGTGGGTGAATCTTGCGCGAATGTGTAGAGTGAAAGGGGCTGACCTAGAGTGGCACTTGGACGTCGGTTAGGTACAGGATTTGTCCTAACAGGGTTGAACATAGGCAACCCACCCTGATTTTAGGTTAGACTAGGTTTTTGATTTTGAATCTTTAGTTTTCCCTTTTTTCTAGTAAACTTAGCTAGAGTATGCATGCGCATTGGTCCCTTTTATTTCTGTCCCTATTTTTTCTTTCGTGTAATTCCCCATCCCCTCCCTCGTTAGGTGGTCAGTGACTTCAGTTCTCTGGTGGATGCGGGGCGACTTTCGTTTCGTGTGTGTGCTTTTTCGTATTTGTTGTTGTGTATGAATGTGTGAGTGTCTGTGTGAATGCTTGGAGGAATGAATGTTTTTTCTTATTTTTCTCAGCCCCGCATTGATTTCGTCTAGTTAACTGATTTTGCTGCCACATTTATGGTTTGTGGGGGGTTTTATTACTAACACAGTTTTGTTTAGTTTTATTGTAAATAATTTAAAAGTCATATTGTACATAATCATCTGGGGTTCTTTTTAAAAAAATTGTTATTTTATGACCCTCCCCCCCACGAACAATATTTGTACATAAGGGGACTAGTTAGGACTTCATGGAGAATTTGAGGCGTTATGGTGGACGTGGTAAGAAAGGTAGGAGTGAATGTGTTGTTTTGGTGATTGGAATATTGTTGGTTTGTTTGGGTCCGTGTCTGGGACTAGCTAAGTTTAGATTTAAGACAGAAGAAGACCGTCATTCCCCATCCCCCCTTTTAGGCCTTGTGCCACATTTTATACATTAAACTGTATAAATAAATATCTTTACACGCTGTCTCCGAGTTACGTTATCCGTCTTTTTGTGACCAGTGTTTTTGAATTTGTATAATTGTCATTTTTTTTGTGTTGCACAGCGACGAATTTGATTTTTTTTTTGGCCACGAGGAATTGTTTGGCGACCTTTTGTGGAATCAACGATAAATTTTGAACACACCAAGACATTTTGCTAAGTTTTAATTTTTTTATTATTCCATTTCTTTTGTTTGTTTTTATTTTTTGGGGGCTTCGGCCCACATAATTTTTTATTTTTTGTATTTTTTTTGTTGTTAAAAAAATAAGTACATTTAAGAAAAAAAAAAGAAAAAGAAAGCTTTATTTTTTATTTCGTTTTTTATTTTACCCACTTTCATTTTATTAGCGACTTCGGTCGCATTCTTTTCTTTTTGATTTGACTAGTTTGTTTTTCTTGTTTTTAGTTTATTTTCTTTAGCGGCTTCGGCCGCAAACTTTTATTTTTTTCTTCTGGTTACAAACCAGACTTTTTCTTTTTGTACAGTTTAATTGAATTTTTTGAAAAAAAGAAAGGAGTTTTTGTTTTTTCTTTTATTTTCGGCAGGCTTTGAGCGCCATCTTTATTTTTTTTATTTCTTTCTGTTTGTACAAGTTTGTTCATTTTATTTATTTTTGTCTCATTTGCCATTTTATTTACTGGTTCATCCAGGCTTTTTCTTTATTTGTTTAATTTTTTTTTTTTTTTTTTTTTTTTTTTTCCCAACTCCTTTCCACGGAAAAAAAACAAAAATTGAACCCGCGTTTGGAAGTTTCTAAACTAATACACCATGGCCGACGAAGCCAGTCGGTCTAATGTGAAGAAAGACCTGTTCGGTTCGGCGGCGAAAGCTGACCCGCCGGAGAAACCGACAAAGAAGCAGGCTAACACTAGCCCAAGTTTGAAAAAAGGTGCTAGTGTCTCGAAAAAAGACACTAGCAAAAATGTAGAAGTGCCCAAGGAGGCACAAGTCAAGACCGCCGAGGAATTGCCCTCATGTTGGAAGTCCCCCCCAAGTTGTATCTTGAACATGGCGGATTTCTTGGATAAGGCGAAGGGGTACGCCCATCTTGTTAATAAAGATGGGTTCGTCGATATTGTCCAAGAACTCGATGTGTTCTCAAAAAGAATGGTGACCATTTTTGTGGTGGATAAGAAAACTAGAAAGATTTGTCGCTCCACAAAAGACACAGTGATTAAATCACTTTTGTCCCTGGGGATAAAACCCCAAAGAGTAATAAAGGGTAGAGGGTTCTTCATGTGGGACATTCTGCTGCCCACCCCAGAAGATTGCCTGGCTATGGCCAAGAAAGAGCTAATTACGAAGGATTTTATCATCAGAACGGAGTATGAGGGCCGCAGGCGGACTAGGGTAGCCGTCTTTGAAGTTCCTCCTCAAATTTCAGGAGAGCTCCTGGCTGCATTTTTTATGCAGTTCGGCCAAATTTTAGGGGCTCTCTCCGACAATTTGAACGGGGGATGGACTTTTGACATAATGCTCGACCAGAAGGCCTTCAAGTCCGTCCCCAACTGTTTGGAGTATGGCGACCGGAAAATGCCGGTCATAGTGACCGGTAGAAGACCAACTTGCTGGAGGTGTGGAGAGACTGGTCACCTTTCCTCCTCCTGCCCAGGAAAGAAGGCCCCTGGAGTTCCGGTCGCTGGCGACCAAAATCCCCCCTTGGCCGAGAAGCTAAAATCCGCGGCGCCTGTAGTGGGCCTAGCTGCGAGGCGGACCGGTGAGGAAAATCCACCGGTTGGGCATAGTCCCTCATTACCCCCGAAGCCGACGCCTGCCACAAGTGTGGAGAAGGAGAAGGAGGAGGGGGAATGGCGCCTCGTAGTTAGAGGCAAGGGGAAGACCCAAACAGCGGTTCTTCAGTCCCAACATGACACCAGGGACAATGTCACCTACAGCCCCATTCCCTCTACCAGCTCTGAGGGCGACGCCTCGGCGTCTTACGAATCCAAAGCAACCGAAGCGCAAAAACTCAATGAACCGGGCTGGAGGAAGATTTTAGACATCAAAAAGCTAAAAGACAAACTGGATGAAACGCGGGCTAAAAAGCAAAAATCGCTGGGGGCACCGGGCCCCCTATCCTCTGCCCCGTCTTCCCCTTCTTCATCTAAAAAGTCTTTCTTAAAACCACCTCCGCCCAAATCTGCATCAAGCTCACCAGCAAAATCGCGTCATTCTTCTAAACCTTCGCCAGTGAGGACGCCTACCGGGTGGACACCATCTACCACCCCCAATGTCTCACCCATGTCAACTCCCATACATTCACCTCAAAAAAAAAGATTAAGAAGTCCAGACGCTCAATCCATTACTGACAAGAAAAAGAAAAAAATCAAACCACCATATCTCCCAGGGGAAGACGTCTGCCGCGTACCCCGGGTCCAAGCAGAAAGGGTTTTTGGCCAAACACGCAACCCAAAAGATCTGAAGATTCTTTGGAATTTTAAAAAAGTAAATGGCCTAGATGTGGAGAATCCGAACAACTTCCCTTCGGCCTCAAGAATCCTGACTGTTATTAGATCTGGCCCGGGTACGCGGGAGATTTGGGGCATGATAGAGGAGGCCCAGTCGTCGCTCAAAATGGTGCCCCCAGCTGCCTATCTTCTTGACCCCGAATCAAATGAATCTGACCAAAAGCTGAAAGGGAGGGTCCCAGTTTTTGTTCACCCATCCCTTTATAGAGCCCTCAAACTCACCTACCCCTCGGACATCGGCGGCTTGTCTCAAGACGATACCGTCGAAAATGAGATGGCGTCCGGATCTATGGGACGAGCTGTCGGTGTCCTCACCCCAGCCATGTTCTATCCTGAAGGACAACCCTAATCGGCTTGACAATGGCTCTCTGGTTAGCTAGTTTAAATGTCCGGGGCGTGAGGTCCGAGTCTCGCAGGGCGAGGCTCACTCGTGATCTTCAGCGCCTCGGGGTGAATGTATGTTGTTTACAAGAGACCCGTTTTTCTTCTCATGATCGTGAGGACATACTGTCTAAGGGGTTCGCCGTTTATTCAGCCTGTTTTGATGGTCGTTCGAGGGGTGTCTCTTGGCTAGTGAGCAAGTCTTTGAAGGCTGCTTGTACCCTTGTCTTCGCGGATCCGGCGGGCAGACTTTGCGTGCTGGATGTTACCATAAAGGATAAGGTTCTACGTCTCATTGGGGTTTATGCGCCCAATAGCCATTCCGAGCGGCCTGCTTTGTTTCGGCAGATCGCGCCTTTCTTGACGACGTCTCGTCGGGTAGTTTTAGCGGGGGATTGGAATGCCGTCCTTGACCCCGATATAGATCGGATAGGGCATAAACAAGGTACTAACAACCCGGATGTGAAACCATTTCGGGACTTTATCGATGAGTTTGATCTTGTCGATAAGTTCCGGAATGAACACCCTCGGGAGGTAGCATGGACTTGGACAAATAGTGGCAACTCGGCTCCGGGGACGCTTGCGAGCTACCTGGACCGGGTCTTAGTTAGGAGAGTCGATGTAGGGCTCTTAGGCTGTCCAAGTTTCCATTATATAGTTTATACGGATCATAGGCTTGTCCGGGTCCGTGTAAACTTAGATAAGCCTAAGGTTAGATTGGCTGGTTACTGGAAATTGAACTGTTCCCTTTTTGGTGATCAGGGTTTCCGGGACCAGCTTTTACTAATGATCCAAAGGGAATTGACGGGTGCGGTTGTGGGAAATGCCTGGTGGGGCAAATTAAAATCTCATATTCGAACGTTTGCTGCCGATTTTAGTCGTCGACTCAATCTAGATAGATTAGCGGCGCAAACTGCTTTAGAAGATAAAGTCGATCGGGCAGTGAAATCCCGTGTTAGTGGGGACATAGCCTTAGCTAAGGCAGAGTTGTCCTCCTTGCTTATCAAGAAGGATCAAGCTCTGGTAGTTAGGGCTAGGTTAAAAAGAATGTCTTCTGAGGCAACGAATATGGCCGCTGAACTGCGTGCAGAGGAAAATCGAAGCGCGTCTAAGCGACATATCGCATGCGTCACGTTGCCGGATAAGCGGACCGTGACTACAAACGCGGGCATATGTGAGGTGTTTCGGGACTACTTTCAGGATCTTTTCACCAGGGAGCCCGGTCTGAGCTCTGCTCAGTTCGACGCCTATTTAGCTGACTTTCCCTGCCTTTCGGCAGCTGAAGCGGCTAGGTGCGAGGGTCCCATTACAGAGTCGGAGATCTGGGAAGCGCTGAAGCAGGTTGGCCTGGATAAGTCTCCGGGATTAGATGGTCTTCCCTACGAAGTGTACTTGAGGTTGTCGCACGTTTTTGTTCCTTTGCTGGAACTGATTTACAACCACTGGATGAAGCAGGGGTCTTTACCCCAACGCTTCACCAGGGGTGTGATCAAGTTGCTGCGTAAGGACAAGGGCGGTGGGGATGGGTTAGGGAACTTTCGCCCTTTAACGATGTTAAACACTGACTTAAAGATTTTGGCGAAGATCTTAGCCAACCGTTTGCAGCTTGTCCTGTCTAGTCTGATTGGCCCCGAACAGACTTGTGCTGTGAAGGGCAGGACTATTCAGGATAACCTTCACATGGTACGCTTGATCTTAGAAAAAGTCGACAGTGAAGCCGCGCTGATCAATTTAGATCAGTCCAAGGCCTTCGATAGGGTTGACCATCGATTTCTGGAGGCTGTCCTTTCGGCTGCCGGTTTCAGAGCCGACTTTCGCTCCTGGATCCGACTTTTGTATGCGACCCCCGGTGCGCTGGTGGAAGTGAATGGCGTAAGATCGAAGCCTTTCGTATTGTCTCGCTCCATTCGTCAAGGTTGTCCGCTCTCGCCTCTGCTTTACGTTCTTGCGTTGGAACCATTCCTTCGCAAGTTGAAGGCAAATCCGGTCCTGCGCGGAATTTCCCTGCCTGGGGCTTCCACCTCAGCCAGGTATTCTGCCTATGCTGACGACGTTTCGGTTCTGGTGTCGAGCAGAGCCGAGATTAACGAAGTCAGCAAAGAGATCAGTGGGTATGAGATGGTGACAGGGGCCAAGATCAACCGCGATAAGTCTGTGGGCTTGCGGTTGGGTGCGTGGAAGGGAGTTTCTCTTCCCGGACCTTTCCTCTGGACGGATGGGCCGATCAAGATACTCGGCGTCTGGTTCGGTCCTGATCTCCAGTTGGAAATGAATTGGTCGGAGGTGCAGGGGAAGGCCGAGATCGCGGTTAAACTGTGGTCTCGGAGGAGACTTTCCCTGAAGGGAAGGGCGGAGGTATGTGTTTCACACATATATCCTATACTCCTTTACCGACTTTCTGTGCTTCCGCTCCCGTATGCCAGACTAATGTCATTAGTCCGGACCTTGTTCTCCTTTTTGTGGAGAGACAAGGCCCCTATGGTAACTCGCGAGATCTGTTGCCTTCATCCCTCTGAGGGCGGTCTGGGTATGCCTAGCATTGAGATTCGTCAATATATGCTTCGCATTACCTTTCTAGACCGAATGTGTCGCGGATTGGATGAGGTGGGCACCTTTTGGAAAGAAGATGTCCGAAAACATTTCCCATCCCTGAGAAGTGTGCACTCGTGCGAGGAGGAGGCCGGCCGTAGACCTCGTGCCGAGTGTGCCTTCTACCGCGAATGTCGTAGTGCTTTGAAGCTCCTTTTACGGACGTCGGATGGCCTCTCCGACGCCCAGGCGTTGTCTCGTAAGGCATTGTATCGATTGTTAGTTAGGGGGTCCGTTCAAGATGATCTGATCGACGAGCTCGGTCTTACGAAGCAGGAGGCTCGCTCGATGTGGCCTTGGGCGCCTGGGTTGAAATGTCTCAATAACGATGAGGCATCACTCACCTGGCTGATGATTCGTGAGGCCCTCTGGGTCGGCAAGAGACTCTGTTCAGCAGGTTTGGAGAAATATCCAAACTGTCGTCGCTGCACTGGGGAAGTCGAGACCATTGGTCACGCCTTTTTTCAGTGCAAGACGGTAGTGCCGTTGTGCAAGTTTGTTGAAGGCCTCATGGTTCGCATGCTGCAGGGAAAGTTCTTTGTCCTGGAAGCCAGTTCTGTTTGTAGCAATGTGGTGTCGCAATTGACGAAGGCTGAACACTATGTGTTCTGTTGCTTACTAGGGATTATGAGAGTCGTGATTTGGACGACGCGTCAGAAGGGATTCCATGAGGGCGAGAAGTTCACCTCTTCCCAACTGATCTTGTACTTTAAGCATCAGCTTAAAGTCAAGATTAGGACGGAAAGGCGGCGGCTCACCTCATCGGAATTTGGCAAAAGGTGGGTGAATCTTGCGCGAATGTGTAGAGTGAAAGGGGCTGACCTAGAGTGGCACTTGGACGTCGGTTAGGTACAGGATTTGTCCTAACAGGGTTGAACATAGGCAACCCACCCTGATTTTAGGTTAGACTAGGTTTTTGAATTTGAATCTTTAGTTTTCCCTTTTTTCTAGTAAACTTAGCTAGGGTATGCATGCGCATTGGCCCCTTTTATTTCTGTCCCTATTTTTTCTTTCGTTTAATTCCCCATCCCCTCCCTCGTTAGGTGGTCAGTGATTTCAGTTCTCTGGTGGATGCGGGGCGACTTTCGTTTCGTGTGTGTGCTTTTTCGTATTTGTTGTTGTGTATGAATGTGTGAGTGTCTGTGTGAATGCTTGGAGGAATGAATGTTTTTTCTTATTTTTCTCAGCCCCGCATTGATTTCGTCTAGTTAACTGATTTTGCTGCCACATTTATGGTTTGTGGGGGGTTTTATTACTAACACAGTTTTGTTTAGTTTTATTGTAAATAATTTAAAAGTCATATTGTACATAATCATTTGGGGTTCTTTTTAAAAAAATTGTTATTTTATGACCCTCCCCCCACGAACAATATTTGTACATAAGGGGACTAGTTAGGACTTCATGGAGAATTCGAGGCGTTATGGTGGACGTGGTAAGAAAGGTAGGAGTGAATGTGTTGTTTTGGTGATTGGAATATTGTTGGTTTGTTTGGGTCCGTGTCTGGGACTAGCTAAGTTTAGATTTAAGACAGAAGAAGACCGTCATTCCCCATCCCCCCTTTTAGGCCTTGTGCCACATTTTATACATTAAACTGTATAAATAAATATCTTTACACGCTGTCTCCGAGTTACGTTATCCGTCTTTTTGTGACCAGTGTTTTTGAATTTGTATAATTGTCATTTTTTTTGTGTTGCACAGCGACGAATTTGATTTTTTTTTTGGCCACGAGGAATTGTTTGGCGACCTTTTGTGGAATCAACGATAAATTTTGAACACACCAAGACATTTTGCTAAGTTTTAATTTTTTTATTATTCCATTTCTTTTGTTTGTTTTTATTTTTTGGGGGCTTCGGCCCACATAATTTTTTATTTTTTGTATTTTTTTTGTTGTTAAAAAAATAAGTACATTTAAGAAAAAAAAAAGAAAAAGAAAGCTTTATTTTTTATTTCGTTTTTTATTTTACCCACTTTCATTTTATTAGCGACTTCGGTCGCATTCTTTTCTTTTTGATTTGACTAGTTTGTTTTTCTTGTTTTTAGTTTATTTTCTTTAGCGGCTTCGGCCGCAAACTTTTATTTTTTTCTTCTGGTTACAAACCAGACTTTTTCTTTTTGTACAGTTTAATTGAATTTTTTGAAAAAAAGAAAGGAGTTTTTGTTTTTTCTTTTATTTTCGGCAGGCTTTGAGCGCCATCTTTATTTTTTTTATTTCTTTCTGTTTGTACAAGTTTGTTCATTTTATTTATTTTTGTCTCATTTGCCATTTTATTTACTGGTTCATCCAGGCTTTTTCTTTATTTGTTTAATTTTTTTTTTTTTTTTTTTTTTTTTTTTCCCAACTCCTTTCCACGGAAAAAAAACAAAAATTGAACCCGCGTTTGGAAGTTTCTAAACTAATACACCATGGCCGACGAAGCCAGTCGGTCTAATGTGAAGAAAGACCTGTTCGGTTCGGCGGCGAAAGCTGACCCGCCGGAGAAACCGACAAAGAAGCAGGCTAACACTAGCCCAAGTTTGAAAAAAGGTGCTAGTGTCTCGAAAAAAGACACTAGCAAAAATGTAGAAGTGCCCAAGGAGGCACAAGTCAAGACCGCCGAGGAATTGCCCTCATGTTGGAAGTCCCCCCCAAGTTGTATCTTGAACATGGCGGATTTCTTGGATAAGGCGAAGGGGTACGCCCATCTTGTTAATAAAGATGGGTTCGTCGATATTGTCCAAGAACTCGATGTGTTCTCAAAAAGAATGGTGACCATTTTTGTGGTGGATAAGAAAACTAGAAAGATTTGTCGCTCCACAAAAGACACAGTGATTAAATCACTTTTGTCCCTGGGGATAAAACCCCAAAGAGTAATAAAGGGTAGAGGGTTCTTCATGTGGGACATTCTGCTGCCCACCCCAGAAGATTGCCTGGCTATGGCCAAGAAAGAGCTAATTACGAAGGATTTTATCATCAGAACGGAGTATGAGGGCCGCAGGCGGACTAGGGTAGCCGTCTTTGAAGTTCCTCCTCAAATTTCAGGAGAGCTCCTGGCTGCATTTTTTATGCAGTTCGGCCAAATTTTAGGGGCTCTCTCCGACAATTTGAACGGGGGATGGACTTTTGACATAATGCTCGACCAGAAGGCCTTCAAGTCCGTCCCCAACTGTTTGGAGTATGGCGACCGGAAAATGCCGGTCATAGTGACCGGTAGAAGACCAACTTGCTGGAGGTGTGGAGAGACTGGTCACCTTTCCTCCTCCTGCCCAGGAAAGAAGGCCCCTGGAGTTCCGGTCGCTGGCGACCAAAATCCCCCCTTGGCCGAGAAGCTAAAATCCGCGGCGCCTGTAGTGGGCCTAGCTGCGAGGCGGACCGGTGAGGAAAATCCACCGGTTGGGCATAGTCCCTCATTACCCCCGAAGCCGACGCCTGCCACAAGTGTGGAGAAGGAGAAGGAGGAGGGGGAATGGCGCCTCGTAGTTAGAGGCAAGGGGAAGACCCAAACAGCGGTTCTTCAGTCCCAACATGACACCAGGGACAATGTCACCTACAGCCCCATTCCCTCTACCAGCTCGGAGGGCGACGCCTCGGCGTCTTACGAATCCAATGCAACCGAAGCGCAAAAAATCAATGAACCCGGATGGAGAAAAATTTTAGACATCAAAAAGCTAAAAAACAAACTGGATGAAACGCGGGCTAAAAAGCAAAAATCGCTGGGGGCACCGGGCCCCCTATCCTCTGCCCCGTCTTCCCCTTCTGCATCTAAAAAATCTTTCTCCAAACCAGCTCCGCCCAAATCTGTATCCAACTCACCGGCAAAATCTATGCATTCGTCCAAACCTTCACCGGTGAGGACGCCGTCCGGATGGACCCCTTCAACTACTCCTAATGTCACACCAATGGTTACTCCCATTCATTCACCACTTAAAAAAAGGTACAGAAGTCCGGACTCGCAAACAACTACTGACAAGAAGAAAAAAAAGCTCAAGCCACCTTATTTTCCTGGGGAAGACGTCTGCCGCGTATCCCGGGACCAGGCGGAAAGGGTTTTCGGGCAGACTCGAAACCCTAAAGAGCTGAAAATTCTGTGGAATTTTAAAAAAATCAACGACATAGATGTGGAGATGCCCGAAAATTTCCCTTCCGCACAAAGAGTACTGACTGTAATCAGAACTGGCCCGGGTACGCGGGAGATTTGGGGCATGATAGAGGAGGCCCAGTCGTCGCTCAAAATGGTGCCCCCAGCTGCCTATCTTCTTGACCCCGAATCAAATGAATCTGATCAAAAGCTGAAAGGGAGGGTCCCAGTTTTTGTTCACCCATCCCTTTATAGAGCCCTGAAACTCACCTACCCCTCGGACATCGGCGGCTTGTCTCAAGACGATACCGTCGAAAATGAGATGGCGTCCGGATCTATGGGACGAGCTGTCGGTGTCCTCACCCCAGCCATGTTCTATCCTGAAGGACAACCCTAATCGGCTTGACAATGGCTCTCTGGTTAGCTAGTTTAAATGTCCGGGGCGTGAGGTCCGAGTCTCGCAGGGCGAGGCTCACTCGTGATCTTCAGCGCCTCGGGGTGAATGTATGTTGTTTACAAGAGACCCGTTTTTCTTCTCATGATCGTGAGGACATACTGTCTAAGGGGTTCGCCGTTTATTCAGCCTGTTTTGATGGTCGTTCGAGGGGTGTCTCTTGGCTAGTGAGCAAGTCTTTGAAGGCTGCTTGTACCCTTGTCTTCGCGGATCCGGCGGGCAGACTTTGCGTGCTGGATGTTACCATAAAGGATAAGGTTCTACGTCTCATTGGGGTTTATGCGCCCAATAGCCATTCCGAGCGGCCTGCTTTGTTTCGGCAGATCGCGCCTTTCTTGACGACGTCTCGTCGGGTAGTTTTAGCGGGGGATTGGAATGCCGTCCTTGACCCCGATATAGATCGTATAGGGCATAAACAAGTTACTAACAACCCGGATGTGAAACCATTTCGGGACTTTATCGATGAGTTTGATCTTGTCGATAAGTTCCGGAATGAACACCCTCGGGAGGTAGCATGGACTTGGACAAATAGTGGCAACTCGGCTCCGGGGACGCTTGCGAGCTACCTGGACCGGGTCCTAGTTAGGAGAGTCGATGTAGGGCTCTTAGGCTGTCCAAGTTTCCATTATATAGTTTACACGGATCATAGGCTTGTCCGGGTCCGTGTAAACTTAGATAAGCCTAAGGTTAGATTGGCTGGTTACTGGAAATTGAACTGTTCCCTTTTTGGTGATCAGGGTTTCCGGGACCAGCTTTTACTAATGATCCAAAGGGAATTGACGGGTGCGGTTGTGGGAAATGCCTGGTGGGGCAAATTAAAATCTCATATTCGAACGTTTGCTGCCGATTTTAGTCGTCGACTCAATCTAGATAGATTAGCGGCGCAAACTGCTTTAGAAGATAAAGTCGATCGGGCAGTGAAATCCCGTGTTAGTGGGGACATAGCCTTAGCTAAGGCAGAGTTGTCCTCCTTGCTTATCAAGAAGGATCAAGCTCTGGTAGTTAGGGCTAGGTTAAAAAGAATGTCTTCTGAGGCAACGAATATGGCCGCTGAACTGCGTGCAGAGGAAAATCGAAGCGCGTCTAAGCGACATATCGCATGCGTCACATTGCCGGATAAGCGGACCGTGACTACAAACGCGGGCATATGTGAGGTGTTTCGGGACTACTTTCAGGATCTTTTCACCAGGGAGCCCGGTCTGAGCTCTGCTCAGTTCGACGCCTATTTAGCTGACTTTCCCTGCCTTTCGGCAGCTGAAGCGGCTAGGTGCGAGGGTCCCATTACAGAGTCGGAGATCTGGGAAGCGCTGAAGCAGGTTGGCCTGGATAAGTCTCCGGGATTAGATGGTCTTCCCTACGAAGTGTACTTGAGGTTGTCGCACGTTTTTGTTCCTTTGCTGGAACTGATTTACAACCACTGGATGAAGCAGGGGTCTTTACCCCAACGCTTCACCAGGGGTGTGATCAAGTTGCTGCGTAAGGACAAGGGCGGTGGGGATGGGTTAGGGAACTTTCGCCCTTTAACGATGTTAAACACTGACTTAAAGATTTTGGCGAAGATCTTAGCCAACCGTTTGCAGCTTGTCCTGTCTAGTCTGATTGGCCCCGAACAGACTTGTGCTGTGAAGGGCAGGACTATTCAGGATAACCTTCACATGGTACGCTTGATCTTAGAAAAAGTCGACAGTGAAGCCGCGCTGATCAATTTAGATCAGTCCAAGGCCTTCGATAGGGTTGACCATCGATTTCTGGAGGCGGTCCTTTCGGCTGCCGGTTTCAGAGCCGACTTTCGCTCCTGGATCCGACTTTTGTATGCGACCCCCGGTGCGCTGGTGGAAGTGAATGGGGTAAGGTCGAAGCCTTTCGTATTGTCTCGCTCCATTCGTCAAGGTTGTCCGCTCTCGCCTCTGCTTTACGTTCTTGCGTTGGAACCATTCCTTCGCAAGTTGAAGGCAAATCCGGTCCTGCGCGGAATTTCCCTGCCTGGGGCTTCCACCTCAGCCAGGTATTCTGCCTATGCTGACGACGTTTCGGTTCTTGTGTCGAGCAGAGCCGAGATTGACGAAGTCAGCAAAGAGATCAGTGGGTATGAGATGGTGACAGGGGCCAAGATCAACCGCGATAAGTCTGTGGGCTTGCGGTTGGGTGCGTGGAAGGGAGTTTCTCTTCCCGGACCTTTCCTCTGGACGGATGGGCCGATCAAGATACTCGGCGTCTGGTTCGGTCCTGATCTCCAGTTGGAAATGAATTGGTCGGAGGTGCAGGGGAAGGCCGAGATCGCGGTTAAACTGTGGTCTCGGAGGAGACTTTCCCTGAAGGGAAGGGCGGAGGTATGTGTTTCACACATATATCCGATACTCCTTTACCGACTTTCTGTGCTTCCGCTCCCGTATGCCAGACTAATGTCATTAGTCCGGACCTTGTTCTCCTTTTTGTGGAGAGACAAGGCCCCTATGGTAACTCGCGAGATCTGTTGCCTTCATCCCTCTGAGGGCGGTCTGGGTATGCCTAGCATTGAGATTCGTCAATATATGCTTCGCATTACCTTTCTAGACCGAATGTGTCGCGGATTGGATGAGGTGGGCACCTTTTGGAAAGAAGATGTCCGAAAACATTTCCCATCCCTGAGAAGTGTGCACTCGTGCGAGGAGGAGGCCGGCCGTAGACCTCGTGCCGAGTGTGCCTTCTACCGCGAATGTCGTAGTGCTTTGAAGCTCCTTTTACGGACGTCGGATGGCCTCTCCGACGCCCAGGCGTTGTCTCGTAAGGCATTGTATCGATTGTTAGTTAGGGGGTCCGTTCAAGATGATCTGATCGACGAGCTCGGTCTTACGAAGCAGGAGGCTCGCTCGATGTGGCCTTGGGCGCCTGGGTTGAAATGTCTCAATAACGATGAGGCATCACTCACCTGGCTGATGATTCGTGAGGCCCTCTGGGTCGGCAAGAGACTCTGTTCAGCAGGTTTGGAGAAATATCCAAACTGTCGTCGCTGCACTGGGGAAGTCGAGACCATTGGTCACGCCTTTTTTCAGTGCAAGACGGTAGTGCCGTTGTGCAAGTTTGTTGAAGGCCTCATGGTTCGCATGCTGCAGGGAAAGTTCTTTGTCCTGGAAGCCAGTTCTGTTTGTAGCAATGTGGTGTCGCAATTGACGAAGGCTGAACACTATGTGTTCTGTTGCTTACTAGGGATTATGAGAGTCGTGATTTGGACGACACGTCAGAAGGGATTCCATGAGGGCGAGAAGTTCACCTCTTCCCAACTGATCTTGTACTTTAAGCATCAGCTTAAAGTCAAGATTAGGACGGAAAGGCGGCGGCTCACCTCATCGGAATTTGGCAAAAGGTGGGTGAATCTTGCGCGAATGTGTAGAGTGAAAGGGGCTGACCTAGAGTGGCACTTGGACGTCGGTTAGGTACAGGATTTGTCCTAACAGGGTTGAACATAGGCAACCCACCCTGATTTTAGGTTAGACTAGGTTTTTGATTTTGAATCTTTGGTTTTCCCTTTTTTCTAGTAAACTTAGCTAGAGTATGCATGCGCATTGGTCCCGTTTATTTCTGTCCCTATTTTTTCTTTCGTTTAATTCCCCATCCCCTCCCTCGTTAGGTGGTCAGTGATTTCAGTTCTCTGGTGGATGCGGGGCGACTTTCGTTTCGTGTGTGTGCTTTTTCGTATTTGTTGTTGTGTATGAATGTGTGAGTGTCTGTGTGAATGCTTGGAGGAATGAATGTTTTTTCTTATTTTTCTTAGCCCCGCATTGATTTCGTCTAGTTAACTGATTTTGCTGCCACATTAAATGGTTTGTGGGGGGTTTTATTACTAACACAGTTTTGTTTAGTTTTATTGTAAATAATTTAAAAGTCATATTGTACATAATCATTTGGGGTTCTTTTTAAAAAATTGTTATTTTATGACCCTCCCCCCACGAACAATATTTGTACATAAGGGGACTAGTTAGGACTTCATGGAGAATTTGAGGCGTTATGGTGGACGTGGTAAGAAAGGTAGGAGTGAATGTGTTGTTTTGGTGATTGGAATATTGTTGGTTTGTTTGGGTCCGTGTCTGGGACTAGCTAAGTTTAGATTTAAGACAGAAGAAGACCGTCATTCCCCATCCCCCTTTTAGGCCTTGTGCCACATTTTATACATTAAAATGTATAAATAAATATCTTTACACGCTGTCTCCGAGTTACGTTATCCGTCTTTTTGTGACCAGTGTTTTTGAATTTGTATAATTGTCATTTTTTTTGTGTTGCACAGCGACGAATTTGATTTTTTTTTTGGCCACGAGGAATTGTTTGGCGACCTTTTGTGGAATCAACGATAAATTTTGAACACACCAAGACATTTTGCTAAGTTTTAATTTTTTTATTATTCCATTTCTTTTGTTTGTTTTTATTTTTTGGGGGCTTCGGCCCACATAATTTTTTATTTTTTGTATTTTTTTTGTTGTTAAAAAAATAAGTACATTTAAGAAAAAAAAAAGAAAAAGAAAGCTTTATTTTTTATTTCGTTTTTTATTTTACCCACTTTCATTTTATTAGCGACTTCGGTCGCATTCTTTTCTTTTTGATTTGACTAGTTTGTTTTTCTTGTTTTTAGTTTATTTTCTTTAGCGGCTTCGGCCGCAAACTTTTATTTTTTTCTTCTGGTTACAAACCAGACTTTTTCTTTTTGTACAGTTTAATTGAATTTTTTGAAAAAAAGAAAGGAGTTTTTGTTTTTTCTTTTATTTTCGGCAGGCTTTGAGCGCCATCTTTATTTTTTTTATTTCTTTCTGTTTGTACAAGTTTGTTCATTTTATTTATTTTTGTCTCATTTGCCATTTTATTTACTGGTTCATCCAGGCTTTTTCTTTATTTGTTTAATTTTTTTTTTTTTTTTTTTTTTTTTTTCCCAACTCCTTTCCACGGAAAAAAAACAAAAATTGAACCCGCGTTTGGAAGTTTCTAAACTAATACACCATGGCCGACGAAGCCAGTCGGTCTAATGTGAAGAAAGACCTGTTCGGTTCGGCGGCGAAAGCTGACCCGCCGGAGAAACCGACAAAGAAGCAGGCTAACACTAGCCCAAGTTTGAAAAAAGGTGCTAGTGTCTCGAAAAAAGACACTAGCAAAAATGTAGAAGTGCCCAAGGAGGCACAAGTCAAGACCGCCGAGGAATTGCCCTCATGTTGGAAGTCCCCCCCAAGTTGTATCTTGAACATGGCGGATTTCTTGGATAAGGCGAAGGGGTACGCCCATCTTGTTAATAAAGATGGGTTTGTCGATATTGTCCAAGAACTCGATGTGTTCTCAAAAAGAATGGTGACTATTTTTGTGGTGGATAAGAAAACGAGAAAGATTTGTCGCTCCACAAAAGACACAGTGATTAAATCACTTTTGTCCCTGGGGATAAAACCCCAAAGAGTAATAAAGGGTAGAGGGTTCTTCATGTGGGACATTCTGCTGCCCACCCCAGAAGATTGCCTGGCCATGGCCAAGAAAGAGCTAATTACGAAGGATTTTATCATCAGAACGGAGTATGAGGGCCGCAGGCGGACTAGGGTAGCCGTCTTTGAAGTTCCTCCTCAAATTTCGGGAGAGCTCCTGGCTGCATTTTTCTTGCAGTTCGGCCAAATTTTAGGGGCTCTCTCCGACAATTTGAACGGGGGATGGACTTTTGACATAATGCTCGACCAGAAGGCCTTCAAGTCCGTCCCCAACTGTTTGGAGTATGGCGACCGGAAAATGCCGGTCATAGTGACCGGTAGAAGACCAACTTGCTGGAGGTGTGGAGAGACTGGTCACCTTTCCTCCTCCTGCCCAGGAAAGAAGGCCCCTGGAGTTCCGGTCGCTGGCGACCAAAATCCCCCCTTGGCCGAGAAGCTAAAATCCGCGGCGCCTGTAGTGGGCCTAGCTGCGAGGCGGACCGGTGAGGAAAATCCCCCGGTTGGGCATAGTCCCTCATTACCCCCGAAGCCGACGCCTGCCACAAGTGTGGAGAAGGAGAAGGAGGAGGGGAATGGCGCCTCGTAGTTAGAGGCAAGGGGAAGACCCAAACAGCGGTTCTTCAGTCCCAACATGACACCAGGGACAATGTCACCTACAGCCCCATTCCCTCTACCAGCTCCGAGGGCGACGCCTCGGCGTCTTACGAATCCAATGCAACCGAAGCGCAAAAAATCAATGAACCCGGATGGAGAAAAATTTTAGACATAAAAAAGCTAAAAAACAAACTGGATGAAACGCGGGCTAAAAAGCAAAAATCGCTGGGGGCACCGGGCCCCCTATCCTCTGCCCCGTCTTCCCCTTCTGCATCAAAAAAATCGTTCTCTAAACCAGCTCCGCCCAAATCTGTATCCAACTCACCGGCTAAATCTCTACATTCGTCCAAACCTTCACCGGTGAGGACGCCGTCCGGATGGACCCCTTCAACTACTCCTAATGTCACACCAATGGTTACTCCCATTCATTCACCACTTAAAAAAAGGTACAGAAGTCCGGACTCACAAACAACTACTGACAAGAAGAAAAAAAAGCTCAAGCCTCCTTATTTCCCTGGGGAAGACGTCTGCCGCGTATCCCGGGACCAGGCGGAAAGGGTTTTCGGGCAGACAAGAAACCCTAAAGAGCTGAAAATTCTGTGGAATTTTAAAAAAATCAATAATACAGATGTGGAGATGCCCGAAAATTTCCCTTCCGCACAAAGAGTACTGACCGTAATCAGAACTGGCCCGGGTACGCGGGAGATTTGGGGCATGATAGAGGAGGCCCAGTCGTCGCTCAAAATGGTGCCCCCAGCTGCCTATCTTCTTGACCCCGAATCAAATGAATCTGACCAAAAGCTGAAAGGGAGGGTCCCAGTTTTTGTTCACCCATCCCTTTATAGAGCCCTGAAACTCACCTACCCCTCGGACATCGGCGGCTTGTCTCAAGATGACACCGTCGAAAATGAGATGGCGTCCGGATCTATGGGACGAGCTGTCGGTGTCCTCACCCCAGCCATGTTCTATCCTGAAGGACAACCCTAATCGGCTTGACAATGGCTCTCTGGTTAGCTAGTTTAAATGTCCGGGGCGTGAGGTCCGAGTCTCGCAGGGCGAGGCTCACTCGTGATCTTCAGCGCCTCGGGGTGAATGTATGTTGTTTACAAGAGACCCGTTTTTCTTCTCATGATCGTGAGGACATACTGTCTAAGGGGTTCGCCGTTTATTCAGCCTGTTTTGATGGTCGTTCGAGGGGTGTCTCTTGGCTAGTGAGCAAGTCTTTGAAGGCTGCTTGTACCCTTGTCTTCGCGGATCCGGCGGGCAGACTTTGCTTGCTGGATGTTACCATAAAGGATAAGGTTCTACGTCTCATTGGGGTTTATGCGCCCAATAGCCATTCCGAGCGGCCTGCTTTGTTTCGGCAGATCGCGCCGTTCTTGACGACGTCTCGTCGGGTAGTTTTAGCGGGGGATTGGAATGCCGTCCTTGACCCCGATATAGATCGTATAGGGCATAAACAAGGTACTAACAACCCGGATGTGAAACCATTTCGGGACTTTATCGATGAGTTTGATCTTGTCGATAAGTTCCGGAATGAACACCCTCGGGAGGTAGCATGGACTTGGACAAATAGTGGCAACTCGGCTCCGGGGACGCTTGCGAGCTACCTGGACCGGGTCCTAGTTAGGAGAGTCGATGTAGGGCTCTTAGGCTGTCCAAGTTTCCATTATATAGTTTACACGGATCATAGGCTTGTCCGGGTCCGTGTAAACTTAGATAAGCCTAAGGTTAGATTGGCTGGTTACTGGAAATTGAACTGTTCCCTTTTTGGTGATCAGGGTTTCCGGGACCAGCTTTTACTAATGATCCAAAGGGAATTGACGGGTGCGGTTGTGGGAAATGCCTGGTGGGGCAAATTAAAATCTCATATTCGAACGTTTGCTGCCGATTTTAGTCGTCGACTCAATCTAGATAGATTAGCGGCGCAAACTGCTTTAGAAGATAAAGTCGATCGGGCAGTGAAATCCCGTGTTAGTGGGGACATAGCCTTAGCTAAGGCAGAGTTGTCCTCCTTGCTTATCAAGAAGGATCAAGCTCTGGTAGTTAGGGCTAGGTTAAAAAGAATGTCTTCTGAGGCAACGAATATGGCCGCTGAACTGCGTGCAGAGGAAAATCGAAGCGCGTCTAAGCGACATATCGCATGCGTCACATTGCCGGATAAGCGGACCGTGACTACAAACGCGGGCATATGTGAGGTGTTTCGGGATTACTTTCAGGATCTTTTCACCAGGGAGCCCGGTCTGAGCTCTGCTCAGTTCGACGCCTATTTAGCTGACTTTCCCTGCCTTTCGGCAGCTGAAGCGGCTAGGTGCGAGGGTCCCATTACAGAGTCGGAGATCTGGGAAGCGCTGAAGCAGGTTGGCCTGGATAAGTCTCCGGGATTAGATGGTCTTCCCTACGAAGTGTACTTGAGGTTGTCGCACGTTTTTGTTCCTTTGCTGGAACTGATTTACAACCACTGGATGAAGCAGGGGTCTTTACCCCAACGCTTCACCAGGGGTGTGATCAAGTTGCTGCGTAAGGACAAGGGCGGTGGGGATGGGTTAGGGAACTTTCGCCCTTTAACGATGTTAAACACTGACTTAAAGATTTTGGCGAAGATCTTAGCCAACCGTTTGCAGCTTGTCCTGTCTAGTCTGATTGGCCCCGAACAGACTTGTGCTGTGAAGGGCAGGACTATTCAGGATAACCTTCACATGGTACGCTTGATCTTAGAAAAAGTCGACAGTGAAGCTGCGCTGATCAATTTAGATCAGTCCAAGGCCTTCGATAGGGTTGACCATCGATTTCTGGAGGCTGTCCTTTCGGCTGCCGGTTTCAGAGCCGACTTTCGCTCCTGGATCCGACTTTTGTATGCGACCCCCGGTGCGCTGGTGGAAGTGAATGGGGTAAGGTCGAAGCCTTTCGTATTGTCTCGCTCCATTCGTCAAGGTTGTCCGCTCTCGCCTCTGCTTTACGTTCTTGCGTTGGAACCATTCCTTCGCAAGTTGAAGGCAAATCCGGTCCTGCGCGGAATTTCCCTGCCTGGGGCTTCCACCTCAGCCAGGTATTCTGCCTATGCTGACGACGTTTCGGTTCTTGTGTCGAGCAGAGCCGAGATTGACGAAGTCAGCAAAGAGATCAGTGGGTATGAGATGGTGACAGGGGCCAAGATCAACCGCGATAAGTCTGTGGGCTTGCGGTTGGGTGCGTGGAAGGGAGTTTCTCTTCCCGGACCTTTCCTCTGGACGGATGGGCCGATCAAGATACTCGGCGTCTGGTTCGGTCCTGATCTCCAGTTGGAAATGAATTGGTCGGAGGTGCAGGGGAAGGCCGAGATCGCGGTTAAACTGTGGTCTCGGAGGAGACTTTCCCTGAAGGGAAGGGCGGAGGTATGTGTTTCACACATATATCCGATACTCCTTTACCGACTTTCTGTGCTTCCGCTCCCGTATGCCAGACTAATGTCATTAGTCCGGACCTTGTTCTCCTTTTTGTGGAGAGACAAGGCCCCTATGGTAACTCGCGAGATCTGTTGCCTTCATCCCTCTGAGGGCGGTCTGGGTATGCCTAGCATTGAGATTCGTCAATATATGCTTCGCATTACCTTTCTAGACCGAATGTGTCGCGGATTGGATGAGGTGGGCACCTTTTGGAAAGAAGATGTCCGAAAACATTTCCCATCCCTGAGAAGTGTTCACTCGTGCGAGGAGGAGGCCGGCCGTAGACCTCGTGCCGAGTGTGCCTTCTACCGCGAATGTCGTAGTGCTTTGAAGCTCCTTTTACGGACGTCGGATGGCCTCTCCGACGCCCAGGCGTTGTCTCGTAAGGCATTGTATCGATTGTTAGTTAGGGGGTCCGTTCAAGATGATCTGATCGACGAGCTCGGTCTTACGAAGCAGGAGGCTCGCTCGATGTGGCCTTGGGCGCCTGGGTTGAAATGTCTCAATAACGATGAGGCATCACTCACCTGGCTGATGATTCGTGAGGCCCTCTGGGTCGGCAAGAGACTCTGTTCAGCAGGTTTGGAGAAATATCCAAACTGTCGTCGCTGCACTGGGGAAGTCGAGACCATTGGTCACGCCTTTTTTCAGTGCAAGACGGTAGTGCCGTTGTGCAAGTTTGTTGAAGGCCTCATGGTTCGCATGCTGCAGGGAAAGTTCTTTGTCCTGGAAGCCAGTTCTGTTTGTAGCAATGTGGTGTCGCAATTGACGAAGGCTGAACACTATGTGTTCTGTTGCTTACTAGGGATTATGAGAGTCGTGATTTGGACGACACGTCAGAAGGGATTCCATGAGGGCGAGAAGTTCACCTCTTCCCAACTGATCTTGTACTTTAAGCATCAGCTTAAAGTCAAGATTAGGACGGAAAGGCGGCGGCTCACCTCATCGGAATTTGGCAAAAGGTGGGTGAATCTTGCGCGAATGTGTAGAGTGAAAGGGGCTGACCTAGAGTGGCACTTGGACGTCGGTTAGGTACAGGATTTGTCCTAACAGGGTTGAACATAGGCAACCCACCCTGATTTTAGGTTAGACTAGGTTTTTGATTTTGAATCTTTGGTTTTCCCTTTTTTCTAGTAAACTTAGCTAGAGTATGCATGCGCATTGGTCCCGTTTATTTCTGTCCCTATTTTTTCTTTCGTTTAATTCCCCATCCCCTCCCTCGTTAGGTGGTCAGTGATTTCAGTTCTCTGGTGGATGCGGGGCGACTTTCGTTTCGTGTGTGTGCTTTTTCGTATTTGTTGTTGTGTATGAATGTGTGAGTGTCTGTGTGAATGCTTGGAGGAATGAATGTTTTTTCTTATTTTTCTTAGCCCCGCATTGATTTCGTCTAGTTAACTGATTTTGCTGCCACATTAAATGGTTTGTGGGGGGTTTTATTACTAACACAGTTTTGTTTAGTTTTATTGTAAATAATTTAAAAGTCATATTGTACATAATCATTTGGGGTTCTTTTTAAAAAATTGTTATTTTATGACCCTCCCCCCACGAACAATATTTGTACATAAGGGGACTAGTTAGGACTTCATGGAGAATTTGAGGCGTTATGGTGGACGTGGTAAGAAAGGTAGGAGTGAATGTGTTGTTTTGGTGATTGGAATATTGTTGGTTTGTTTGGGTCCGTGTCTGGGACTAGCTAAGTTTAGATTTAAGACAGAAGAAGACCGTCATTCCCCATCCCCCTTTTAGGCCTTGTGCCACATTTTATACATTAAAATGTATAAATAAATATCTTTACACGCTGTCTCCGAGTTACGTTATCCGTCTTTTTGTGACCAGTGTTTTTGAATTTGTATAATTGTCATTTTTTTTGTGTTGCACAGCGACGAATTTGATTTTTTTTTTGGCCACGAGGAATTGTTTGGCGACCTTTTGTGGAATCAACGATAAATTTTGAACACACCAAGACATTTTGCTAAGTTTTAATTTTTTTATTATTCCATTTCTTTTGTTTGTTTTTATTTTTTGGGGGCTTCGGCCCACATAATTTTTTATTTTTTGTATTTTTTTTGTTGTTAAAAAAATAAGTACATTTAAGAAAAAAAAAAGAAAAAGAAAGCTTTATTTTTTATTTCGTTTTTTATTTTACCCACTTTCATTTTATTAGCGACTTCGGTCGCATTCTTTTCTTTTTGATTTGACTAGTTTGTTTTTCTTGTTTTTAGTTTATTTTCTTTAGCGGCTTCGGCCGCAAACTTTTATTTTTTTCTTCTGGTTACAAACCAGACTTTTTCTTTTTGTACAGTTTAATTGAATTTTTTGAAAAAAAGAAAGGAGTTTTTGTTTTTTCTTTTATTTTCGGCAGGCTTTGAGCGCCATCTTTATTTTTTTTATTTCTTTCTGTTTGTACAAGTTTGTTCATTTTATTTATTTTTGTCTCATTTGCCATTTTATTTACTGGTTCATCCAGGCTTTTTCTTTATTTGTTTAATTTTTTTTTTTTTTTTTTTTTTTTTTTTCCCAACTCCTTTCCACGGAAAAAAAACAAAAATTGAACCCGCGTTTGGAAGTTTCTAAACTAATACACCATGGCCGACGAAGCCAGTCGGTCTAATGTGAAGAAAGACCTGTTCGGTTCGGCGGCGAAAGCTGACCCGCCGGAGAAACCGACAAAGAAGCAGGCTAACACTAGCCCAAGTTTGAAAAAAGGTGCTAGTGTCTCGAAAAAAGACACTAGCAAAAATGTAGAAGTGCCCAAGGAGGCACAAGTCAAGACCGCCGAGGAATTGCCCTCATGTTGGAAGTCCCCCCCAAGTTGTATCTTGAACATGGCGGATTTCTTGGATAAGGCGAAGGGGTACGCCCATCTTGTTAATAAAGATGGGTTTGTCGATATTGTCCAAGAACTCGATGTGTTCTCAAAAAGAATGGTGACTATTTTTGTGGTGGATAAGAAAACGAGAAAGATTTGTCGCTCCACAAAAGACACAGTGATTAAATCACTTTTGTCCCTGGGGATAAAACCCCAAAGAGTAATAAAGGGTAGAGGGTTCTTCATGTGGGACATTCTGCTGCCCACCCCAGAAGATTGCCTGGCCATGGCCAAGAAAGAGCTAATTACGAAGGATTTTATCATCAGAACGGAGTATGAGGGCCGCAGGCGGACTAGGGTAGCCGTCTTTGAAGTTCCTCCTCAAATTTCGGGAGAGCTCCTGGCTGCATTTTTCTTGCAGTTCGGCCAAATTTTAGGGGCTCTCTCCGACAATTTGAACGGGGGATGGACTTTTGACATAATGCTCGACCAGAAGGCCTTCAAGTCCGTCCCCAACTGTTTGGAGTATGGCGACCGGAAAATGCCGGTCATAGTGACCGGTAGAAGACCAACTTGCTGGAGGTGTGGAGAGACTGGTCACCTTTCCTCCTCCTGCCCAGGAAAGAAGGCCCCTGGAGTTCCGGTCGCTGGCGACCAAAATCCCCCCTTGGCCGAGAAGCTAAAATCCGCGGCGCCTGTAGTGGGCCTAGCTGCGAGGCGGACCGGTGAGGAAAATCCCCCGGTTGGGCATAGTCCCTCATTACCCCCGAAGCCGACGCCTGCCACAAGTGTGGAGAAGGAGAAGGAGGAGGGGGAATGGCGCCTCGTAGTTAGAGGCAAGGGGAAGACCCAAACAGCGGTTCTTCAGTCCCAACATGACACCAGGGACAATGTCACCTACAGCCCCATTCCCTCTACCAGCTCCGAGGGCGACGCCTCGGCGTCTTACGAATCCAATGCAACCGAAGCGCAAAAAATCAATGAACCCGGATGGAGAAAAATTTTAGACATAAAAAAGCTAAAAAACAAACTGGATGAAACGCGGGCTAAAAAGCAAAAATCGCTGGGGGCACCGGGCCCCCTATCCTCTGCCCCGTCTTCCCCTTCTGCATCAAAAAAATCGTTCTCTAAACCAGCTCCGCCCAAATCTGTATCCAACTCACCGGCTAAATCTCTACATTCGTCCAAACCTTCACCGGTGAGGACGCCGTCCGGATGGACCCCTTCAACTACTCCTAATGTCACACCAATGGTTACTCCCATTCATTCACCACTTAAAAAAAGGTACAGAAGTCCGGACTCACAAACAACTACTGACAAGAAGAAAAAAAAGCTCAAGCCTCCTTATTTCCCTGGGGAAGACGTCTGCCGCGTATCCCGGGACCAGGCGGAAAGGGTTTTCGGGCAGACAAGAAACCCTAAAGAGCTGAAAATTCTGTGGAATTTTAAAAAAATCAATAATACAGATGTGGAGATGCCCGAAAATTTCCCTTCCGCACAAAGAGTACTGACCGTAATCAGAACTGGCCCGGGTACGCGGGAGATTTGGGGCATGATAGAGGAGGCCCAGTCGTCGCTCAAAATGGTGCCCCCAGCTGCCTATCTTCTTGACCCCGAATCAAATGAATCTGATCAAAAGCTGAAAGGGAGGGTCCCAGTTTTTGTTCACCCATCCCTTTATAGAGCCCTCAAACTCACCTACCCCTCGGACATCGGCGGCTTGTCTCAAGACGATACCGTCGAAAATGAGATGGCGTCCGGATCTATGGGACGAGCTGTCGGTGTCCTCACCCCAGCCATGTTCTATCCTGAAGGACAACCCTAATCGGCTTGACAATGGCTCTCTGGTTAGCTAGTTTAAATGTCCGGGGCGTGAGGTCCGAGTCTCGCAGGGCGAGGCTCACTCGTGATCTTCAGCGCCTCGGGGTGAATGTATGTTGTTTACAAGAGACCCGTTTTTCTTCTCATGATCGTGAGGACATACTGTCTAAGGGGTTCGCCGTTTATTCAGCCTGTTTTGATGGTCGTTCGAGGGGTGTCTCTTGGCTAGTGAGCAAGTCTTTGAAGGCTGCTTGTACCCTTGTCTTCGCGGATCCGGCGGGCAGACTTTGCGTGCTGGATGTTACCATAAAGGATAAGGTTCTACGTCTCATTGGGGTTTATGCGCCCAATAGCCATTCCGAGCGGCCTGCTTTGTTTCGGCAGATCGCGCCGTTCTTGACGACGTCTCGTCGGGTAGTTTTAGCGGGGGATTGGAATGCCGTCCTTGACCCCGATATAGATCGGATAGGGCATAAACAAGGTACTAACAACCCGGATGTGAAACCATTTCGGGACTTTATCGATGAGTTTGATCTTGTCGATAAGTTCCGGAATGAACACCCTCGGGAGGTAGCATGGACTTGGACAAATAGTGGCAACTCGGCTCCCGGGACGCTTGCGAGCTACCTGGACCGGGTCCTAGTTAGGAGAGTCGATGTAGGGCTCTTAGGCTGTCCAAGTTTCCATTATATAGTTTATACGGATCATAGGCTTGTCCGGGTCCGTGTAAACTTAGATAAGCCTAAGGTTAGATTGGCTGGTTACTGGAAATTGAACTGTTCCCTTTTTGGTGATCAGGGTTTCCGGGACCAGCTGCTACTAATGATACAAAGGGAATTGACGGGTGCGGTTGTGGGAAATGCCTGGTGGGGCAAATTAAAATCTCATATTCGAACGTTTGCTGCCGATTTTAGTCGTCGACTCAATCTAGATAGATTAGCGGCGCAAACTGCTTTAGAAGATAAAGTCGATCGGGCAGTGAAATCCCGTGTTAGTGGGGACATAGCCTTAGCTAAGGCAGAGTTGTCCTCCTTGCTTATCAAGAAGGATCAAGCTCTGGTAGTTAGGGCTAGGTTAAAAAGAATGTCTTCTGAGGCAACGAATATGGCCGCTGAACTGCGTGCAGAGGAAAATCGAAGCGCTTCTAAGCGACATATCGCATGCGTCACGTTGCCGGATAAGCGGACCGTGACTACAAACGCGGGCATATGTGAGGTGTTTCGGGACTACTTTCAGGATCTTTTCACCAGGGAGCCCGGTCTGAGCTCTGCTCAGTTCGACGCCTATTTAGCTGACTTTCCCTGCCTTTCGGCAGCTGAAGCGGCTAGGTGCGAGGGTCCCATTACAGAGTCGGAGATCTGGGAAGCGCTGAAGCAGGTTGGCCTGGATAAGTCTCCGGGATTAGATGGTCTTCCCTACGAAGTGTACTTGAGGTTGTCGCACGTTTTTGTTCCTTTGCTGGAACTGATTTACAACCACTGGATGAAGCAGGGGTCTTTACCCCAACGCTTCACCAGGGGTGTGATCAAGTTGCTGCGTAAGGACAAGGGCGGTGGGGATGGGTTAGGGAACTTTCGCCCTTTAACGATGTTAAACACTGACTTAAAGATTTTGGCGAAGATCTTAGCCAACCGTTTGCAGCTTGTCCTGTCTAGTCTGATTGGCCCCGAACAGACTTGTGCTGTGAAGGGCAGGACTATTCAGGATAACCTTCACATGGTACGCTTGATCTTAGAAAAAGTCGACAGTGAAGCCGCGCTGATCAATTTAGATCAGTCCAAGGCCTTCGATAGGGTTGACCATCGATTTCTGGAGGCTGTCCTTTCGGCTGCCGGTTTCAGAGCCGACTTTCGCTCCTGGATCCGACTTTTGTATGCGACCCCCGGTGCGCTGGTGGAAGTGAATGGCGTAAGATCGAAGCCTTTCGTATTGTCTCGCTCCATTCGTCAAGGTTGTCCGCTCTCGCCTCTGCTTTACGTCCTTGCGTTGGAACCATTCCTTCGCAAGTTGAAGGCAAATCCGGTCCTGCGCGGAATTTCCCTGCCTGGGGCTTCCACCTCAGCCAGGTATTCTGCTTATGCTGACGACGTTTCGGTTCTGGTGTCGAGCAGAGCCGAGATTGACGAAGTCAGCAAAGAGATCAGTGGGTATGAGATGGTGACAGGGGCCAAGATCAACCGCGATAAGTCTGTGGGCTTGCGGTTGGGTGCGTGGAAGGGAGTTTCTCTTCCCGGACCTTTCCTCTGGACGGATGGGCCGATCAAGATACTCGGCGTCTGGTTCGGTCCTGATCTCCAGTTGGAAATGAATTGGTCGGAGGTGCAGGGGAAGGCCGAGATCGCGGTTAAACTGTGGTCTCGGAGGAGACTTTCCCTGAAGGGAAGGGCGGAGGTATGTGTTTCACACATATATCCGATACTCCTTTACCGACTTTCTGTGCTTCCGCTCCCGTATGCCAGACTAATGTCATTAGTCCGGACCTTGTTCTCCTTTTTGTGGAGAGACAAGGCCCCTATGGTAACTCGCGAGATCTGTTGCCTTCATCCCTCTGAGGGCGGTCTGGGTATGCCTAGCATTGAGATTCGTCAATATATGCTTCGCATTACCTTTCTAGACCGAATGTGTCGCGGATTGGATGAGGTGGGCACCTTTTGGAAAGAAGATGTCCGAAAACATTTCCCATCCCTGAGAAGTGTGCACTCGTGCGAGGAGGAGGCCGGCCGTAGACCTCGTGCCGAGTGTGCCTTCTACCGCGAATGTCGTAGTGCTTTGAAGCTCCTTTTACGGACGTCGGATGGCCTCTCCGACGCCCAGGCGTTGTCTCGTAAGGCATTGTATCGATTGTTAGTTAGGGGGTCCGTTCAAGATGATCTGATCGACGAGCTCGGTCTTACGAAGCAGGAGGCTCGCTCGATGTGGCCTTGGGCGCCTGGGTTGAAATGTCTCAATAACGATGAGGCATCACTCACCTGGCTGATGATTCGTGAGGCCCTCTGGGTCGGCAAGAGACTCTGTTCAGCAGGTTTGGAGAAATATCCAAACTGTCGTCGCTGCACTGGCGAAGTCGAGACCATTGGTCACGCCTTTTTTCAGTGCAAGACGGTAGTGCCGTTGTGCAAGTTTGTTGAAGGCCTCATGGTTCGCATGCTGCAGGGAAAGTTCTTTGTCCTGGAAGCCAGTTCTGTTTGTAGCAATGTGGTGTCGCAATTGACGAAGGCTGAACACTATGTGTTCTGTTGCTTACTAGGGATTATGAGAGTCGTGATTTGGACGACGCGTCAGAAGGGATTCCATGAGGGCGAGAAGTTCACCTCTTCCCAACTGATCTTGTACTTTAAGCATCAGCTTAAAGTCAAGATTAGGACGGAAAGGCGGCGGCTCACCTCATCGGAATTTGGCAAAAGGTGGGTGAATCTTGCGCGAATGTGTAGAGTGAAAGGGGCTGACCTAGAGTGGCACTTGGACGTCGGTTAGGTACAGGATTTGTCCTAACAGGGTTGAACATAGGCAACCCACCCTGATTTTAGCTTAGACTAGGTTTTTGAATTTGAATCTTTAGTTTTCCCTTTTTTCTAGTAAACTTAGCTAGGGTATGCATGCGCATTGGCCCCTTTTATTTCTGTCCCTATTTTTTCTTTCGTTTAATTCCCCATCCCCTCCCTCGTTAGGTGGTCAGTGACTTCAGTTCTCTGGTGGATGCGGGGCGACTTTCGTTTAGTGTGTGTGCTTTTTCGTATTTGTTGTTGTGTATGAATGTGTGAGTGTCTGTGTGAATGCTTGGAGGAATGAATGTTTTTTCTTATTTTTCTCAGCCCCGCATTGATTTCGTCTAGTTAACTGATTTTGCTGCCACATTTATGGTTTGTGGGGGTTTTTTATTACTAACACAGTTTTGTTTAGTTTTATTGTAAATAATTTAAAAGTCATATTGTACATAATCATTTGGGGTTCTTTTTAAAAAAATTGTTATTTTATGACCCTCCCCCCACGAACAATATTTGTACATAAGGGGACTAGTTAGGACTTCATGGAGAATTTGAGGCGTTATGGTGGACGTGGTAAGAAAGGTAGGAGTGAATGTGTTGTTTTGGTGATTGGAATATTGTTGGTTTGTTTGGGTCCGTGTCTGGGACTAGCTAAGTTTAGATTTAAGACAGAAGAAGACCGTCATTCCCCATCCCCCCTTTTTGGCCTTGTGCCACATTTTATACATTAAACTGTATAAATAAATATCTTTACACGCTGTCTCCGAGTTACGTTATCCGTCTTTTTGTGACCAGTGTTTTTGAATTTGTATAATTGTCATTTTTTTTGTGTTGCACAGCGACGAATTTGATTTTTTTTTTGGCCACGAGGAATTGTTTGGCGACCTTTTGTGGAATCAACGATAAATTTTGAACACACCAAGACATTTTGCTAAGTTTTAATTTTTTTATTATTCCATTTCTTTTGTTTGTTTTTATTTTTTGGGGGCTTCGGCCCACATAATTTTTTATTTTTTGTATTTTTTTTGTTGTTAAAAAAATAAGTACATTTAAGAAAAAAAAAAGAAAAAGAAAGCTTTATTTTTTATTTCGTTTTTTATTTTACCCACTTTCATTTTATTAGCGACTTCGGTCGCATTCTTTTCTTTTTGATTTGACTAGTTTGTTTTTCTTGTTTTTAGTTTATTTTCTTTAGCGGCTTCGGCCGCAAACTTTTATTTTTTTCTTCTGGTTACAAACCAGACTTTTTCTTTTTGTACAGTTTAATTGAATTTTTTGAAAAAAAGAAAGGAGTTTTTGTTTTTTCTTTTATTTTCGGCAGGCTTTGAGCGCCATCTTTATTTTTTTTATTTCTTTCTGTTTGTACAAGTTTGTTCATTTTATTTATTTTTGTCTCATTTGCCATTTTATTTACTGGTTCATCCAGGCTTTTTCTTTATTTGTTTAATTTTTTTTTTTTTTTTTTTTTTTTTTTCCCAACTCCTTTCCACGGAAAAAAAACAAAAATTGAACCCGCGTTTGGAAGTTTCTAAACTAATACACCATGGCCGACGAAGCCAGTCGGTCTAATGTGAAGAAAGACCTGTTCGGTTCGGCGGCGAAAGCTGACCCGCCGGAGAAACCGACAAAGAAGCAGGCTAACACTAGCCCAAGTTTGAAAAAAGGTGCTAGTGTCTCGAAAAAAGACACTAGCAAAAATGTAGAAGTGCCCAAGGAGGCACAAGTCAAGACCGCCGAGGAATTGCCCTCATGTTGGAAGTCCCCCCCAAGTTGTATCTTGAACATGGCGGATTTCTTGGATAAGGCGAAGGGGTACGCCCATCTTGTTAATAAAGATGGGTTTGTCGATATTGTCCAAGAACTCGATGTGTTCTCAAAAAGAATGGTGACTATTTTTGTGGTGGATAAGAAAACGAGAAAGATTTGTCGCTCCACAAAAGACACAGTGATTAAATCACTTTTGTCCCTGGGGATAAAACCCCAAAGAGTAATAAAGGGTAGAGGGTTCTTCATGTGGGACATTCTGCTGCCCACCCCAGAAGATTGCCTGGCCATGGCCAAGAAAGAGCTAATTACGAAGGATTTTATCATCAGAACGGAGTATGAGGGCCGCAGGCGGACTAGGGTAGCCGTCTTTGAAGTTCCTCCTCAAATTTCGGGAGAGCTCCTGGCTGCATTTTTCTTGCAGTTCGGCCAAATTTTAGGGGCTCTCTCCGACAATTTGAACGGGGGATGGACTTTTGACATAATGCTCGACCAGAAGGCCTTCAAGTCCGTCCCCAACTGTTTGGAGTATGGCGACCGGAAAATGCCGGTCATAGTGACCGGTAGAAGACCAACTTGCTGGAGGTGTGGAGAGACTGGTCACCTTTCCTCCTCCTGCCCAGGAAAGAAGGCCCCTGGAGTTCCGGTCGCTGGCGACCAAAATCCCCCCTTGGCCGAGAAGCTAAAATCCGCGGCGCCTGTAGTGGGCCTAGCTGCGAGGCGGACCGGTGAGGAAAATCCCCCGGTTGGGCATAGTCCCTCATTACCCCCGAAGCCGACGCCTGCCACAAGTGTGGAGAAGGAGAAGGAGGAGGGGGAATGGCGCCTCGTAGTTAGAGGCAAGGGGAAGACCCAAACAGCGGTTCTTCAGTCCCAACATGACACCAGGGACAATGTCACCTACAGCCCCATTCCCTCTACCAGCTCCGAGGGCGACGCCTCGGCGTCTTACGAATCCAATGCAACCGAAGCGCAAAAAATCAATGAACCCGGATGGAGAAAAATTTTAGACATAAAAAAGCTAAAAAACAAACTGGATGAAACGCGGGCTAAAAAGCAAAAATCGCTGGGGGCACCGGGCCCCCTATCCTCTGCCCCGTCTTCCCCTTCTGCATCAAAAAAATCGTTCTCTAAACCAGCTCCGCCCAAATCTGTATCCAACTCACCGGCTAAATCTCTACATTCGTCCAAACCTTCACCGGTGAGGACGCCGTCCGGATGGACCCCTTCAACTACTCCTAATGTCACACCAATGGTTACTCCCATTCATTCACCACTTAAAAAAAGGTACAGAAGTCCGGACTCACAAACAACTACTGACAAGAAGAAAAAAAAGCTCAAGCCTCCTTATTTCCCTGGGGAAGACGTCTGCCGCGTATCCCGGGACCAGGCGGAAAGGGTTTTCGGGCAGACAAGAAACCCTAAAGAGCTGAAAATTCTGTGGAATTTTAAAAAAATCAATAATACAGATGTGGAGATGCCCGAAAATTTCCCTTCCGCACAAAGAGTACTGACCGTAATCAGAACTGGCCCGGGTACGCGGGAGATTTGGGGCATGATAGAGGAGGCCCAGTCGTCGCTCAAAATGGTGCCCCCAGCTGCCTATCTTCTTGACCCCGAATCAAATGAATCTGACCAAAAGCTGAAAGGGAGGGTCCCAGTTTTTGTTCACCCATCCCTTTATAGAGCCCTGAAACTCACCTACCCCTCGGACATCGGCGGCTTGTCTCAAGACGATACCGTCGAAAATGAGATGGCGTCCGGATCTATGGGACGAGCTGTCGGTGTCCTCACCCCAGCCATGTTCTATCCTGAAGGACAACCCTAATCGGCTTGACAATGGCTCTCTGGTTAGCTAGTTTAAATGTCCGGGGCGTGAGGTCCGAGTCTCGCAGGGCGAGGCTCACTCGTGATCTTCAGCGCCTCGGGGTGAATGTATGTTGTTTACAAGAGACCCGTTTTTCTTCTCATGATCGTGAGGACATACTGTCTAAGGGGTTCGCCGTTTATTCAGCCTGTTTTGATGGTCGTTCGAGGGGTGTCTCTTGGCTAGTGAGCAAGTCTTTGAAGGCTGCTTGTACCCTTGTCTTCGCGGATCCGGCGGGCAGACTTTGCGTGCTGGATGTTACCATAAAGGATAAGGTTCTACGTCTCATTGGGGTTTATGCGCCCAATAGCCATTCCGAGCGGCCTGCTTTGTTTCGGCAGATCGCGCCGTTCTTGACGACGTCTCGTCGGGTAGTTTTAGCGGGGGATTGGAATGCCGTCCTTGACCCCGATATAGATCGTATAGGGCATAAACAAGGTACTAACAACCCGGATGTGAAACCGTTTCGGGACTTTATCGATGAGTTTGATCTTGTCGATAAGTTCCGGAATGAACACCCTCGGGAGGTAGCATGGACTTGGACAAATAGTGGCAACTCGGCTCCGGGGACGCTTGCGAGCTACCTGGACCGGGTCCTAGTTAGGAGAGTCGATGTAGGGCTCTTAGGCTGTCCAAGTTTCCATTATATAGTTTATACGGATCATAGGCTTGTCCGGGTCCGTGTAAACTTAGATAAGCCTAAGGTTAGATTGGCTGGTTACTGGAAATTGAACTGTTCCCTTTTTGGTGATCAGGGTTTCCGGGACCAGCTTTTACTAATGATCCAAAGGGAATTGACGGGTGCGGTTGTGGGAAATGCCTGGTGGGGCAAATTAAAATCTCATATTCGAACGTTTGCTGCCGATTTTAGTCGTCGACTCAATCTAGATAGATTAGCGGCGCAAACTGCTTTAGAAGATAAAGTCGATCGGGCAGTGAAATCCCGTGTTAGTGGGGACATAGCCTTAGCTATGGCAGAGTTGTCCTCCTTGCTTATCAAGAAGGATCAAGCTCTGGTAGTTAGGGCTAGGTTAAAAAGAATGTCTTCTGAGGCAACGAATATGGCCGCTGAACTGCGTGCAGAGGAAAATCGAAGCGCGTCTAAGCGACATATCGCATGCGTCACATTGCCGGATAAGCGGACCGTGACTACAAACGCGGGCATATGTGAGGTGTTTCGGGATTACTTTCAGGATCTTTTCACCAGGGAGCCCGGTCTGAGCTCTGCTCAGTTCGACGCCTATTTAGCTGACTTTCCCTGCCTTTCGGCAGCTGAAGCGGCTAGGTGCGAGGGTCCCATTACAGAGTCGGAGATCTGGGAAGCGCTGAAGCAGGTTGGCCTGGATAAGTCTCCGGGATTAGATGGTCTTCCCTACGAAGTGTACTTGAGGTTGTCGCACGTTTTTGTTCCTTTGCTGGAACTGATTTACAACCACTGGATGAAGCAGGGGTCTTTACCCCAACGCTTCACCAGGGGTGTGATCAAGTTGCTGCGTAAGGACAAGGGCGGTGGGGATGGGTTAGGGAACTTTCGCCCTTTAACGATGTTAAACACTGACTTAAAGATTTTGGCGAAGATCTTAGCCAACCGTTTGCAGCTTGTCCTGTCTAGTCTGATTGGCCCCGAACAGACTTGTGCTGTGAAGGGCAGGACTATTCAGGATAACCTTCACATGGTACGCTTGATCTTAGAAAAAGTCGACAGTGAAGCCGCGCTGATCAATTTAGATCAGTCCAAGGCCTTCGATAGGGTTGACCATCGATTTCTGGAGGCTGTCCTTTCGGCTGCCGGTTTCAGAGCCGACTTTCGCTCCTGGATCCGACTTTTGTATGCGACCCCCGGTGCGCTGGTGGAAGTGAATGGCGTAAGATCGAAGCCTTTCGTATTGTCTCGCTCCATTCGTCAAGGTTGTCCGCTCTCGCCTCTGCTTTACGTTCTTGCGTTGGAACCATTCCTTCGCAAGTTGAAGGCAAATCCGGTCCTGCGCGGAATTTCCCTGCCTGGGGCTTCCACCTCAGCCAGGTATTCTGCCTATGCTGACGACGTTTCGGTTCTTGTGTCGAGCAGAGCCGAGATTGACGAAGTCAGCAAAGAGATCAGTGGGTATGAGATGGTGACAGGGGCCAAGATCAACCGCGATAAGTCTGTGGGCTTGCGGTTGGGTGCGTGGAAGGGAGTTTCTCTTCCCGGACCTTTCCTCTGGACGGATGGGCCGATCAAGATACTCGGCGTCTGGTTCGGTCCTGATCTCCAGTTGGAAATGAATTGGTCGGAGGTGCAGGGGAAGGCCGAGATCGCGGTTAAACTGTGGTCTCGGAGGAGACTTTCCCTGAAGGGAAGGGCGGAGGTATGTGTTTCACACATATATCCGATACTCCTTTACCGACTTTCTGTGCTTCCGCTCCCGTATGCCAGACTAATGTCATTAGTCCGGACCTTGTTCTCCTTTTTGTGGAGAGACAAGGCCCCTATGGTAACTCGCGAGATCTGTTGCCTTCATCCCTCTGAGGGCGGTCTGGGTATGCCTAGCATTGAGATTCGTCAATATATGCTTCGCATTACCTTTCTAGACCGAATGTGTCGCGGATTGGATGAGGTGGGCACCTTTTGGAAAGAAGATGTCCGAAAACATTTCCCATCCCTGAGAAGTGTGCACTCGTGCGAGGAGGAGGCCGGCCGTAGACCTCGTGCCGAGTGTGCCTTCTACCGCGAATGTCGTAGTGCTTTGAAGCTCCTTTTACGGACGTCGGATGGCCTCTCCGACGCCCAGGCGTTGTCTCGTAAGGCATTGTATCGATTGTTAGTTAGGGGGTCCGTTCAAGATGATCTGATCGACGAGCTCGGTCTTACGAAGCAGGAGGCTCGCTCGATGTGGCCTTGGGCGCCCGGGTTGAAATGTCTCAATAACGATGAGGCATCACTCACCTGGCTGATGATTCGTGAGGCCCTCTGGGTCGGCAAGAGACTCTGTTCAGCAGGTTTGGAGAAATATCCAAACTGTCGTCGCTGCACTGGCGAAGTCGAGACCATTGGTCACGCCTTTTTTCAGTGCAAGACGGTAGTGCCGTTGTGCAAGTTTGTTGAAGGCCTCATGGTTCGCATGCTGCAGGGAAAGTTCTTTGTCCTGGAAGCCAGTTCTGTTTGTAGCAATGTGGTGTCGCAATTGACGAAGGCTGAACACTATGTGTTCTGTTGCTTACTAGGGATTATGAGAGTCGTGATTTGGACGACGCGTCAGAAGGGATTCCATGAGGGCGAGAAGTTCACCTCTTCCCAACTGATCTTGTACTTTAAGCATCAGCTTAAAGTCAAGATTAGGACGGAAAGGCGGCGGCTCACCTCATCGGAATTTGGCAAAAGGTGGGTGAATCTTGCGCGAATGTGTAGAGTGAAAGGGGCTGACCTAGAGTGGCACTTGGACGTCGGTTAGGTACAGGATTTGTCCTAACAGGGTTGAACATAGGCAACCCACCCTGATTTTAGGTTAGACTAGGTTTTTGAATTTGAATCTTTAGTTTTCCCTTTTTTCTAGTAAACTTAGCTAGGGTATGCATGCGCATTGGCCCCTTTTATTTCTGTCCCTATTTTTTCTTTCGTTTAATTCCCCATCCCCTCCCTCGTTAGGTGGTCAGTGATTTCAGTTCTCTGGTGGATGCGGGGCGACTTTCGTTTCGTGTGTGTGCTTTTTCATATTTGTTGTTGTGTATGAATGTGTGAGTGTCTGTGTGAATGCTTGGAGGAATGAATGTTTTTTCTTATTTTTCTCAGCCCCGCATTGATTTCGTCTAGTTAACTGATTTTGCTGCCACATTTATGGTTTGTGGGGGTTTTTTATTACTAACACAGTTTTGTTTAGTTTTATTGTAAATAATTTAAAAGTCATATTGTACATAATCATTTGGGGTTCTTTTTAAAAAATTGTTATTTTATGACCCTCCCCCCACGAACAATATTTGTACATAAGGGGACTAGTTAGGACTTCATGGAGAATTTGAGGCGTTATGGTGGACGTGGTAAGAAAGGTAGGAGTGAATGTGTTGTTTTGGTGATTGGAATATTGTTGGTTTGTTTGGGTCCGTGTCTGGGACTAGCTAAGTTTAGATTTAAGACAGAAGAAGACCGTCATTCCCCATCCCCCCTTTTTGGCCTTGTGCCACATTTTATACATTAAACTGTATAAATAAATATCTTTACACGCTGTCTCCGAGTTACGTTATCCGTCTTTTTGTGACCAGTGTTTTTGAATTTGTATAATTGTCATTTTTTTTGTGTTGCACAGCGACGAATTTGATTTTTTTTTTGGCCACGAGGAATTGTTTGGCGACCTTTTGTGGAATCAACGATAAATTTTGAACACACCAAGACATTTTGCTAAGTTTTAATTTTTTTATTATTCCATTTCTTTTGTTTGTTTTTATTTTTTGGGGGCTTCGGCCCACATAATTTTTTATTTTTTGTATTTTTTTTGTTGTTAAAAAAATAAGTACATTTAAGAAAAAAAAAAGAAAAAGAAAGCTTTATTTTTTATTTCGTTTTTTATTTTACCCACTTTCATTTTATTAGCGACTTCGGTCGCATTCTTTTCTTTTTGATTTGACTAGTTTGTTTTTCTTGTTTTTAGTTTATTTTCTTTAGCGGCTTCGGCCGCAAACTTTTATTTTTTTCTTCTGGTTACAAACCAGACTTTTTCTTTTTGTACAGTTTAATTGAATTTTTTGAAAAAAAGAAAGGAGTTTTTGTTTTTTCTTTTATTTTCGGCAGGCTTTGAGCGCCATCTTTATTTTTTTTATTTCTTTCTGTTTGTACAAGTTTGTTCATTTTATTTATTTTTGTCTCATTTGCCATTTTATTTACTGGTTCATCCAGGCTTTTTCTTTATTTGTTTAATTTTTTTTTTTTTTTTTTTTTTTTTTTTCCCAACTCCTTTCCACGGAAAAAAAACAAAAATTGAACCCGCGTTTGGAAGTTTCTAAACTAATACACCATGGCCGACGAAGCCAGTCGGTCTAATGTGAAGAAAGACCTGTTCGGTTCGGCGGCGAAAGCTGACCCGCCGGAGAAACCGACAAAGAAGCAGGCTAACACTAGCCCAAGTTTGAAAAAAGGTGCTAGTGTCTCGAAAAAAGACACTAGCAAAAATGTAGAAGTGCCCAAGGAGGCACAAGTCAAGACCGCCGAGGAATTGCCCTCATGTTGGAAGTCCCCCCCAAGTTGTATCTTGAACATGGCGGATTTCTTGGATAAGGCGAAGGGGTACGCCCATCTTGTTAATAAAGATGGGTTTGTCGATATTGTCCAAGAACTCGATGTGTTCTCAAAAAGAATGGTGACTATTTTTGTGGTGGATAAGAAAACGAGAAAGATTTGTCGCTCCACAAAAGACACAGTGATTAAATCACTTTTGTCCCTGGGGATAAAACCCCAAAGAGTAATAAAGGGTAGAGGGTTCTTCATGTGGGACATTCTGCTGCCCACCCCAGAAGATTGCCTGGCCATGGCCAAGAAAGAGCTAATTACGAAGGATTTTATCATCAGAACGGAGTATGAGGGCCGCAGGCGGACTAGGGTAGCCGTCTTTGAAGTTCCTCCTCAAATTTCGGGAGAGCTCCTGGCTGCATTTTTCTTGCAGTTCGGCCAAATTTTAGGGGCTCTCTCCGACAATTTGAACGGGGGATGGACTTTTGACATAATGCTCGACCAGAAGGCCTTCAAGTCCGTCCCCAACTGTTTGGAGTATGGCGACCGGAAAATGCCGGTCATAGTGACCGGTAGAAGACCAACTTGCTGGAGGTGTGGAGAGACTGGTCACCTTTCCTCCTCCTGCCCAGGAAAGAAGGCCCCTGGAGTTCCGGTCGCTGGCGACCAAAATCCCCCCTTGGCCGAGAAGCTAAAATCCGCGGCGCCTGTAGTGGGCCTAGCTGCGAGGCGGACCGGTGAGGAAAATCCCCCGGTTGGGCATAGTCCCTCATTACCCCCGAAGCCGACGCCTGCCACAAGTGTGGAGAAGGAGAAGGAGGAGGGGGAATGGCGCCTCGTAGTTAGAGGCAAGGGGAAGACCCAAACAGCGGTTCTTCAGTCCCAACATGACACCAGGGACAATGTCACCTACAGCCCCATTCCCTCTACCAGCTCTGAGGGCGACGCCTCGGCGTCTTACGAATCCAAAGCAACCGAAGCGCAAAAACTCAATGAACCGGGCTGGAGGAAGATTTTAGACATCAAAAAGCTAAAAGACAAACTGGATGAAACGCGGGCTAAAAAGCAAAAATCGCTGGGGGCACCGGGCCCCCTATCCTCTGCCCCGTCTTCCCCTTCTTCATCTAAAAAGTCTTTCTTAAAACCACCTCCGCCCAAATCTGCATCAAGCTCACCAGCAAAATCGCGTCATTCTTCTAAACCTTCGCCAGTGAGGACGCCTACCGGGTGGACACCATCTACCACCCCCAATGTCTCACCCATGTCAACTCCCATACATTCACCTCAAAAAAAAGATTAAGAAGTCCAGACGCTCAATCCATTACTGACAAGAAAAAGAAAAAAATCAAACCACCATATCTCCCAGGGGAAGACGTCTGCCGCGTACCCCGGGTCCAAGCAGAAAGGGTTTTTGGCCAAACACGCAACCCAAAAGATCTGAAGATTCTTTGGAATTTTAAAAAAGTAAATGGCCTAGATGTGGAGAATCCGAACAACTTCCCTTCGGCCTCAAGAATCCTGACTGTTATTAGATCTGGCCCGGGTACGCGGGAGATTTGGGGCATGATAGAGGAGGCCCAGTCGTCGCTCAAAATGGTGCCCCCAGCTGCCTATCTTCTTGACCCCGAATCAAATGAATCTGACCAAAAGCTGAAAGGGAGGGTCCCAGTTTTTGTTCACCCATCCCTTTATAGAGCCCTCAAACTCACCTACCCCTCGGACATCGGCGGCTTGTCTCAAGACGATACCGTCGAAAATGAGATGGCGTCCGGATCTATGGGACGAGCTGTCGGTGTCCTCACCCCAGCCATGTTCTATCCTGAAGGACAACCCTAATCGGCTTGACAATGGCTCTCTGGTTAGCTAGTTTAAATGTCCGGGGCGTGAGGTCCGAGTCTCGCAGGGCGAGGCTCACTCGTGATCTTCAGCGCCTCGGGGTGAATGTATGTTGTTTACAAGAGACCCGTTTTTCTTCTCATGATCGTGAGGACATACTGTCTAAGGGGTTCGCCGTTTATTCAGCCTGTTTTGATGGTCGTTCGAGGGGTGTCTCTTGGCTAGTGAGCAAGTCTTTGAAGGCTGCTTGTACCCTTGTCTTCGCGGATCCGGCGGGCAGACTTTGCGTGCTGGATGTTACCATAAAGGATAAGGTTCTACGTCTCATTGGGGTTTATGCGCCCAATAGCCATTCCGAGCGGCCTGCTTTGTTTCGGCAGATCGCGCCTTTCTTGACGACGTCTCGTCGGGTAGTTTTAGCGGGGGATTGGAATGCCGTCCTTGACCCCGATATAGATCGGATAGGGCATAAACAAGGTACTAACAACCCGGATGTGAAACCATTTCGGGACTTTATCGATGAGTTTGATCTTGTCGATAAGTTCCGGAATGAACACCCTCGGGAGGTAGCATGGACTTGGACAAATAGTGGCAACTCGGCTCCGGGGACGCTTGCGAGCTACCTGGACCGGGTCTTAGTTAGGAGAGTCGATGTAGGGCTCTTAGGCTGTCCAAGTTTCCATTATATAGTTTATACGGATCATAGGCTTGTCCGGGTCCGTGTAAACTTAGATAAGCCTAAGGTTAGATTGGCTGGTTACTGGAAATTGAACTGTTCCCTTTTTGGTGATCAGGGTTTCCGGGACCAGCTTTTACTAATGATCCAAAGGGAATTGACGGGTGCGGTTGTGGGAAATGCCTGGTGGGGCAAATTAAAATCTCATATTCGAACGTTTGCTGCCGATTTTAGTCGTCGACTCAATCTAGATAGATTAGCGGCGCAAACTGCTTTAGAAGATAAAGTCGATCGGGCAGTGAAATCCCGTGTTAGTGGGGACATAGCCTTAGCTAAGGCAGAGTTGTCCTCCTTGCTTATCAAGAAGGATCAAGCTCTGGTAGTTAGGGCTAGGTTAAAAAGAATGTCTTCTGAGGCAACGAATATGGCCGCTGAACTGCGTGCAGAGGAAAATCGAAGCGCGTCTAAGCGACATATCGCATGCGTCACGTTGCCGGATAAGCGGACCGTGACTACAAACGCGGGCATATGTGAGGTGTTTCGGGACTACTTTCAGGATCTTTTCACCAGGGAGCCCGGTCTGAGCTCTGCTCAGTTCGACGCCTATTTAGCTGACTTTCCCTGCCTTTCGGCAGCTGAAGCGGCTAGGTGCGAGGGTCCCATTACAGAGTCGGAGATCTGGGAAGCGCTGAAGCAGGTTGGCCTGGATAAGTCTCCGGGATTAGATGGTCTTCCCTACGAAGTGTACTTGAGGTTGTCGCACGTTTTTGTTCCTTTGCTGGAACTGATTTACAACCACTGGATGAAGCAGGGGTCTTTACCCCAACGCTTCACCAGGGGTGTGATCAAGTTGCTGCGTAAGGACAAGGGCGGTGGGGATGGGTTAGGGAACTTTCGCCCTTTAACGATGTTAAACACTGACTTAAAGATTTTGGCGAAGATCTTAGCCAACCGTTTGCAGCTTGTCCTGTCTAGTCTGATTGGCCCCGAACAGACTTGTGCTGTGAAGGGCAGGACTATTCAGGATAACCTTCACATGGTACGCTTGATCTTAGAAAAAGTCGACAGTGAAGCCGCGCTGATCAATTTAGATCAGTCCAAGGCCTTCGATAGGGTTGACCATCGATTTCTGGAGGCTGTCCTTTCGGCTGCCGGTTTCAGAGCCGACTTTCGCTCCTGGATCCGACTTTTGTATGCGACCCCCGGTGCGCTGGTGGAAGTGAATGGCGTAAGATCGAAGCCTTTCGTATTGTCTCGCTCCATTCGTCAAGGTTGTCCGCTCTCGCCTCTGCTTTACGTTCTTGCGTTGGAACCATTCCTTCGCAAGTTGAAGGCAAATCCGGTCCTGCGCGGAATTTCCCTGCCTGGGGCTTCCACCTCAGCCAGGTATTCTGCCTATGCTGACGACGTTTCGGTTCTGGTGTCGAGCAGAGCCGAGATTAACGAAGTCAGCAAAGAGATCAGTGGGTATGAGATGGTGACAGGGGCCAAGATCAACCGCGATAAGTCTGTGGGCTTGCGGTTGGGTGCGTGGAAGGGAGTTTCTCTTCCCGGACCTTTCCTCTGGACGGATGGGCCGATCAAGATACTCGGCGTCTGGTTCGGTCCTGATCTCCAGTTGGAAATGAATTGGTCGGAGGTGCAGGGGAAGGCCGAGATCGCGGTTAAACTGTGGTCTCGGAGGAGACTTTCCCTGAAGGGAAGGGCGGAGGTATGTGTTTCACACATATATCCTATACTCCTTTACCGACTTTCTGTGCTTCCGCTCCCGTATGCCAGACTAATGTCATTAGTCCGGACCTTGTTCTCCTTTTTGTGGAGAGACAAGGCCCCTATGGTAACTCGCGAGATCTGTTGCCTTCATCCCTCTGAGGGCGGTCTGGGTATGCCTAGCATTGAGATTCGTCAATATATGCTTCGCATTACCTTTCTAGACCGAATGTGTCGCGGATTGGATGAGGTGGGCACCTTTTGGAAAGAAGATGTCCGAAAACATTTCCCATCCCTGAGAAGTGTGCACTCGTGCGAGGAGGAGGCCGGCCGTAGACCTCGTGCCGAGTGTGCCTTCTACCGCGAATGTCGTAGTGCTTTGAAGCTCCTTTTACGGACGTCGGATGGCCTCTCCGACGCCCAGGCGTTGTCTCGTAAGGCATTGTATCGATTGTTAGTTAGGGGGTCCGTTCAAGATGATCTGATCGACGAGCTCGGTCTTACGAAGCAGGAGGCTCGCTCGATGTGGCCTTGGGCGCCTGGGTTGAAATGTCTCAATAACGATGAGGCATCACTCACCTGGCTGATGATTCGTGAGGCCCTCTGGGTCGGCAAGAGACTCTGTTCAGCAGGTTTGGAGAAATATCCAAACTGTCGTCGCTGCACTGGGGAAGTCGAGACCATTGGTCACGCCTTTTTTCAGTGCAAGACGGTAGTGCCGTTGTGCAAGTTTGTTGAAGGCCTCATGGTTCGCATGCTGCAGGGAAAGTTCTTTGTCCTGGAAGCCAGTTCTGTTTGTAGCAATGTGGTGTCGCAATTGACGAAGGCTGAACACTATGTGTTCTGTTGCTTACTAGGGATTATGAGAGTCGTGATTTGGACGACGCGTCAGAAGGGATTCCATGAGGGCGAGAAGTTCACCTCTTCCCAACTGATCTTGTACTTTAAGCATCAGCTTAAAGTCAAGATTAGGACGGAAAGGCGGCGGCTCACCTCATCGGAATTTGGCAAAAGGTGGGTGAATCTTGCGCGAATGTGTAGAGTGAAAGGGGCTGACCTAGAGTGGCACTTGGACGGCGGTTAGGTACAGGATTTGTCCTAACAGGGTTGAACATAGGCAACCCACCCTGATTTTAGGTTAGACTAGGTTTTTGAATTTGAATCTTTAGTTTTCCCTTTTTTCTAGTAAACTTAGCTAGGGTATGCATGCGCATTGGCCCCTTTTATTTCTGTCCCTATTTTTTCTTTCGTTTAATTCCCCATCCCCTCCCTCGTTAGGTGGTCAGTGATTTCAGTTCTCTGGTGGATGCGGGGCGACTTTCGTTTCGTGTGTGTGCTTTTTCGTATTTGTTGTTGTGTATGAATGTGTGAGTGTCTGTGTGAATGCTTGGAGGAATGAATGTTTTTTCTTATTTTTCTCAGCCCCGCATTGATTTCGTCTAGTTAACTGATTTTGCTGCCACATTTATGGTTTGTGGGGGGTTTTATTACTAACACAGTTTTGTTTAGTTTTATTGTAAATAATTTAAAAGTCATATTGTACATAATCATTTGGGGTTCTTTTTAAAAAAATTGTTATTTTATGACCCTCCCCCCACGAACAATATTTGTACATAAGGGGACTAGTTAGGACTTCATGGAGAATTCGAGGCGTTATGGTGGACGTGGTAAGAAAGGTAGGAGTGAATGTGTTGTTTTGGTGATTGGAATATTGTTGGTTTGTTTGGGTCCGTGTCTGGGACTAGCTAAGTTTAGATTTAAGACAGAAGAAGACCGTCATTCCCCATCCCCCCTTTTAGGCCTTGTGCCACATTTTATACATTAAACTGTATAAATAAATATCTTTACACGCTGTCTCCGAGTTACGTTATCCGTCTTTTTGTGACCAGTGTTTTTGAATTTGTATAATTGTCATTTTTTTTGTGTTGCACAGCGACGAATTTGATTTTTTTTTTGGCCACGAGGAATTGTTTGGCGACCTTTTGTGGAATCAACGATAAATTTTGAACACACCAAGACATTTTGCTAAGTTTTAATTTTTTTATTATTCCATTTCTTTTGTTTGTTTTTATTTTTTGGGGGCTTCGGCCCACATAATTTTTTATTTTTTGTATTTTTTTTGTTGTTAAAAAAATAAGTACATTTAAGAAAAAAAAAAGAAAAAGAAAGCTTTATTTTTTATTTCGTTTTTTATTTTACCCACTTTCATTTTATTAGCGACTTCGGTCGCATTCTTTTCTTTTTGATTTGACTAGTTTGTTTTTCTTGTTTTTAGTTTATTTTCTTTAGCGGCTTCGGCCGCAAACTTTTATTTTTTTCTTCTGGTTACAAACCAGACTTTTTCTTTTTGTACAGTTTAATTGAATTTTTTGAAAAAAAGAAAGGAGTTTTTGTTTTTTCTTTTATTTTCGGCAGGCTTTGAGCGCCATCTTTATTTTTTTTATTTCTTTCTGTTTGTACAAGTTTGTTCATTTTATTTATTTTTGTCTCATTTGCCATTTTATTTACTGGTTCATCCAGGCTTTTTCTTTATTTGTTTAATTTTTTTTTTTTTTTTTTTTTTTTTTTTCCCCAACTCCTTTCCACGGAAAAAAACAAAAAATTGAACCCGCGTTTGGAAGTCTCTACACCAATACACCATGGCCGACGAAGCCAGTCGGTCTAATGTGAAGAAAGACCTGTTCGGTTCGGCGGCGAAAGCTGACCCGCCGGAGAAACCGACAAAGAAGCAGGCTAACACTAGCCCAAGTTTGAAAAAAGGTGCTAGTGTCTCGAAAAAAGACACTGGCAAAAATGTAGAAGTGCCCAAGGAGGCACAAGTCAAGACCGCCGAGGAATTGCCCTCATGTTGGAAGTCCCCCCCAAGTTGTATCTTGAACATGGCGGATTTCTTGGATAAGGCGAAGGGGTACGCCCATCTTGTTAATAAAGATGGGTTTGTCGATATTGTCCAAGAACTCGATGTGTTCTCAAAAAGAATGGTGACTATTTTTGTGGTGGATAAGAAAACGAGAAAGATTTGTCGCTCCACAAAAGACACAGTGATTAAATCACTTTTGTCCCTGGGGATAAAACCCCAAAGAGTAATAAAGGGTAGAGGGTTCTTCATGTGGGACATTCTGCTGCCCACCCCAGAAGATTGCCTGGCCATGGCCAAGAAAGAGCTAATTACGAAGGATTTTATCATCAGAACGGAGTATGAGGGCCGCAGGCGGACTAGGGTAGCCGTCTTTGAAGTTCCTCCTCAAATTTCGGGAGAGCTCCTGGCTGCATTTTTCTTGCAGTTCGGCCAAATTTTAGGGGCTCTCTCCGACAATTTGAACGGGGGATGGACTTTTGACATAATGCTCGACCAGAAGGCCTTCAAGTCCGTCCCCAACTGTTTGGAGTATGGCGACCGGAAAATGCCGGTCATAGTGACCGGTAGAAGACCAACTTGCTGGAGGTGTGGAGAGACTGGTCACCTTTCCTCCTCCTGCCCAGGAAAGAAGGCCCCTGGAGTTCCGGTCGCTGGCGACCAAAATCCCCCCTTGGCCGAGAAGCTAAAATCCGCGGCGCCTGTAGTGGGCCTAGCTGCGAGGCGGACCGGTGAGGAAAATCCCCCGGTTGGGCATAGTCCCTCATTACCCCCGAAGCCGACGCCTGCCACAAGTGTGGAGAAGGAGAAGGAGGAGGGGGAATGGCGCCTCGTAGTTAGAGGCAAGGGGAAGACCCAAACAGCGGTTCTTCAGTCCCAACATGACACCAGGGACAATGTCACCTACAGCCCCATTCCCTCTACCAGCTCTGAGGGCGACGCCTCGGCGTCTTACGAATCCAAAGCAACCGAAGCGCAAAAACTCAATGAACCGGGCTGGAGGAAGATTTTAGACATCAAAAAGCTAAAAGACAAACTGGATGAAACGCGGGCTAAAAAGCAAAAATCGCTGGGGGCACCGGGCCCCCTATCCTCTGCCCCGTCTTCCCCTTCTTCATCTAAAAAGTCTTTCTTAAAACCACCTCCGCCCAAATCTGCATCAAGCTCACCAGCAAAATCGCGTCATTCTTCTAAACCTTCGCCAGTGAGGACGCCTACCGGGTGGACACCATCTACCACCCCCAATGTCTCACCCATGTCAACTCCCATACATTCACCTCAAAAAAAAAGATTAAGAAGTCCAGACGCTCAATCCATTACTGACAAGAAAAAGAAAAAAATCAAACCACCATATCTCCCAGGGGAAGACGTCTGCCGCGTACCCCGGGTCCAAGCAGAAAGGGTTTTTGGCCAAACACGCAACCCAAAAGATCTGAAGATTCTTTGGAATTTTAAAAAAGTAAATGGCCTAGATGTGGAGAATCCGAACAACTTCCCTTCGGCCTCAAGAATCCTGACTGTTATTAGATCTGGCCCGGGTACGCGGGAGATTTGGGGCATGATAGAGGAGGCCCAGTCGTCGCTCAAAATGGTGCCCCCAGCTGCCTATCTTCTTGACCCCGAATCAAATGAATCTGACCAAAAGCTGAAAGGGAGGGTCCCAGTTTTTGTTCACCCATCCCTTTATAGAGCCCTCAAACTCACCTACCCCTCGGACATCGGCGGCTTGTCTCAAGACGATACCGTCGAAAATGAGATGGCGTCCGGATCTATGGGACGAGCTGTCGGTGTCCTCACCCCAGCCATGTTCTATCCTGAAGGACAACCCTAATCGGCTTGACAATGGCTCTCTGGTTAGCTAGTTTAAATGTCCGGGGCGTGAGGTCCGAGTCTCGCAGGGCGAGGCTCACTCGTGATCTTCAGCGCCTCGGGGTGAATGTATGTTGTTTACAAGAGACCCGTTTTTCTTCTCATGATCGTGAGGACATACTGTCTAAGGGGTTCGCCGTTTATTCAGCCTGTTTTGATGGTCGTTCGAGGGGTGTCTCTTGGCTAGTGAGCAAGTCTTTGAAGGCTGCTTGTACCCTTGTCTTCGCGGATCCGGCGGGCAGACTTTGCGTGCTGGATGTTACCATAAAGGATAAGGTTCTACGTCTCATTGGGGTTTATGCGCCCAATAGCCATTCCGAGCGGCCTGCTTTGTTTCGGCAGATCGCGCCTTTCTTGACGACGTCTCGTCGGGTAGTTTTAGCGGGGGATTGGAATGCCGTCCTTGACCCCGATATAGATCGGATAGGGCATAAACAAGGTACTAACAACCCGGATGTGAAACCATTTCGGGACTTTATCGATGAGTTTGATCTTGTCGATAAGTTCCGGAATGAACACCCTCGGGAGGTAGCATGGACTTGGACAAATAGTGGCAACTCGGCTCCGGGGACGCTTGCGAGCTACCTGGACCGGGTCTTAGTTAGGAGAGTCGATGTAGGGCTCTTAGGCTGTCCAAGTTTCCATTATATAGTTTATACGGATCATAGGCTTGTCCGGGTCCGTGTAAACTTAGATAAGCCTAAGGTTAGATTGGCTGGTTACTGGAAATTGAACTGTTCCCTTTTTGGTGATCAGGGTTTCCGGGACCAGCTTTTACTAATGATCCAAAGGGAATTGACGGGTGCGGTTGTGGGAAATGCCTGGTGGGGCAAATTAAAATCTCATATTCGAACGTTTGCTGCCGATTTTAGTCGTCGACTCAATCTAGATAGATTAGCGGCGCAAACTGCTTTAGAAGATAAAGTCGATCGGGCAGTGAAATCCCGTGTTAGTGGGGACATAGCCTTAGCTAAGGCAGAGTTGTCCTCCTTGCTTATCAAGAAGGATCAAGCTCTGGTAGTTAGGGCTAGGTTAAAAAGAATGTCTTCTGAGGCAACGAATATGGCCGCTGAACTGCGTGCAGAGGAAAATCGAAGCGCGTCTAAGCGACATATCGCATGCGTCACGTTGCCGGATAAGCGGACCGTGACTACAAACGCGGGCATATGTGAGGTGTTTCGGGACTACTTTCAGGATCTTTTCACCAGGGAGCCCGGTCTGAGCTCTGCTCAGTTCGACGCCTATTTAGCTGACTTTCCCTGCCTTTCGGCAGCTGAAGCGGCTAGGTGCGAGGGTCCCATTACAGAGTCGGAGATCTGGGAAGCGCTGAAGCAGGTTGGCCTGGATAAGTCTCCGGGATTAGATGGTCTTCCCTACGAAGTGTACTTGAGGTTGTCGCACGTTTTTGTTCCTTTGCTGGAACTGATTTACAACCACTGGATGAAGCAGGGGTCTTTACCCCAACGCTTCACCAGGGGTGTGATCAAGTTGCTGCGTAAGGACAAGGGCGGTGGGGATGGGTTAGGGAACTTTCGCCCTTTAACGATGTTAAACACTGACTTAAAGATTTTGGCGAAGATCTTAGCCAACCGTTTGCAGCTTGTCCTGTCTAGTCTGATTGGCCCCGAACAGACTTGTGCTGTGAAGGGCAGGACTATTCAGGATAACCTTCACATGGTACGCTTGATCTTAGAAAAAGTCGACAGTGAAGCCGCGCTGATCAATTTAGATCAGTCCAAGGCCTTCGATAGGGTTGACCATCGATTTCTGGAGGCTGTCCTTTCGGCTGCCGGTTTCAGAGCCGACTTTCGCTCCTGGATCCGACTTTTGTATGCGACCCCCGGTGCGCTGGTGGAAGTGAATGGCGTAAGATCGAAGCCTTTCGTATTGTCTCGCTCCATTCGTCAAGGTTGTCCGCTCTCGCCTCTGCTTTACGTTCTTGCGTTGGAACCATTCCTTCGCAAGTTGAAGGCAAATCCGGTCCTGCGCGGAATTTCCCTGCCTGGGGCTTCCACCTCAGCCAGGTATTCTGCCTATGCTGACGACGTTTCGGTTCTGGTGTCGAGCAGAGCCGAGATTAACGAAGTCAGCAAAGAGATCAGTGGGTATGAGATGGTGACAGGGGCCAAGATCAACCGCGATAAGTCTGTGGGCTTGCGGTTGGGTGCGTGGAAGGGAGTTTCTCTTCCCGGACCTTTCCTCTGGACGGATGGGCCGATCAAGATACTCGGCGTCTGGTTCGGTCCTGATCTCCAGTTGGAAATGAATTGGTCGGAGGTGCAGGGGAAGGCCGAGATCGCGGTTAAACTGTGGTCTCGGAGGAGACTTTCCCTGAAGGGAAGGGCGGAGGTATGTGTTTCACACATATATCCTATACTCCTTTACCGACTTTCTGTGCTTCCGCTCCCGTATGCCAGACTAATGTCATTAGTCCGGACCTTGTTCTCCTTTTTGTGGAGAGACAAGGCCCCTATGGTAACTCGCGAGATCTGTTGCCTTCATCCCTCTGAGGGCGGTCTGGGTATGCCTAGCATTGAGATTCGTCAATATATGCTTCGCATTACCTTTCTAGACCGAATGTGTCGCGGATTGGATGAGGTGGGCACCTTTTGGAAAGAAGATGTCCGAAAACATTTCCCATCCCTGAGAAGTGTGCACTCGTGCGAGGAGGAGGCCGGCCGTAGACCTCGTGCCGAGTGTGCCTTCTACCGCGAATGTCGTAGTGCTTTGAAGCTCCTTTTACGGACGTCGGATGGCCTCTCCGACGCCCAGGCGTTGTCTCGTAAGGCATTGTATCGATTGTTAGTTAGGGGGTCCGTTCAAGATGATCTGATCGACGAGCTCGGTCTTACGAAGCAGGAGGCTCGCTCGATGTGGCCTTGGGCGCCTGGGTTGAAATGTCTCAATAACGATGAGGCATCACTCACCTGGCTGATGATTCGTGAGGCCCTCTGGGTCGGCAAGAGACTCTGTTCAGCAGGTTTGGAGAAATATCCAAACTGTCGTCGCTGCACTGGGGAAGTCGAGACCATTGGTCACGCCTTTTTTCAGTGCAAGACGGTAGTGCCGTTGTGCAAGTTTGTTGAAGGCCTCATGGTTCGCATGCTGCAGGGAAAGTTCTTTGTCCTGGAAGCCAGTTCTGTTTGTAGCAATGTGGTGTCGCAATTGACGAAGGCTGAACACTATGTGTTCTGTTGCTTACTAGGGATTATGAGAGTCGTGATTTGGACGACGCGTCAGAAGGGATTCCATGAGGGCGAGAAGTTCACCTCTTCCCAACTGATCTTGTACTTTAAGCATCAGCTTAAAGTCAAGATTAGGACGGAAAGGCGGCGGCTCACCTCATCGGAATTTGGCAAAAGGTGGGTGAATCTTGCGCGAATGTGTAGAGTGAAAGGGGCTGACCTAGAGTGGCACTTGGACGTCGGTTAGGTACAGGATTTGTCCTAACAGGGTTGAACATAGGCAACCCACCCTGATTTTAGGTTAGACTAGGTTTTTGAATTTGAATCTTTAGTTTTCCCTTTTTTCTAGTAAACTTAGCTAGGGTATGCATGCGCATTGGCCCCTTTTATTTCTGTCCCTATTTTTTCTTTCGTTTAATTCCCCATCCCCTCCCTCGTTAGGTGGTCAGTGATTTCAGTTCTCTGGTGGATGCGGGGCGACTTTCGTTTCGTGTGTGTGCTTTTTCGTATTTGTTGTTGTGTATGAATGTGTGAGTGTCTGTGTGAATGCTTGGAGGAATGAATGTTTTTTCTTATTTTTCTCAGCCCCGCATTGATTTCGTCTAGTTAACTGATTTTGCTGCCACATTTATGGTTTGTGGGGGGTTTTATTACTAACACAGTTTTGTTTAGTTTTATTGTAAATAATTTAAAAGTCATATTGTACATAATCATTTGGGGTTCTTTTTAAAAAAATTGTTATTTTATGACCCTCCCCCCACGAACAATATTTGTACATAAGGGGACTAGTTAGGACTTCATGGAGAATTCGAGGCGTTATGGTGGACGTGGTAAGAAAGGTAGGAGTGAATGTGTTGTTTTGGTGATTGGAATATTGTTGGTTTGTTTGGGTCCGTGTCTGGGACTAGCTAAGTTTAGATTTAAGACAGAAGAAGACCGTCATTCCCCATCCCCCCTTTTAGGCCTTGTGCCACATTTTATACATTAAACTGTATAAATAAATATCTTTACACGCTGTCTCCGAGTTACGTTATCCGTCTTTTTGTGACCAGTGTTTTTGAATTTGTATAATTGTCATTTTTTTTGTGTTGCACAGCGACGAATTTGATTTTTTTTTTGGCCACGAGGAATTGTTTGGCGACCTTTTGTGGAATCAACGATAAATTTTGAACACACCAAGACATTTTGCTAAGTTTTAATTTTTTTATTATTCCATTTCTTTTGTTTGTTTTTATTTTTTGGGGGCTTCGGCCCACATAATTTTTTATTTTTTGTATTTTTTTTGTTGTTAAAAAAATAAGTACATTTAAGAAAAAAAAAAGAAAAAGAAAGCTTTATTTTTTATTTCGTTTTTTATTTTACCCACTTTCATTTTATTAGCGACTTCGGTCGCATTCTTTTCTTTTTGATTTGACTAGTTTGTTTTTCTTGTTTTTAGTTTATTTTCTTTAGCGGCTTCGGCCGCAAACTTTTATTTTTTTCTTCTGGTTACAAACCAGACTTTTTCTTTTTGTACAGTTTAATTGAATTTTTTGAAAAAAAGAAAGGAGTTTTTGTTTTTTCTTTTATTTTCGGCAGGCTTTGAGCGCCATCTTTATTTTTTTTATTTCTTTCTGTTTGTACAAGTTTGTTCATTTTATTTATTTTTGTCTCATTTGCCATTTTATTTACTGGTTCATCCAGGCTTTTTCTTTATTTGTTTAATTTTTTTTTTTTTTTTTTTTTTTTTTTCCCCAACTCCTTTCCACGGAAAAAAACAAAAAATTGAACCCGCGTTTGGAAGTCTCTACACCAATACACCATGGCCGACGAAGCCAGTCGGTCTAATGTGAAGAAAGACCTGTTCGGTTCGGCGGCGAAAGCTGACCCGCCGGAGAAACCGACAAAGAAGCAGGCTAACACTAGCCCAAGTTTGAAAAAAGGTGCTAGTGTCTCGAAAAAAGACACTAGCAAAAATGTAGAAGTGCCCAAGGAGGCACAAGTCAAGACCGCCGAGGAATTGCCCTCATGTTGGAAGTCCCCCCCAAGTTGTATCTTGAACATGGCGGATTTCTTGGATAAGGCGAAGGGGTACGCCCATCTTGTTAATAAAGATGGGTTTGTCGATATTGTCCAAGAACTCGATGTGTTCTCAAAAAGAATGGTGACTATTTTTGTGGTGGATAAGAAAACGAGAAAGATTTGTCGCTCCACAAAAGACACAGTGATTAAATCACTTTTGTCCCTGGGGATAAAACCCCAAAGAGTAATAAAGGGTAGAGGGTTCTTCATGTGGGACATTCTGCTGCCCACCCCAGAAGATTGCCTGGCCATGGCCAAGAAAGAGCTAATTACGAAGGATTTTATCATCAGAACGGAGTATGAGGGCCGCAGGCGGACTAGGGTAGCCGTCTTTGAAGTTCCTCCTCAAATTTCGGGAGAGCTCCTGGCTGCATTTTTCTTGCAGTTCGGCCAAATTTTAGGGGCTCTCTCCGACAATTTGAACGGGGGATGGACTTTTGACATAATGCTCGACCAGAAGGCCTTCAAGTCCGTCCCCAACTGTTTGGAGTATGGCGACCGGAAAATGCCGGTCATAGTGACCGGTAGAAGACCAACTTGCTGGAGGTGTGGAGAGACTGGTCACCTTTCCTCCTCCTGCCCAGGAAAGAAGGCCCCTGGAGTTCCGGTCGCTGGCGACCAAAATCCCCCCTTGGCCGAGAAGCTAAAATCCGCGGCGCCTGTAGTGGGCCTAGCTGCGAGGCGGACCGGTGAGGAAAATCCCCCGGTTGGGCATAGTCCCTCATTACCCCCGAAGCCGACGCCTGCCACAAGTGTGGAGAAGGAGAAGGAGGAGGGGGAATGGCGCCTCGTAGTTAGAGGCAAGGGGAAGACCCAAACAGCGGTTCTTCAGTCCCAACATGACACCAGGGACAATGTCACCTACAGCCCCATTCCCTCTACCAGCTCTGAGGGCGACGCCTCGGCGTCTTACGAATCCAAAGCAACCGAAGCGCAAAAACTCAATGAACCGGGCTGGAGGAAGATTTTAGACATCAAAAAGCTAAAAGACAAACTGGATGAAACGCGGGCTAAAAAGCAAAAATCGCTGGGGGCACCGGGCCCCCTATCCTCTGCCCCGTCTTCCCCTTCTTCATCTAAAAAGTCTTTCTTAAAACCACCTCCGCCCAAATCTGCATCAAGCTCACCAGCAAAATCGCGTCATTCTTCTAAACCTTCGCCAGTGAGGACGCCTACCGGGTGGACACCATCTACCACCCCCAATGTCTCACCCATGTCAACTCCCATACATTCACCTCAAAAAAAAAGATTAAGAAGTCCAGACGCTCAATCCATTACTGACAAGAAAAAGAAAAAAATCAAACCACCATATCTCCCAGGGGAAGACGTCTGCCGCGTACCCCGGGTCCAAGCAGAAAGGGTTTTTGGCCAAACACGCAACCCAAAAGATCTGAAGATTCTTTGGAATTTTAAAAAAGTAAATGGCCTAGATGTGGAGAATCCGAACAACTTCCCTTCGGCCTCAAGAATCCTGACTGTTATTAGATCTGGCCCGGGTACGCGGGAGATTTGGGGCATGATAGAGGAGGCCCAGTCGTCGCTCAAAATGGTGCCCCCAGCTGCCTATCTTCTTGACCCCGAATCAAATGAATCTGACCAAAAGCTGAAAGGGAGGGTCCCAGTTTTTGTTCACCCATCCCTTTATAGAGCCCTCAAACTCACCTACCCCTCGGACATCGGCGGCTTGTCTCAAGACGATACCGTCGAAAATGAGATGGCGTCCGGATCTATGGGACGAGCTGTCGGTGTCCTCACCCCAGCCATGTTCTATCCTGAAGGACAACCCTAATCGGCTTGACAATGGCTCTCTGGTTAGCTAGTTTAAATGTCCGGGGCGTGAGGTCCGAGTCTCGCAGGGCGAGGCTCACTCGTGATCTTCAGCGCCTCGGGGTGAATGTATGTTGTTTACAAGAGACCCGTTTTTCTTCTCATGATCGTGAGGACATACTGTCTAAGGGGTTCGCCGTTTATTCAGCCTGTTTTGATGGTCGTTCGAGGGGTGTCTCTTGGCTAGTGAGCAAGTCTTTGAAGGCTGCTTGTACCCTTGTCTTCGCGGATCCGGCGGGCAGACTTTGCGTGCTGGATGTTACCATAAAGGATAAGGTTCTACGTCTCATTGGGGTTTATGCGCCCAATAGCCATTCCGAGCGGCCTGCTTTGTTTCGGCAGATCGCGCCTTTCTTGACGACGTCTCGTCGGGTAGTTTTAGCGGGGGATTGGAATGCCGTCCTTGACCCCGATATAGATCGGATAGGGCATAAACAAGGTACTAACAACCCGGATGTGAAACCATTTCGGGACTTTATCGATGAGTTTGATCTTGTCGATAAGTTCCGGAATGAACACCCTCGGGAGGTAGCATGGACTTGGACAAATAGTGGCAACTCGGCTCCGGGGACGCTTGCGAGCTACCTGGACCGGGTCTTAGTTAGGAGAGTCGATGTAGGGCTCTTAGGCTGTCCAAGTTTCCATTATATAGTTTATACGGATCATAGGCTTGTCCGGGTCCGTGTAAACTTAGATAAGCCTAAGGTTAGATTGGCTGGTTACTGGAAATTGAACTGTTCCCTTTTTGGTGATCAGGGTTTCCGGGACCAGCTTTTACTAATGATCCAAAGGGAATTGACGGGTGCGGTTGTGGGAAATGCCTGGTGGGGCAAATTAAAATCTCATATTCGAACGTTTGCTGCCGATTTTAGTCGTCGACTCAATCTAGATAGATTAGCGGCGCAAACTGCTTTAGAAGATAAAGTCGATCGGGCAGTGAAATCCCGTGTTAGTGGGGACATAGCCTTAGCTAAGGCAGAGTTGTCCTCCTTGCTTATCAAGAAGGATCAAGCTCTGGTAGTTAGGGCTAGGTTAAAAAGAATGTCTTCTGAGGCAACGAATATGGCCGCTGAACTGCGTGCAGAGGAAAATCGAAGCGCGTCTAAGCGACATATCGCATGCGTCACGTTGCCGGATAAGCGGACCGTGACTACAAACGCGGGCATATGTGAGGTGTTTCGGGACTACTTTCAGGATCTTTTCACCAGGGAGCCCGGTCTGAGCTCTGCTCAGTTCGACGCCTATTTAGCTGACTTTCCCTGCCTTTCGGCAGCTGAAGCGGCTAGGTGCGAGGGTCCCATTACAGAGTCGGAGATCTGGGAAGCGCTGAAGCAGGTTGGCCTGGATAAGTCTCCGGGATTAGATGGTCTTCCCTACGAAGTGTACTTGAGGTTGTCGCACGTTTTTGTTCCTTTGCTGGAACTGATTTACAACCACTGGATGAAGCAGGGGTCTTTACCCCAACGCTTCACCAGGGGTGTGATCAAGTTGCTGCGTAAGGACAAGGGCGGTGGGGATGGGTTAGGGAACTTTCGCCCTTTAACGATGTTAAACACTGACTTAAAGATTTTGGCGAAGATCTTAGCCAACCGTTTGCAGCTTGTCCTGTCTAGTCTGATTGGCCCCGAACAGACTTGTGCTGTGAAGGGCAGGACTATTCAGGATAACCTTCACATGGTACGCTTGATCTTAGAAAAAGTCGACAGTGAAGCCGCGCTGATCAATTTAGATCAGTCCAAGGCCTTCGATAGGGTTGACCATCGATTTCTGGAGGCTGTCCTTTCGGCTGCCGGTTTCAGAGCCGACTTTCGCTCCTGGATCCGACTTTTGTATGCGACCCCCGGTGCGCTGGTGGAAGTGAATGGCGTAAGATCGAAGCCTTTCGTATTGTCTCGCTCCATTCGTCAAGGTTGTACGCTCTCGCCTCTGCTTTACGTTCTTGCGTTGGAACCATTCCTTCGCAAGTTGAAGGCAAATCCGGTCCTGCGCGGAATTTCCCTGCCTGGGGCTTCCACCTCAGCCAGGTATTCTGCCTATGCTGACGACGTTTCGGTTCTGGTGTCGAGCAGAGCCGAGATTAACGAAGTCAGCAAAGAGATCAGTGGGTATGAGATGGTGACAGGGGCCAAGATCAACCGCGATAAGTCTGTGGGCTTGCGGTTGGGTGCGTGGAAGGGAGTTTCTCTTCCCGGACCTTTCCTCTGGACGGATGGGCCGATCAAGATACTCGGCGTCTGGTTCGGTCCTGATCTCCAGTTGGAAATGAATTGGTCGGAGGTGCAGGGGAAGGCCGAGATCGCGGTTAAACTGTGGTCTCGGAGGAGACTTTCCCTGAAGGGAAGGGCGGAGGTATGTGTTTCACACATATATCCTATACTCCTTTACCGACTTTCTGTGCTTCCGCTCCCGTATGCCAGACTAATGTCATTAGTCCGGACCTTGTTCTCCTTTTTGTGGAGAGACAAGGCCCCTATGGTAACTCGCGAGATCTGTTGCCTTCATCCCTCTGAGGGCGGTCTGGGTATGCCTAGCATTGAGATTCGTCAATATATGCTTCGCATTACCTTTCTAGACCGAATGTGTCGCGGATTGGATGAGGTGGGCACCTTTTGGAAAGAAGATGTCCGAAAACATTTCCCATCCCTGAGAAGTGTGCACTCGTGCGAGGAGGAGGCCGGCCGTAGACCTCGTGCCGAGTGTGCCTTCTACCGCGAATGTCGTAGTGCTTTGAAGCTCCTTTTACGGACGTCGGATGGCCTCTCCGACGCCCAGGCGTTGTCTCGTAAGGCATTGTATCGATTGTTAGTTAGGGGGTCCGTTCAAGATGATCTGATCGACGAGCTCGGTCTTACGAAGCAGGAGGCTCGCTCGATGTGGCCTTGGGCGCCTGGGTTGAAATGTCTCAATAACGATGAGGCATCACTCACCTGGCTGATGATTCGTGAGGCCCTCTGGGTCGGCAAGAGACTCTGTTCAGCAGGTTTGGAGAAATATCCAAACTGTCGTCGCTGCACTGGGGAAGTCGAGACCATTGGTCACGCCTTTTTTCAGTGCAAGACGGTAGTGCCGTTGTGCAAGTTTGTTGAAGGCCTCATGGTTCGCATGCTGCAGGGAAAGTTCTTTGTCCTGGAAGCCAGTTCTGTTTGTAGCAATGTGGTGTCGCAATTGACGAAGGCTGAACACTATGTGTTCTGTTGCTTACTAGGGATTATGAGAGTCGTGATTTGGACGACGCGTCAGAAGGGATTCCATGAGGGCGAGAAGTTCACCTCTTCCCAACTGATCTTGTACTTTAAGCATCAGCTTAAAGTCAAGATTAGGACGGAAAGGCGGCGGCTCACCTCATCGGAATTTGGCAAAAGGTGGGTGAATCTTGCGCGAATGTGTAGAGTGAAAGGGGCTGACCTAGAGTGGCACTTGGACGTCGGTTAGGTACAGGATTTGTCCTAACAGGGTTGAACATAGGCAACCCACCCTGATTTTAGGTTAGACTAGGTTTTTGAATTTGAATCTTTAGTTTTCCCTTTTTTCTAGTAAACTTAGCTAGGGTATGCATGCGCATTGGCCCCTTTTATTTCTGTCCCTATTTTTTCTTTCGTTTAATTCCCCATCCCCTCCCTCGTTAGGTGGTCAGTGATTTCAGTTCTCTGGTGGATGCGGGGCGACTTTCGTTTCGTGTGTGTGCTTTTTCGTATTTGTTGTTGTGTATGAATGTGTGAGTGTCTGTGTGAATGCTTGGAGGAATGAATGTTTTTTCTTATTTTTCTCAGCCCCGCATTGATTTCGTCTAGTTAACTGATTTTGCTGCCACATTTATGGTTTGTGGGGGGTTTTATTACTAACACAGTTTTGTTTAGTTTTATTGTAAATAATTTAAAAGTCATATTGTACATAATCATTTGGGGTTCTTTTTAAAAAAATTGTTATTTTATGACCCTCCCCCCACGAACAATATTTGTACATAAGGGGACTAGTTAGGACTTCATGGAGAATTCGAGGCGTTATGGTGGACGTGGTAAGAAAGGTAGGAGTGAATGTGTTGTTTTGGTGATTGGAATATTGTTGGTTTGTTTGGGTCCGTGTCTGGGACTAGCTAAGTTTAGATTTAAGACAGAAGAAGACCGTCATTCCCCATCCCCCCTTTTAGGCCTTGTGCCACATTTTATACATTAAACTGTATAAATAAATATCTTTACACGCTGTCTCCGAGTTACGTTATCCGTCTTTTTGTGACCAGTGTTTTTGAATTTGTATAATTGTCATTTTTTTTGTGTTGCACAGCGACGAATTTGATTTTTTTTTTGGCCACGAGGAATTGTTTGGCGACCTTTTGTGGAATCAACGATAAATTTTGAACACACCAAGACATTTTGCTAAGTTTTAATTTTTTTATTATTCCATTTCTTTTGTTTGTTTTTATTTTTTGGGGGCTTCGGCCCACATAATTTTTTATTTTTTGTATTTTTTTTGTTGTTAAAAAAATAAGTACATTTAAGAAAAAAAAAAGAAAAAGAAAGCTTTATTTTTTATTTCGTTTTTTATTTTACCCACTTTCATTTTATTAGCGACTTCGGTCGCATTCTTTTCTTTTTGATTTGACTAGTTTGTTTTTCTTGTTTTTAGTTTATTTTCTTTAGCGGCTTCGGCCGCAAACTTTTATTTTTTTCTTCTGGTTACAAACCAGACTTTTTCTTTTTGTACAGTTTAATTGAATTTTTTGAAAAAAAGAAAGGAGTTTTTGTTTTTTCTTTTATTTTCGGCAGGCTTTGAGCGCCATCTTTATTTTTTTTATTTCTTTCTGTTTGTACAAGTTTGTTCATTTTATTTATTTTTGTCTCATTTGCCATTTTATTTACTGGTTCATCCAGGCTTTTTCTTTATTTGTTTAATTTTTTTTTTTTTTTTTTTTTTTTTTTCCCCAACTCCTTTCCACGGAAAAAAACAAAAAATTGAACCCGCGTTTGGAAGTCTCTACACCAATACACCATGGCCGACGAAGCCAGTCGGTCTAATGTGAAGAAAGACCTGTTCGGTTCGGCGGCGAAAGCTGACCCGCCGGAGAAACCGACAAAGAAGCAGGCTAACACTAGCCCAAGTTTGAAAAAAGGTGCTAGTGTCTCGAAAAAAGACACTAGCAAAAATGTAGAAGTGCCCAAGGAGGCACAAGTCAAGACCGCCGAGGAATTGCCCTCATGTTGGAAGTCCCCCCCAAGTTGTATCTTGAACATGGCGGATTTCTTGGATAAGGCGAAGGGGTACGCCCATCTTGTTAATAAAGATGGGTTTGTCGATATTGTCCAAGAACTCGATGTGTTCTCAAAAAGAATGGTGACTATTTTTGTGGTGGATAAGAAAACGAGAAAGATTTGTCGCTCCACAAAAGACACAGTGATTAAATCACTTTTGTCCCTGGGGATAAAACCCCAAAGAGTAATAAAGGGTAGAGGGTTCTTCATGTGGGACATTCTGCTGCCCACCCCAGAAGATTGCCTGGCCATGGCCAAGAAAGAGCTAATTACGAAGGATTTTATCATCAGAACGGAGTATGAGGGCCGCAGGCGGACTAGGGTAGCCGTCTTTGAAGTTCCTCCTCAAATTTCGGGAGAGCTCCTGGCTGCATTTTTCTTGCAGTTCGGCCAAATTTTAGGGGCTCTCTCCGACAATTTGAACGGGGGATGGACTTTCGACATAATGCTCGACCAGAAGGCCTTCAAGTCCGTCCCCAACTGTTTGGAGTATGGCGACCGGAAAATGCCGGTCATAGTGACCGGTAGAAGACCAACTTGCTGGAGGTGTGGAGAGACTGGTCACCTTTCCTCCTCCTGCCCAGGAAAGAAGGCCCCTGGAGTTCCGGTCGCTGGCGACCAAAATCCCCCCTTGGCCGAGAAGCTAATATCCGCGGCGCCTGTAGTGGGCCTAGCTGCGAGGCGGACCGGTGAGGAAAATCCCCCGGTTGGGCATAGTCCCTCATTACCCCCGAAGCCGACGCCTGCCACAAGTGTGGATAAGGAGAAGGAGGAGGGGGAATGGCGCCTCGTAGTTAGAGGCAAGGGGAAGACCCAAACAGCGGTTCTTCAGTCCCAACATGACACCAGGGACAATGTCACCTACAGCCCCATTCCCTCTACCAGCTCGGAGGGCGACGCCTCGGCGTCTTACGAATCCAATGCAACCGAAGCGCAAAAAATCAATGAACCCGGATGGAGAAAAATTTTAGACATCAAAAAGCTAAAAAACAAACTGGATGAAACGCGGGCTAAAAAGCAAAAATCGCTGGGGGCACCGGGCCCCCTATCCTCTGCCCCGTCTTCCCCTTCTGCATCAAAAAAATCGTTCTCTAAACCAGCTCCGCCCAAATCTGTATCCAACTCACCGGCTAAATCTCTACATTCGTCCAAACCTTCACCGGTGAGGACGCCGTCCGGATGGACCCCTTCAACTACTCCTAATGTCACACCAATGGTTACTCCCATTCATTCACCACTTAAAAAAAGGTACAGAAGTCCGGACTCACAAACAACTACTGACAAGAAGAAAAAAAAGCTCAAGCCTCCTTATTTCCCTGGGGAAGACGTCTGCCGCGTATCCCGGGACCAGGCGGAAAGGGTTTTCGGGCAGACTCGAAACCCTAAAGAGCTGAAAATTCTGTGGAATTTTAAAAAAATCAATGATACAGATGTGGAGATGCCCGAAAATTTCCCTTCCGCACAAAGAGTACTGACCGTAATCAGAACTGGCCCGGGTACGCGGGAGATTTGGGGCATGATAGAGGAGGCCCAGTCGTCGCTCAAAATGGTGCCCCCAGCTGCCTATCTTCTTGACCCCGAATCAAATGAATCTGATCAAAAGCTGAAAGGGAGGGTCCCAGTTTTTGTTCACCCATCCCTTTATAGAGCCCTGAAACTCACCTACCCCTCGGACATCGGCGGCTTGTCTCAAGACGATACCGTCGAAAATGAGATGGCGTCCGGATCTATGGGACGAGCTGTCGGTGTCCTCACCCCAGCCATGTTCTATCCTGAAGGACAACCCTAATCGGCTTGACAATGGCTCTCTGGTTAGCTAGTTTAAATGTCCGGGGCGTGAGGTCCGAGTCTCGCAGGGCGAGGCTCACTCGTGATCTTCAGCGCCTCGGGGTGAATGTATGTTGTATACAAGAGACCCGTTTTTCTTCTCATGATCGTGAGGACATACTGTCTAGGGGGTTCGCCGTTTATTCAGCCTGTTTTGATGGTCGTTCGAGGGGTGTCTCTTGGCTAGTGAGCAAGTCTTTGAAGGCTGCTTGTACCCTTGTCTTCGCGGATCCGGCGGGCAGACTTTGCGTGCTGGATGTTACCATAAAGGATAAGGTTCTACGTCTCATTGGGGTTTATGCGCCCAATAGCCATTCCGAGCGGCCTGCTTTGTTTCGGCAGATCGCGCCCTTCTTGACGACGTCTCGTCGGGTAGTTTTAGCGGGGGATTGGAATGCCGTCCTTGACCCCGATATAGATCGTATAGGGCATAAACAAGGTACTAACAACCCGGATGTGAAACCATTTCGGGACTTTATCGATGAGTTTGATCTTGTCGATAAGTTCCGGAATGAACACCCTCGGGAGGTAGCATGGACTTGGACAAATAGTGGCAACTCGGCTCCGGGGACGCTTGCGAGCTACCTGGACCGGGTCCTAGTTAGGAGAGTCGATGTAGGGCTCTTAGGCTGTCCAAGTTTCCATTATATAGTTTACACGGATCATAGGCTTGTCCGGGTGCGTGTAAACTTAGATAAGCCTAAGGTTAGATTGGCTGGTTACTGGAAATTGAACTGTTCCCTTTTTGGTGATCAGGGTTTCCGGGACCAGCTGCTACTAATGATCCAAAGGGAATTGACGGGTGCGGTTGTGGGAAATGCCTGGTGGGGCAAATTAAAATCTCATATTCGAACGTTTGCTGCCGATTTTAGTCGTCGACTCAATCTAGATAGATTAGCGGCGCAAACTGCTTTAGAAGATAAAGTCGATCGGGCAGTGAAATCCCGTGTTAGTGGGGACATAGCCTTAGCTAAGGCAGAGTTGTCCTCCTTGCTTATCAAGAAGGATCAAGCTCTGGTAGTTAGGGCTAGGTTAAAAAGAATGTCTTCTGAGGCAACGAATATGGCCGCTGAACTGCGTGCAGAGGAAAATCGAAGCGCGTCTAAGCGACATATCGCATGCGTCACATTGCCGGATAAGCGGACCGTGACTACAAACGCGGGCATATGTGAGGTGTTTCGGGATTACTTTCAGGATCTTTTCACCAGGGAGCCCGGTCTGAGCTCTGCTCAGTTCGACGCCTATTTAGCTGACTTTCCCTGCCTTTCGGCAGCTGAAGCGGCTAGGTGCGAGGGTCCCATTACAGAGTCGGAGATCTGGGAAGCGCTGAAGCAGGTTGGCCTGGATAAGTCTCCGGGATTAGATGGTCTTCCCTACGAAGTGTACTTGAGGTTGTCGCACGTTTTTGTTCCTTTGCTGGAACTGATTTACAACCACTGGATGAAGCAGGGGTCTTTACCCCAACGCTTCACCAGGGGTGTGATCAAGTTGCTGCGTAAGGACAAGGGCGGTGGGGATGGGTTAGGGAACTTTCGCCCTTTAACGATGTTAAACACTGACTTAAAGATTTTGGCGAAGATCTTAGCCAACCGTTTGCAGCTTGTCCTGTCTAGTCTGATTGGCCCCGAACAGACTTGTGCTGTGAAGGGCAGGACTATTCAGGATAACCTTCACATGGTACGCTTGATCTTAGAAAAAGTCGACAGTGAAGCCGCGCTGATCAATTTAGATCAGTCCAAGGCCTTCGATAGGGTTGACCATCGATTTCTGGAGGCTGTCCTTTCGGCTGCCGGTTTCAGAGCCGACTTTCGCTCCTGGATCCGACTTTTGTATGCGACCCCCGGTGCGCTGGTGGAAGTGAATGGCGTAAGATCGAAGCCTTTCGTATTGTCTCGCTCCATTCGTCAAGGTTGTCCGCTCTCGCCTCTGCTTTACGTTCTTGCGTTGGAACCATTCCTTCGCAAGTTGAAGGCAAATCCGGTCCTGCGCGGAATTTCCCTGCCTGGGGCTTCCACCTCAGCCAGGTATTCTGCCTATGCTGACGACGTTTCGGTTCTTGTGTCGAGCAGAGCCGAGATTGACGAAGTCAGCAAAGAGATCAGTGGGTATGAGATGGTGACAGGGGCCAAGATCAACCGCGATAAGTCTGTGGGCTTGCGGTTGGGTGCGTGGAAGGGAGTTTCTCTTCCCGGACCTTTCCTCTGGACGGATGGGCCGATCAAGATACTCGGCGTCTGGTTCGGTCCTGATCTCCAGTTGGAAATGAATTGGTCGGAGGTGCAGGGGAAGGCCGAGATCGCGGTTAAACTGTGGTCTCGGAGGAGACTTTCCCTGAAGGGAAGGGCGGAGGTATGTGTTTCACACATATATCCGATACTCCTTTACCGACTTTCTGTGCTTCCGCTCCCGTATGCCAGACTAATGTCATTAGTCCGGACCTTGTTCTCCTTTTTGTGGAGAGACAAGGCCCCTATGGTAACTCGCGAGATCTGTTGCCTTCATCCCTCTGAGGGCGGTCTGGGTATGCCTAGCATTGAGATTCGTCAATATATGCTTCGCATTACCTTTCTAGACCGAATGTGTCGCGGATTGGATGAGGTGGGCACCTTTTGGAAAGAAGATGTCCGAAAACATTTCCCATCCCTGAGAAGTGTGCACTCGTGCGAGGAGGAGGCCGGCCGTAGACCTCGTGCCGAGTGTGCCTTCTACCGCGAATGTCGTAGTGCTTTGAAGCTCCTTTTACGGACGTCGGATGGCCTCTCCGACGCCCAGGCGTTGTCTCGTAAGGCATTGTATCGATTGTTAGTTAGGGGGTCCGTTCAAGATGATCTGATCGACGAGCTCGGTCTTACGAAGCAGGAGGCTCGCTCGATGTGGCCTTGGGCGCCTGGGTTGAAATGTCTCAATAACGATGAGGCATCACTCACCTGGCTGATGATTCGTGAGGCCCTCTGGGTCGGCAAGAGACTCTGTTCAGCAGGTTTGGAGAAATATCCAAACTGTCGTCGCTGCACTGGCGAAGTCGAGACCATTGGTCACGCCTTTTTTCAGTGCAAGACGGTAGTGCCGTTGTGCAAGTTTGTTGAAGGCCTCATGGTTCGCATGCTGCAGGGAAAGTTCTTTGTCCTGGAAGCCAGTTCTGTTTGTAGCAATGTGGTGTCGCAATTGACGAAGGCTGAACACTATGTGTTCTGTTGCTTACTAGGGATTATGAGAGTCGTGATTTGGACGACGCGTCAGAAGGGATTCCATGAGGGCGAGAAGTTCACCTCTTCCCAACTGATCTTGTACTTTAAGCATCAGCTTAAAGTCAAGATTAGGACGGAAAGGCGGCGGCTCACCTCATCGGAATTTGGCAAAAGGTGGGTGAATCTTGCGCGAATGTGTAGAGTGAAAGGGGCTGACCTAGAGTGGCACTTGGACGTCGGTTAGGTACAGGATTTGTCCTAACAGGGTTGAACATAGGCAACCCACCCTGATTTTAGGTTAGACTAGGTTTTTGATTTTGAAGCTTTAGTTTTCCCTTTTTTCTAGTAAACTTAGCTAGGGTATGCATGCGCATTGGTCCCTTTTATTTCTGTCCCTAATTTTCTTTCGTTTAATTCCCCATCCCCTCCCTCGTTAGGTGGTCAGTGATTTCAGTTCTCTGGTGGATGCGGGGCGACTTTCGTTTCGTGTGTGTGCTTTTTCGTATTTGTTGTTGTGTATGAATGTGTGAGTGTCTGTGTGAATGCTTGGAGGAATGAATGTTTTTTCAAATTTTTTCTTAGCCCCGCATTGATTTCGTCTAGTTAACTGATTTTGCTGCCACATTTATGGTTTGTGGGGGGTTTTATTACTAACACAGTTTTGTTTAGTTTTATTGTAAATAATTTAAAAGTCATATTGTACAAAATCATTTGGGGTTCTTTTTAAAAAATTTATTATTTTATGACCCTCCCCCCACGAACAATATTTGTACATAAGGGGACTAGTTAGGACTTCATGGAGAATTCGAGGCGTTATGGTGGACGTGGTAAGAAAGGTAGGAGTGAATGTGTTGTTTTGGTGATTGGAATATTGTTGGTTTGTTTGGGTCCGTGTCTGGGACTAGCTAAGTTTAGATTTAAGACAGAAGAAGACCGTCATTCCCCATCCCCCTTTTAGGCCTTGTGCCACATTTTATACATAAAATTTTGTATAAATAAATATCTTTACACGCTGTCTCCGAGTTACGTTATCCGTCTTTTTGTGACCAGTGTTTTTGAATTTGTATAATTGTCATTTTTTTTGTGTTGCACAGCGACGAATTTGATTTTTTTTTTGGCCACGAGGAATTGTTTGGCGACCTTTTGTGGAATCAACGATAAATTTTGAACACACCAAGACATTTTGCTAAGTTTTAATTTTTTTATTATTCCATTTCTTTTGTTTGTTTTTATTTTTTGGGGGCTTCGGCCCACATAATTTTTTATTTTTTGTATTTTTTTTGTTGTTAAAAAAATAAGTACATTTAAGAAAAAAAAAAGAAAAAGAAAGCTTTATTTTTTATTTCGTTTTTTATTTTACCCACTTTCATTTTATTAGCGACTTCGGTCGCATTCTTTTCTTTTTGATTTGACTAGTTTGTTTTTCTTGTTTTTAGTTTATTTTCTTTAGCGGCTTCGGCCGCAAACTTTTATTTTTTTCTTCTGGTTACAAACCAGACTTTTTCTTTTTGTACAGTTTAATTGAATTTTTTGAAAAAAAGAAAGGAGTTTTTGTTTTTTCTTTTATTTTCGGCAGGCTTTGAGCGCCATCTTTATTTTTTTTATTTCTTTCTGTTTGTACAAGTTTGTTCATTTTATTTATTTTTGTCTCATTTGCCATTTTATTTACTGGTTCATCCAGGCTTTTTCTTTATTTGTTTAATTTTTTTTTTTTTTTTTTTTTTTTTTTCCCCAACTCCTTTCCACGGAAAAAAACAAAAAATTGAACCCGCGTTTGGAAGTCTCTACACCAATACACCATGGCCGACGAAGCCAGTCGGTCTAATGTGAAGAAAGACCTGTTCGGTTCGGCGGCGAAAGCTGACCCGCCGGAGAAACCGACAAAGAAGCAGGCTAACACTAGCCCAAGTTTGAAAAAAGGTGCTAGTGTCTCGAAAAAAGACACTAGCAAAAATGTAGAAGTGCCCAAGGAGGCACAAGTCAAGACCGCCGAGGAATTGCCCTCATGTTGGAAGTCCCCCCCAAGTTGTATCTTGAACATGGCGGATTTCTTGGATAAGGCGAAGGGGTACGCCCATCTTGTTAATAAAGATGGGTTCGTCGATATTGTCCAAGAACTCGATGTGTTCTCAAAAAGAATGGTGACCATTTTTGTGGTGGATAAGAAAACGAGAAAGATTTGTCGCTCCACAAAAGAAACAGTGATTAAATCACTTTTGTCCCTGGGGATAAAACCCCAAAGAGTAATAAAGGGTAGAGGGTTCTTCATGTGGGACATTCTGCTGCCCACCCCAGAAGATTGCCTGGCCATGGCCAAGAAAGAGCTAATTACGAAGGATTTTATCATCAGAACGGAGTATGAGGGCCGCAGGCGGACTAGGGTAGCCGTCTTTGAAGTTCCTCCTCAAATTTCGGGAGAGCTCCTGGCTGCATTTTTCTTGCAGTTCGGCCAAATTTTAGGGGCTCTCTCCGACAATTTGAACGGGGGATGGACTTTTGACATAATGCTCGACCAGAAGGCCTTCAAGTCCGTCCCCAACTGTTTGGAGTATGGCGACCGGAAAATGCCGGTCATAGTGACCGGTAGAAGACCAACTTGCTGGAGGTGTGGAGAGACTGGTCACCTTTCCTCCTCCTGCCCAGGAAAGAAGGCCCCTGGAGTTCCGGTCGCTGGCGACCAAAATCCCCCCTTGGCCGAGAAGCTAATATCCGCGGCGCCTGTAGTGGGCCTAGCTGCGAGGCGGACCGGTGAGGAAAATCCCCCGGTTGGGCATAGTCCCTCATTACCCCCGAAGCCGACGCCTGCCACAAGTGTGGATAAGGAGAAGGAGGAGGGGGAATGGCGCCTCGTAGTTAGAGGCAAGGGGAAGACCCAAACAGCGGTTCTTCAGTCCCAACATGACACCAGGGACAATGTCACCTACAGCCCCATTCCCTCTACCAGCTCGGAGGGCGACGCCTCGGCGTCTTACGAATCCAATGCAACCGAAGCGCAAAAAATCAATGAACCCGGATGGAGAAAAATTTTAGACATAAAAAAGCTAAAAAACAAACTGGATGAAACGCGGGCTAAAAAGCAAAAATCGCTGGGGGCACCGGGCCCCCTATCCTCTGCCCCGTCTTCCCCTTCTGCATCAAAAAAATCGTTCTCTAAACCAGCTCCGCCCAAATCTGTATCCAACTCACCGGCTAAATCTCTACATTCGTCCAAACCTTCACCGGTGAGGACGCCGTCCGGATGGACCCCTTCAACTACTCCTAATGTCACACCAATGGTTACTCCCATTCATTCACCACTTAAAAAAAGGTACAGAAGTCCGGACTCACAAACAACTACTGACAAGAAGAAAAAAAAGCTCAAGCCTCCTTATTTCCCTGGGGAAGACGTCTGCCGCGTATCCCGGGACCAGGCGGAAAGGGTTTTCGGGCAGACTCGAAACCCTAAAGAGCTGAAAATTCTGTGGAATTTTAAAAAAATCAACGATACAGATGTGGAGATGCCCGAAAATTTCCCTTCCGCACAAAGAGTACTGACCGTAATCAGAACTGGCCCGGGTACGCGGGAGATTTGGGGCATGATAGAGGAGGCCCAGTCGTCGCTCAAAATGGTGCCCCCAGCTGCCTATCTTCTTGACCCCGAATCAAATGAATCTGACCAAAAGCTGAAAGGGAGGGTCCCAGTTTTTGTTCACCCATCCCTTTATAGAGCCCTGAAACTCACCTACCCCTCGGACATCGGCGGCTTGTCTCAAGATGACACCGTCGAAAATGAGATGGCGTCCGGATCTATGGGACGAGCTGTCGGTGTCCTCACCCCAGCCATGTTCTATCCTGAAGGACAACCCTAATCGGCTTGACAATGGCTCTCTGGTTAGCTAGTTTAAATGTCCGGGGCGTGAGGTCCGAGTCTCGCAGGGCGAGGCTCACTCGTGATCTTCAGCGCCTCGGGGTGAATGTATGTTGTTTACAAGAGACCCGTTTTTCTTCTCATGATCGTGAGGACATACTGTCTAAGGGGTTCGCCGTTTATTCAGCCTGTTTTGATGGTCGTTCGAGGGGTGTCTCTTGGCTAGTGAGCAAGTCTTTGAAGGCTGCTTGTACCCTTGTCTTCGCGGATCCGGCGGGCAGACTTTGCGTGCTGGATGTTACCATAAAGGATAAGGTTCTACGTCTCATTGGGGTTTATGCGCCCAATAGCCATTCCGAGCGGCCTGCTTTGTTTCGGCAGATCGCGCCCTTCTTGACGACGTCTCGTCGGGTAGTTTTAGCGGGGGATTGGAATGCCGTCCTTGACCCCGATATAGATCGTATAGGGCATAAACAAGGTACTAACAACCCGGATGTGAAACCATTTCGGGACTTTATCGATGAGTTTGATCTTGTCGATAAGTTCCGGAATGAACACCCTCGGGAGGTAGCATGGACTTGGACAAATAGTGGCAACTCGGCTCCGGGGACGCTTGCGAGCTACCTGGACCGGGTCCTAGTTAGGAGAGTCGATGTAGGGCTCTTAGGCTGTCCAAGTTTCCATTATATAGTTTACACGGATCATAGGCTTGTCCGGGTCCGTGTAAACTTAGATAAGCCTAAGGTTAGATTGGCTGGTTACTGGAAATTGAACTGTTCCCTTTTTGGTGATCAGGGTTTCCGGGACCAGCTTTTACTAATGATCCAAAGGGAATTGACGGGTGCGGTTGTGGGAAATGCCTGGTGGGGCAAATTAAAATCTCATATTCGAACGTTTGCTGCCGATTTTAGTCGTCGACTCAATCTAGATAGATTAGCGGCGCAAACTGCTTTAGAAGATAAAGTCGATCGGGCAGTGAAATCCCGTGTTAGTGGGGACATAGCCTTAGCTAAGGCAGAGTTGTCCTCCTTGCTTATCAAGAAGGATCAAGCTCTGGTAGTTAGGGCTAGGTTAAAAAGAATGTCTTCTGAGGCAACGAATATGGCCGCTGAACTGCGTGCAGAGGAAAATCGAAGCGCGTCTAAGCGACATATCGCATGCGTCACATTGCCGGATAAGCGGACCGTGACTACAAACGCGGGCATATGTGAGGTGTTTCGGGATTACTTTCAGGATCTTTTCACCAGGGAGCCCGGTCTGAGCTCTGCTCAGTTCGACGCCTATTTAGCTGACTTTCCCTGCCTTTCGGCAGCTGAAGCGGCTAGGTGCGAGGGTCCCATTACAGAGTCGGAGATCTGGGAAGCGCTGAAGCAGGTTGGCCTGGATAAGTCTCCGGGATTAGATGGTCTTCCCTACGAAGTGTACTTGAGGTTGTCGCACGTTTTTGTTCCTTTGCTGGAACTGATTTACAACCACTGGATGAAGCAGGGGTCTTTACCCCAACGCTTCACCAGGGGTGTGATCAAGTTGCTGCGTAAGGACAAGGGCGGTGGGGATGGGTTAGGGAACTTTCGCCCTTTAACGATGTTAAACACTGACTTAAAGATTTTGGCGAAGATCTTAGCCAACCGTTTGCAGCTTGTCCTGTCTAGTCTGATTGGCCCCGAACAGACTTGTGCTGTGAAGGGCAGGACTATTCAGGATAACCTTCACATGGTACGCTTGATCTTAGAAAAAGTCGACAGTGAAGCCGCGCTGATCAATTTAGATCAGTCCAAGGCCTTCGATAGGGTTGACCATCGATTTCTGGAGGCTGTCCTTTCGGCTGCCGGTTTCAGAGCCGACTTTCGCTCCTGGATCCGACTTTTGTATGCGACCCCCGGTGCGCTGGTGGAAGTGAATGGCGTAAGATCGAAGCCTTTCGTATTGTCTCGCTCCATTCGTCAAGGTTGTCCGCTCTCGCCTCTGCTTTACGTTCTTGCGTTGGAACCATTCCTTCGCAAGTTGAAGGCAAATCCGGTCCTGCGCGGAATTTCCCTGCCTGGGGCTTCCACCTCAGCCAGGTATTCTGCCTATGCTGACGACGTTTCGGTTCTGGTGTCGAGCAGAGCCGAGATTGACGAAGTCAGCAAAGAGATCAGTGGGTATGAGATGGTGACAGGGGCCAAGATCAACCGCGATAAGTCTGTGGGCTTGCGGTTGGGTGCGTGGAAGGGAGTTTCTCTTCCCGGACCTTTCCTCTGGACGGATGGGCCGATCAAGATACTCGGCGTCTGGTTCGGTCCTGATCTCCAGTTGGAAATGAATTGGTCGGAGGTGCAGGGGAAGGCCGAGATCGCGGTTAAACTGTGGTCTCGGAGGAGACTTTCCCTGAAGGGAAGGGCGGAGGTATGTGTTTCACACATATATCCGATACTCCTTTACCGACTTTCTGTGCTTCCGCTCCCGTATGCCAGACTAATGTCATTAGTCCGGACCTTGTTCTCCTTTTTGTGGAGAGACAAGGCCCCTATGGTAACTCGCGAGATCTGTTGCCTTCATCCCTCTGAGGGCGGTCTGGGTATGCCTAGCATTGAGATTCGTCAATATATGCTTCGCATTACCTTTCTAGACCGAATGTGTCGCGGATTGGATGAGGTGGGCACCTTTTGGAAAGAAGATGTCCGAAAACATTTCCCATCCCTGAGAAGTGTGCACTCGTGCGAGGAGGAGGCCGGCCGTAGACCTCGTGCCGAGTGTGCCTTCTACCGCGAATGTCGTAGTGCTTTGAAGCTCCTTTTACGGACGTCGGATGGCCTCTCCGACGCCCAGGCGTTGTCTCGTAAGGCATTGTATCGATTGTTAGTTAGGGGGTCCGTTCAAGATGATCTGATCGACGAGCTCGGTCTTACGAAGCAGGAGGCTCGCACGATGTGGCCTTGGGCGCCTGGGTTGAAATGTCTCAATAACGATGAGGCATCACTCACCTGGCTGATGATTCGTGAGGCCCTCTGGGTCGGCAAGAGACTCTGTTCAGCAGGTTTGGAGAAATATCCAAACTGTCGTCGCTGCACTGGCGAAGTCGAGACCATTGGTCACGCCTTTTTTCAGTGCAAGACGGTAGTGCCGTTGTGCAAGTTTGTTGAAGGCCTCATGGTTCGCATGCTGCAGGGAAAGTTCTTTGTCCTGGAAGCCAGTTCTGTTTGTAGCAATGTGGTGTCGCAATTGACGAAGGCTGAACACTATGTGTTCTGTTGCTTACTAGGGATTATGAGAGTCGTGATTTGGACGACGCGTCAGAAGGGATTCCATGAGGGCGAGAAGTTCACCTCTTCCCAACTGATCTTGTACTTTAAGCATCAGCTTAAAGTCAAGATTAGGACGGAAAGGCGGCGGCTCACCTCATCGGAATTTGGCAAAAGGTGGGTGAATCTTGCGCGAATGTGTAGAGTGAAAGGGGCTGACCTAGAGTGGCACTTGGACGTCGGTTAGGTACAGGATTTGTCCTAACAGGGTTGAACATAGGCAACCCACCCTGATTTTAGGTTAGACTAGGTTTTTGATTTTGAAGCTTTAGTTTTCCCTTTTTTCTAGTAAACTTAGCTAGGGTATGCATGCGCATTGGTCCCTTTTATTTCTGTCCCTAATTTTCTTTCGTTTAATTCCCCATCCCCTCCCTCGTTAGGTGGTCAGTGATTTCAGTTCTCTGGTGGATGCGGGGCGACTTTCGTTTCGTGTGTGTGCTTTTTCGTATTTGTTGTTGTGTATGAATGTGTGAGTGTCTGTGTGAATGCTTGGAGGAATGAATGTTTTTTCAAATTTTTTCTTAGCCCCGCATTGATTTCGTCTAGTTAACTGATTTTGCTGCCACATTTATGGTTTGTGGGGGGTTTTATTACTAACACAGTTTTGTTTAGTTTTATTGTAAATAATTTAAAAGTCATATTGTACAAAATCATTTGGGGTTCTTTTTAAAAAATTTATTATTTTATGACCCTCCCCCCACGAACAATATTTGTACATAAGGGGACTAGTTAGGACTTCATGGAGAATTCGAGGCGTTATGGTGGACGTGGTAAGAAAGGTAGGAGTGAATGTGTTGTTTTGGTGATTGGAATATTGTTGGTTTGTTTGGGTCCGTGTCTGGGACTAGCTAAGTTTAGATTTAAGACAGAAGAAGACCGTCATTCCCCATCCCCCTTTTAGGCCTTGTGCCACATTTTATACATAAAATTTTGTATAAATAAATATCTTTACACGCTGTCTCCGAGTTACGTTATCCGTCTTTTTGTGACCAGTGTTTTTGAATTTGTATAATTGTCATTTTTTTTGTGTTGCACAGCGACGAATTTGATTTTTTTTTTGGCCACGAGGAATTGTTTGGCGACCTTTTGTGGAATCAACGATAAATTTTGAACACACCAAGACATTTTGCTAAGTTTTAATTTTTTTATTATTCCATTTCTTTTGTTTGTTTTTATTTTTTGGGGGCTTCGGCCCACATAATTTTTTATTTTTTGTATTTTTTTTGTTGTTAAAAAAATAAGTACATTTAAGAAAAAAAAAAGAAAAAGAAAGCTTTATTTTTTATTTCGTTTTTTATTTTACCCACTTTCATTTTATTAGCGACTTCGGTCGCATTCTTTTCTTTTTGATTTGACTAGTTTGTTTTTCTTGTTTTTAGTTTATTTTCTTTAGCGGCTTCGGCCGCAAACTTTTATTTTTTTCTTCTGGTTACAAACCAGACATTTTCTTTTTGTACAGTTTAATTGAATTTTTTGAAAAAAAGAAAGGAGTTTTTGTTTTTTCTTTTATTTTCGGCAGGCTTTGAGCGCCATCTTTATTTTTTTTATTTCTTTCTGTTTGTACAAGTTTGTTCATTTTATTTATTTTTGTCTCATTTGCCATTTTATTTACTGGTTCATCCAGGCTTTTTCTTTATTTGTTTAATTTTTTTTTTTTTTTTTTTTTTTTTTTCCCCAACTCCTTTCCACGGAAAAAAACAAAAAATTGAACCCGCGTTTGGAAGTCTCTACACCAATACACCATGGCCGACGAAGCCAGTCGGTCTAATGTGAAGAAAGACCTGTTCGGTTCGGCGGCGAAAGCTGACCCGCCGGAGAAACCGACAAAGAAGCAGGCTAACACTAGCCCAAGTTTGAAAAAAGGTGCTAGTGTCTCGAAAAAAGACACTAGCAAAAATGTAGAAGTGCCCAAGGAGGCACAAGTCAAGACCGCCGAGGAATTGCCCTCATGTTGGAAGTCCCCCCCAAGTTGTATCTTGAACATGGCGGATTTCTTGGATAAGGCGAAGGGGTACGCCCATCTTGTTAATAAAGATGGGTTCGTCGATATTGTCCAAGAACTCGATGTGTTCTCAAAAAGAATGGTGACCATTTTTGTGGTGGATAAGAAAACGAGAAAGATTTGTCGCTCCACAAAAGAAACAGTGATTAAATCACTTTTGTCCCTGGGGATAAAACCCCAAAGAGTAATAAAGGGTAGAGGGTTCTTCATGTGGGACATTCTGCTGCCCACCCCAGAAGATTGCCTGGCCATGGCCAAGAAAGAGCTAATTACGAAGGATTTTATCATCAGAACGGAGTATGAGGGCCGCAGGCGGACTAGGGTAGCCGTCTTTGAAGTTCCTCCTCAAATTTCGGGAGAGCTCCTGGCTGCATTTTTCTTGCAGTTCGGCCAAATTTTAGGGGCTCTCTCCGACAATTTGAACGGGGGATGGACTTTTGACATAATGCTCGACCAGAAGGCCTTCAAGTCCGTCCCCAACTGTTTGGAGTATGGCGACCGGAAAATGCCGGTCATAGTGACCGGTAGAAGACCAACTTGCTGGAGGTGTGGAGAGACTGGTCACCTTTCCTCCTCCTGCCCAGGAAAGAAGGCCCCTGGAGTTCCGGTCGCTGGCGACCAAAATCCCCCCTTGGCCGAGAAGCTAATATCCGCGGCGCCTGTAGTGGGCCTAGCTGCGAGGCGGACCGGTGAGGAAAATCCCCCGGTTGGGCATAGTCCCTCATTACCCCCGAAGCCGACGCCTGCCACAAGTGTGGATAAGGAGAAGGAGGAGGGGGAATGGCGCCTCGTAGTTAGAGGCAAGGGGAAGACCCAAACAGCGGTTCTTCAGTCCCAACATGACACCAGGGACAATGTCACCTACAGCCCCATTCCCTCTACCAGCTCGGAGGGCGACGCCTCGGCGTCTTACGAATCCAATGCAACCGAAGCGCAAAAAATCAATGAACCCGGATGGAGAAAAATTTTAGACATAAAAAAGCTAAAAAACAAACTGGATGAAACGCGGGCTAAAAAGCAAAAATCGCTGGGGGCACCGGGCCCCCTATCCTCTGCCCCGTCTTCCCCTTCTGCATCAAAAAAATCGTTCTCTAAACCAGCTCCGCCCAAATCTGTATCCAACTCACCGGCTAAATCTCTACATTCGTCCAAACCTTCACCGGTGAGGACGCCGTCCGGATGGACCCCTTCAACTACTCCTAATGTCACACCAATGGTTACTCCCATTCATTCACCACTTAAAAAAAGGTACAGAAGTCCGGACTCACAAACAACTACTGACAAGAAGAAAAAAAAGCTCAAGCCTCCTTATTTCCCTGGGGAAGACGTCTGCCGCGTATCCCGGGACCAGGCGGAAAGGGTTTTCGGGCAGACTCGAAACCCTAAAGAGCTGAAAATTCTGTGGAATTTTAAAAAAATCAACGATACAGATGTGGAGATGCCCGAAAATTTCCCTTCCGCACAAAGAGTACTGACCGTAATCAGAACTGGCCCGGGTACGCGGGAGATTTGGGGCATGATAGAGGAGGCCCAGTCGTCGCTCAAAATGGTGCCCCCAGCTGCCTATCTTCTTGACCCCGAATCAAATGAATCTGACCAAAAGCTGAAAGGGAGGGTCCCAGTTTTTGTTCACCCATCCCTTTATAGAGCCCTGAAACTCACCTACCCCTCGGACATCGGCGGCTTGTCTCAAGATGACACCGTCGAAAATGAGATGGCGTCCGGATCTATGGGACGAGCTGTCGGTGTCCTCACCCCAGCCATGTTCTATCCTGAAGGACAACCCTAATCGGCTTGACAATGGCTCTCTGGTTAGCTAGTTTAAATGTCCGGGGCGTGAGGTCCGAGTCTCGCAGGGCGAGGCTCACTCGTGATCTTCAGCGCCTCGGGGTGAATGTATGTTGTTTACAAGAGACCCGTTTTTCTTCTCATGATCGTGAGGACATACTGTCTAAGGGGTTCGCCGTTTATTCAGCCTGTTTTGATGGTCGTTCGAGGGGTGTCTCTTGGCTAGTGAGCAAGTCTTTGAAGGCTGCTTGTACCCTTGTCTTCGCGGATCCGGCGGGCAGACTTTGCGTGCTGGATGTTACCATAAAGGATAAGGTTCTACGTCTCATTGGGGTTTATGCGCCCAATAGCCATTCCGAGCGGCCTGCTTTGTTTCGGCAGATCGCGCCCTTCTTGACGACGTCTCGTCGGGTAGTTTTAGCGGGGGATTGGAATGCCGTCCTTGACCCCGATATAGATCGTATAGGGCATAAACAAGGTACTAACAACCCGGATGTGAAACCATTTCGGGACTTTATCGATGAGTTTGATCTTGTCGATAAGTTCCGGAATGAACACCCTCGGGAGGTAGCATGGACTTGGACAAATAGTGGCAACTCGGCTCCGGGGACGCTTGCGAGCTACCTGGACCGGGTCTTAGTTAGGAGAGTCGATGTAGGGCTCTTAGGCTGTCCAAGTTTCCATTATATAGTTTATACGGATCATAGGCTTGTCCGGGTCCGTGTAAACTTAGATAAGCCTAAGGTTAGATTGGCTGGTTACTGGAAATTGAACTGTTCCCTTTTTGGTGATCAGGGTTTCCGGGACCAGCTTTTACTAATGATCCAAAGGGAATTGACGGGTGCGGTTGTGGGAAATGCCTGGTGGGGCAAATTAAAATCCCATATTCGAACGTTTGCTGCCGATTTTAGTCGTCGACTCAATCTAGATAGATTAGCGGCGCAAACTGCTTTAGAAGATAAAGTTGATCGGGCAGTGAAATCCCGTGTTAGTGGGGACATAGCCTTAGCTAAGGCAGAGTTGTCCTCCTTGCTTATCAAGAAGGATCAAGCTCTGGTAGTTAGGGCTAGGTTAAAAAGAATGTCTTCTGAGGCAACGAATATGGCCGCTGAACTGCGTGCAGAGGAAAATCGAAGCGCGTCTAAGCGACATATCGCATGCGTCACATTGCCGGATAAGCGGACCGTGACTACAAACGCGGGCATATGTGAGGTGTTTCGGGACTACTTTCAGGATCTTTTCACCAGGGAGCCCGGTCTGAGCTCTGCTCAGTTCGACGCCTATTTAGCTGACTTTCCCTGCCTTTCGGCAGCTGAAGCGGCTAGGTGCGAGGGTCCCATTACAGAGTCGGAGATCTGGGAAGCGCTGAAGCAGGTTGGCCTGGATAAGTCTCCGGGATTAGATGGTCTTCCCTACGAAGTGTACTTGAGGTTGTCGCACGTTTTTGTTCCTTTGCTGGAGCTGATTTACAACCACTGGATGAAGCAGGGGTCTTTACCCCAACGCTTCACCAGGGGTGTGATCAAGTTGCTGCGTAAGGACAAGGGCGGTGGGGATGGGTTAGGGAACTTTCGCCCTTTAACGATGTTAAACACTGACTTAAAGATTTTGGCGAAGATCTTAGCCAACCGTTTGCAGCTTGTCCTGTCTAGTCTGATTGGTCCCGAACAGACTTGTGCTGTGAAGGGCAGGACTATTCAGGATAACCTTCACATGGTACGCTTGATCTTAGAAAAAGTCGACAGTGAAGCCGCGCTGATCAATTTAGATCAGTCCAAGGCCTTCGATAGGGTTGACCATCGATTTCTGGAGGCTGTCCTTTCGGCTGCCGGTTTCAGAGCCGACTTTCGCTCCTGGATCCGACTTTTGTATGCGACCCCCGGTGCGCTGGTGGAAGTGAATGGCGTAAGATCGAAGCCTTTCGTATTGTCTCGCTCCATTCGTCAAGGTTGTCCGCTCTCGCCTCTGCTTTACGTTCTTGCGTTGGAACCATTCCTTCGCAAGTTGAAGGCAAATCCGGTCCTGCGCGGAATTTCCCTGCCTGGGGCTTCCACCTCAGCCAGGTATTCTGCCTATGCTGACGACGTTTCGGTTCTGGTGTCGAGCAGAGCCGAGATTAACGAAGTCAGCAAAGAGATCAGTGGGTATGAGATGGTGACAGGGGCCAAGATCAACCGCGATAAGTCTGTGGGCTTGCGGTTGGGTGCGTGGAAGGGAGTTTCTCTTCCCGGACCTTTCCTCTGGACGGATGGGCCGATCAAGATACTCGGCGTCTGGTTCGGTCCTGATCTCCAGTTGGAAATGAATTGGTCGGAGGTGCAGGGGAAGGCCGAGATCGCGGTTAAACTGTGGTCTCGGAGGAGACTTTCCCTGAAGGGAAGGGCGGAGGTATGTGTTTCACACATATATCCGATACTCCTTTACCGACTTTCTGTGCTTCCGCTCCCGTATGCCAGACTAATGTCATTAGTCCGGACCTTGTTCTCCTTTTTGTGGAGAGACAAGGCCCCTATGGTAACTCGCGAGATCTGTTGCCTTCATCCCTCTGAGGGCGGTCTGGGTATGCCTAGCATTGAGATTCGTCAATATATGCTTCGCATTACCTTTCTAGACCGAATGTGTCGCGGATTGGATGAGGTGGGCACCTTTTGGAAAGAAGATGTCCGAAAACATTTCCCATCCCTGAGAAGTGTGCACTCGTGCGAGGAGGAGGCCGGCCGTAGACCTCGTGCCGAGTGTGCCTTCTACCGCGAATGTCGTAGTGCTTTGAAGCTCCTTTTACGGACGTCGGATGGCCTCTCCGACGCCCAGGCGTTGTCTCGTAAGGCATTGTATCGATTGTTAGTTAGGGGGTCCGTTCAAGATGATCTGATCGACGAGCTCGGTCTTACGAAGCAGGAGGCTCGCTCGATGTGGCCTTGGGCGCCTGGGTTGAAATGTCTCAATAACGATGAGGCATCACTCACCTGGCTGATGATTCGTGAGGCCCTCTGGGTCGGCAAGAGACTCTGTTCAGCAGGTTTGGAGAAATATCCAAACTGTCGTCGCTGCACTGGCGAAGTCGAGACCATTGGTCACGCCTTTTTTCAGTGCAAGACGGTAGTGCCGTTGTGCAAGTTTGTTGAAGGCCTCATGGTTCGCATGCTGCAGGGAAAGTTCTTTGTCCTGGAAGCCAGTTCTGTTTGTAGCAATGTGGTGTCGCAATTGACGAAGGCTGAACACTATGTGTTCTGTTGCTTACTAGGGATTATGAGAGTCGTGATTTGGACGACGCGTCAGAAGGGATTCCATGAGGGCGAGAAGTTCACCTCTTCCCAACTGATCTTGTACTTTAAGCATCAGCTTAAAGTCAAGATTAGGACGGAAAGGCGGCGGCTCACCTCATCGGAATTTGGCAAAAGGTGGGTGAATCTTGCGCGAATGTGTAGAGTGAAAGGGGCTGACCTAGAGTGGCACTTGGACGTCGGTTAGGTACAGGATTTGTCCTAACAGGGTTGAACATAGGCAACCCACCCTGATTTTAGGTTAGACTAGGTTTTTGAATTTGAATCTTTAGTTTTCCCTTTTTTCTAGTAAACTTAGCTAGGGTATGCATGCGCATTGGCCCCTTTTATTTCTGTCCCTATTTTTTCTTTCGTTTAATTCCCCATCCCCTCCCTCGTTAGGTGGTCAGTGATTTCAGTTCTCTGGTTGATGCGGGGCGACTTTCGTTTCGTGTGTGTGCTTTTTCGTAGTTGTTGTTGTGTATGAATGTGTGTGTGTCTGTGTGTATGCTTGGAGGAATGAATGGTTTTTCTTATTTTTTTTCTTAGCCCCGCATTGATTTCGTCTAGTTAACTGATTTTGCTGCCACATTTATGGTTTGTTGGGGGGTTTATTACTAACACAGTTTTGTTTAGTTTTATTGTAAATAATTTAAAAGTCATATTGTACATAATCATTTGGGGTTCTTTTTAAAAAAAAATTGTTATTTTATGACCCTCCCCCCACGAACAATATTTGTACATAAGGGGACTAGTTAGGACTTCATGGAGAATTTGAGGCGTTATGGTGGACGTGGTAAGAAAGGTAGGAGTGAATGTGTTGTTTTGGTGATTGGAATATTGTTGGTTTGTTTGGGTCCGTGTCTGGGACTAGCTAAGTTTAGATTTAAGACAGAAGAAGACCGTCATTCCCCATCCCCCTTTTAGGCCTTGTGCCACATTTTATACATAAAATTTTGTATAAATAAATATCTTTACACGCTGTCTCTGAGTTACGTTTTCCGTCTTTTTGTGACCAGTATTTTTGAATTTGTATAATTGTCATTTTTGTGTTGCACAGCGACGAATTTGATTCTTTTTTTGGCCACGAGGAATTGTTTGGCGACCTTTTGTGGAATCAACGATATTTTTTGAACACACCAAGACATTTTGCTAAGTTTTAATTTTTTATTATTCCATTTCTTTTGTTTGTTTTTATTTTTTGGGGGCTTCGGCCCACATAATTTTTTATTTTTTTTATTTTTTTTGTTGTTAAAAAAATAAGTACATTTTAAGAAAAAAAGAAAAAGAAAACTTTATTTTTTATTTCGTTTTTATTTTTTTTTACCCATTTTCATTTTATTAGCGACTTCGGTCGCATTCTTTTCTTTTTGGTTTGACTAGTTTTGTTTTTCTTGTGTTTTTAGTTTATTTTCTTTAGCGGCTTCGGCCGCAAACTTTTATTTTTTTCTTCTGGTTACAAACCAGACTTTTTCTTTTCTTTTTCTTTTGTACAGTTTAATTGAATTTTTTGGAAAAAAAAAAAGAAAGGAGTTTTTGATTTTTCTTTTATTTTAGGCAGCTTTTGAGCGCCATCTTTATTTTTTTTTTTATTTCTTTCTGTTTGTGCAAGTTTGTTCATTTTATTTATTTTTGTCTTTACTATTTTATTTACTGGTTCATCCAGGCTTTTTCTTTATTTATTTAAATTTTTTTTTTACCCTCTCTCCAAACTCCTTTCCACAACTTCCGCAGTTGGAAGTCTCAAATTTAATCCACCATGGCCGACGAAGCCAGTCGGTCTAATGTGAAGAAAGACCTGTTCGGTTCGGCGGCGAAAGCTGACCCGCCGGAGAAACCGACAAAGAAGCAGGCTAACACTAGCCCAAGTTTGAAAAAAGGTGCTAGTGTCTCGAAAAAAGACACTAGCAAAAATGTAGAAGTGCCCAAGGAGGCACAAGTCAAGACTGCCGAGGAATTGCCCTCATGTTGGAAGTCCCCCCCAAGTTGTATCTTGAACATGGCGGATTTCTTGGATAAGGCGAAGGGGTACGCCCATCTTGTTAATAAAGATGGGTTCGTCGATATTGTCCAAGAACTCGATGTGTTCTCAAAAAGAATGGTGACTATTTTTGTGGTGGACAAGAAAACTAGAAAGATTTGTCGCTCCACAAAAGACACAGTGATTAAATCACTTTTGTCCCTGGGGATAAAACCCCAAAGAGTAATAAAGGGTAGAGGGTTCTTCATGTGGGACATTCTGCTACCCACCCCAGAAGATTGCCTGGCCATGGCCAAGAAAGAACTAATCACTAAAGATTTTATCATCAGAACGGAGTATGAGGGCCGCAGGCGGACTAGGGTAGCCGTCTTTGAAGTTCCTCCTCAAATTTCGGGAGAGCTCCTGGCTGCATTTTTCTTGCAGTTCGGCCAAATTTTAGGGGCTCTCTCCGACAATTTGAACGGGGGATGGACTTTTGACATAATGCTCGACCAGAAGGCCTTCAAGTCCGTCCCCAACTGTTTGGAGTATGGCGACCGGAAAATGCCGGTCATAGTGACCGGTAGAAGACCAACTTGCTGGAGGTGTGGAGAGACTGGTCACCTTTCCTCCTCCTGCCCAGGAAAGAAGGCCCCTGGAGTTCCGGTCGCTGGCGACCAAAATCCCCCCTTGGCCGAGAAGCTAAAATCCGCGGCGCCTGTAGCGGGCCTAGCTGCGAGGCGGACCGGTGAGGAAAATCCCCCGGTTGGGCCTAGTCCCTCATTACCCCCGAAGCCGACGCCTGCCACAAGTGTGGAGAAGGAGAAGGAGGAGGGGGAATGGCGCCTCGTAGTTAGAGGCAAGGGGAAGACCCAAACAGCGGTTCTTCAGTCCCAACATGACACCAGGGACAATGTCACCTACAGCCCCATTCCCTCTACCAGCTCGGAGGGCGACGCCTCGGCGTCTTACGAATCCAATGCAACCGAAGCGCAAAAAATCAATGAACCCGGATGGAGAAAAATTTTAGACATCAAAAAGCTAAAAAACAAACTGGATGAAACGCGGGCTAAAAAGCAAAAATCGCTGGGGGCACCGGGCCCCCTATCCTCTGCCCCGTCTTCCCCTTCTGCATCTAAAAAATCTTTCTCCAAACCAGCTCCGCCCAAATCTGTATCCAACTCACCGGCTAAATCTCTACATTCGTCCAAACCTTCACCGGTGAGGACGCCGTCCGGATGGACCCCTTCAACTACTCCTAATGTCACACCTATGGTTACTCCCATTCATTCACCACTAAAAAAAAGGTACAGAAGTCCAGACTCGCAGACAACTACTGACAAGAAGAAAAAAAAGCTCAAACCTCCTTATTTCCCTGGGGAAGACGTCTGCCGCGTATCCCGGGACCAGGCGGAAAGGGTTTTCGGGCAGACACGAAACCCTAAAGAGCTGAAAATTCTGTGGAATTTTAAAAAGATCAACGATACAGATGTGGAGATGCCCGAAAATTTCCCTTCCGCACAAAGAGTACTGACCGTAATCAGAACGGGCCCGGGTACGCGGGAGATTTGGGGCATGATAGAGGAGGCCCAGTCGTCGCTCAAAACGGTGCCCCCAGCTGCCTATCTTCTTGACCCCGAATCAAATGAATCTGATCAAAAGCTGAAAGGGAGGGTCCCAGTTTTTGTTCACCCATCCCTTTATAGAGCCCTGAAACTCACCTACCCCTCGGACATCGGCGGCTTGTCTCAAGACGATACCGTCGAAAATGAGATGGCGTCCGGATCTATGGGACGAGCTGTCGGTGTCCTCACCCCAGCCATGTTCTATCCTGAAGGACAACCCTAATCGGCTTGACAATGGCTCTCTGGTTAGCTAGTTTAAATGTCCGGGGCGTGAGGTCCGAGTCTCGCAGGGCGAGGCTCACTCGTGATCTTCAGCGCCTCGGGGTGAATGTATGTTGTTTACAAGAGACCCGTTTTTCTTCTCATGATCGTGAGGACATACTGTCTAAGGGGTTCGCCGTTTATTCAGCCTGTTTTGATGGTCGTTCGAGGGGTGTCTCTTGGCTAGTGAGCAAGTCTTTGAAGGCTGCTTGTACCCTTGTCTTCGCGGATCCGGCGGGCAGACTTTGCGTGCTGGATGTTACCATAAAGGATAAGGTTCTACGTCTCATTGGGGTTTATGCGCCCAATAGCCATTCCGAGCGGCCTGCTTTGTTTCGGCAGATCGCGCCGTTCTTGACGACGTCTCGTCGGGTAGTTTTAGCGGGGGATTGGAATGCCGTCCTTGACCCCGATATAGATCGTATAGGGCATAAACAAGGTACTAACAACCCGGATGTGAAACCATTTCGGGACTTTATCGATGAGTTTGATCTTGTCGATAAGTTCCGGAATGAACACCCTCGGGAGGTAGCATGGACTTGGACAAATAGTGGCAACTCGGCTCCGGGGACGCTTGCGAGCTACCTGGACCGGGTCCTAGTTAGGAGAGTCGATGTAGGGCTCTTAGGCTGTCCAAGTTTCCATTATATAGTTTACACGGATCATAGGCTTGTCCGGGTCCGTGTAAACTTAGATAAGCCTAAGGTTAGATTGGCTGGTTACTGGAAATTGAACTGTTCCCTTTTTGGTGATCAGGGTTTCCGGGACCAGCTTTTACTAATGATCCAAAGGGAATTGACGGGTGCGGTTGTGGGAAATGCCTGGTGGGGCAAATTAAAATCCCATATTCGAACGTTTGCTGCCGATTTTAGTCGTCGACTCAATCTAGATAGATTAGCGGCGCAAACTGCTTTAGAAGATAAAGTCGATCGGGCAGTGAAATCCCGTGTTAGTGGGGACATAGCCTTAGCTAAGGCAGAGTTGTCCTCCTTGCTTATCAAGAAGGATCAAGCTCTGGTAGTTAGGGCTAGGTTAAAAAGAATGTCTTCTGAGGCAACGAATATGGCCGCTGAACTGCGTGCAGAGGAAAATCGAAGCGCGTCTAAGCGACATATCGCATGCGTCACATTGCCGGATAAGCGGACCGTGACTACAAACGCGGGCATATGTGAGGTGTTTCGGGACTACTTTCAGGATCTTTTCACCAGGGAGCCCGGTCTGAGCTCTGCTCAGTTCGACGCCTATTTAGCTGACTTTCCCTGCCTTTCGGCAGCTGAAGCGGCTAGGTGCGAGGGTCCCATTACAGAGTCGGAGATCTGGGAAGCGCTGAAGCAGGTTGGCCTGGATAAGTCTCCGGGATTAGATGGTCTTCCCTACGAAGTGTACTTGAGGTTGTCGCACGTTTTTGTTCCTTTGCTGGAACTGATTTACAACCACTGGATGAAGCAGGGGTCTTTACCCCAACGCTTCACCAGGGGTGTGATCAAGTTGCTGCGTAAGGACAAGGGCGGTGGGGATGGGTTAGGGAACTTTCGCCCTTTAACGATGTTAAACACTGACTTAAAGATTTTGGCGAAGATCTTAGCCAACCGTTTGCAGCTTGTCCTGTCTAGTCTGATTGGCCCCGAACAGACTTGTGCTGTGAAGGGCAGGACTATTCAGGATAACCTTCACATGGTACGCTTGATCTTAGAAAAAGTCGACAGTGAAGCCGCGCTGATCAATTTAGATCAGTCCAAGGCCTTCGATAGGGTTGACCATCGATTTCTGGAGGCTGTCCTTTTGGCTGCCGGTTTCAGAGCCGACTTTCGCTCCTGGATCCGACTTTTGTATGCGACCCCCGGTGCGCTGGTGGAAGTGAATGGGGTAAGATCGAAGCCTTTCGTATTGTCTCGCTCCATTCGTCAAGGTTGTCCGCTCTCGCCTCTGCTTTACGTTCTTGCGTTGGAACCATTCCTTCGCAAGTTGAAGGCAAATCCGGTCCTGCGCGGAATTTCCCTGCCTGGGGCTTCCACCTCAGCCAGGTATTCTGCCTATGCTGACGACGTTTCGGTTCTGGTGTCGAGCAGAGCCGAGATTGACGAAGTCAGCAAAGAGATCAGTGGGTATGAGATGGTGACAGGGGCCAAGATCAACCGCGATAAGTCTGTGGGCTTGCGGTTGGGTGCGTGGAAGGGAGTTTCTCTTCCCGGACCTTTCCTCTGGACGGATGGGCCGATCAAGATACTCGGCGTCTGGTTCGGTCCTGATCTCCAGTTGGAAATGAATTGGTCGGAGGTGCAGGGGAAGGCCGAGATCGCGGTTAAACTGTGGTCTCGGAGGAGACTTTCCCTGAAGGGAAGGGCGGAGGTATGTGTTTCACACATATATCCGATACTCCTTTACCGACTTTCTGTGCTTCCGCTCCCGTATGCCAGACTAATGTCATTAGTCCGGACCTTGTTCTCCTTTTTGTGGAGAGACAAGGCCCCTATGGTAACTCGCGAGATCTGTTGCCTTCATCCCTCTGAGGGCGGTCTGGGTATGCCTAGCATTGAGATTCGTCAATATATGCTTCGCATTACCTTTCTAGACCGAATGTGTCGCGGATTGGATGAGGTGGGCACCTTTTGGAAAGAAGATGTCCGAAAACATTTCCCATCCCTGAGAAGTGTGCACTCGTGCGAGGAGGAGGCCGGCCGTAGACCTCGTGCCGAGTGTGCCTTCTACCGCGAATGTCGTAGTGCTTTGAAGCTCCTTTTACGGACGTCGGATGGCCTCTCCGACGCCCAGGCGTTGTCTCGTAAGGCATTGTATCGATTGTTAGTTAGGGGGTCCGTTCAAGATGATCTGATCGACGAGCTCGGTCTTACGAAGCAGGAGGCTCGCTCGATGTGGCCTTGGGCGCCTGGGTTGAAATGTCTCAATAACGATGAGGCATCACTCACCTGGCTGATGATTCGTGAGGCCCTCTGGGTCGGCAAGAGACTCTGTTCAGCAGGTTTGGAGAAATATCCAAACTGTCGTCGCTGCACTGGGGAAGTCGAGACCATTGGTCACGCCTTTTTTCAGTGCAAGACGGTAGTGCCGTTGTGCAAGTTTGTTGAAGGCCTCATGGTTCGCATGCTGCAGGGAAAGTTCTTTGTCCTGGAAGCCAGTTCTGTTTGTAGCAATGTGGTGTCGCAATTGACGAAGGCTGAACACTATGTGTTCTGTTGCTTACTAGGGATTATGAGAGTCGTGATTTGGACGACGCGTCAGAAGGGATTCCATGAGGGCGAGAAGTTCACCTCTTCCCAACTGATCTTGTACTTTAAGCATCAGCTTAAAGTCAAGATTAGGACGGAAAGGCGGCGGCTCACCTCATCGGAATTTGGCAAAAGGTGGGTGAATCTTGCGCGAATGTGTAGAGTGAAAGGGGCTGACCTAGAGTGGCACTTGGACGTCGGTTAGGTACAGGATTTGTCCTAACAGGGTTGAACATAGGCAACCCACCCTGATTTTAGGTTAGACTAGGTTTTTGATTTTGAATCTTTGGTTTTCCCTTTTTTCTAGTAAACTTAGCTAGAGTATGCATGCGCATTGGTCCCGTTTATTTCTGTCCCTATTTTTTCTTTCGTTTAATTCCCCATCCCCTCCCTCGTTAGGTGGTCAGTGATTTCAGTTCTCTGGTGGATGCGGGGCGACTTTCGTTTCGTGTGTGTGCTTTTTCGTATTTGTTGTTGTGTATGAATGTGTGAGTGTCTGTGTGAATGCTTGGAGGAATGAATGTTTTTTCTTATTTTTCTTAGCCCCGCATTGATTTCGTCTAGTTAACTGATTTTGCTGCCACATTAAATGGTTTGTGGGGGGTTTTATTACTAACACAGTTTTGTTTAGTTTTATTGTAAATAATTTAAAAGTCATATTGTACATAATCATTTGGGGTTCTTTTTAAAAAATTGTTATTTTATGACCCTCCCCCCACGAACAATATTTGTACATAAGGGGACTAGTTAGGACTTCATGGAGAATTTGAGGCGTTATGGTGGACGTGGTAAGAAAGGTAGGAGTGAATGTGTTGTTTTGGTGATTGGAATATTGTTGGTTTGTTTGGGTCCGTGTCTGGGACTAGCTAAGTTTAGATTTAAGACAGAAGAAGACCGTCATTCCCCATCCCCCTTTTAGGCCTTGTGCCACATTTTATACATTAAAATGTATAAATAAATATCTTTACACGCTGTCTCTGAGTTACGTTTTCCGTCTTTTTGTGACCAGTATTTTTGAATTTGTATAATTGTCATTTTTGTGTTGCACAGCGACGAATTTGATTCTTTTTTTGGCCACGAGGAATTGTTTGGCGACCTTTTGTGGAATCAACGATATTTTTTGAACACACCAAGACATTTTGCTAAGTTTTAATTTTTTATTATTCCATTTCTTTTGTTTGTTTTTATTTTTTGGGGGCTTCGGCCCACATAATTTTTTATTTTTTTTATTTTTTTTGTTGTTAAAAAAATAAGTACATTTTAAGAAAAAAAGAAAAAGAAAACTTTATTTTTTATTTCGTTTTTATTTTTTTTTACCCATTTTCATTTTATTAGCGACTTCGGTCGCATTCTTTTCTTTTTGGTTTGACTAGTTTTGTTTTTCTTGTGTTTTTAGTTTATTTTCTTTAGCGGCTTCGGCCGCAAACTTTTATTTTTTTCTTCTGGTTACAAACCAGACTTTTTCTTTTCTTTTTCTTTTGTACAGTTTAATTGAATTTTTTGGAAAAAAAAAAAGAAAGGAGTTTTTGATTTTTCTTTTATTTTAGGCAGCTTTTGAGCGCCATCTTTATTTTTTTTTTTATTTCTTTCTGTTTGTGCAAGTTTGTTCATTTTATTTATTTTTGTCTTTACTATTTTATTTACTGGTTCATCCAGGCTTTTTCTTTATTTATTTAAATTTTTTTTTTACCCTCTCTCCAAACTCCTTTCCACAACTTCCGCAGTTGGAAGTCTCAAATTTAATCCACCATGGCCGACGAAGCCAGTCGGTCTAATGTGAAGAAAGACCTGTTCGGTTCGGCGGCGAAAGCTGACCCGCCGGAGAAACCGACAAAGAAGCAGGCTAACACTAGCCCAAGTTTGAAAAAAGGTGCTAGTGTCTCGAAAAAAGACACTAGCAAAAATGTAGAAGTGCCCAAGGAGGCACAAGTCAAGACTGCCGAGGAATTGCCCTCATGTTGGAAGTCCCCCCCAAGTTGTATCTTGAACATGGCGGATTTCTTGGATAAGGCGAAGGGGTACGCCCATCTTGTTAATAAAGATGGGTTCGTCGATATTGTCCAAGAACTCGATGTGTTCTCAAAAAGAATGGTGACTATTTTTGTGGTGGACAAGAAAACTAGAAAGATTTGTCGCTCCACAAAAGACACAGTGATTAAATCACTTTTGTCCCTGGGGATAAAACCCCAAAGAGTAATAAAGGGTAGAGGGTTCTTCATGTGGGACATTCTGCTACCCACCCCAGAAGATTGCCTGGCCATGGCCAAGAAAGAACTAATCACTAAAGATTTTATCATCAGAACGGAGTATGAGGGCCGCAGGCGGACTAGGGTAGCCGTCTTTGAAGTTCCTCCTCAAATTTCGGGAGAGCTCCTGGCTGCATTTTTCTTGCAGTTCGGCCAAATTTTAGGGGCTCTCTCCGACAATTTGAACGGGGGATGGACTTTTGACATAATGCTCGACCAGAAGGCCTTCAAGTCCGTCCCCAACTGTTTGGAGTATGGCGACCGGAAAATGCCGGTCATAGTGACCGGTAGAAGACCAACTTGCTGGAGGTGTGGAGAGACTGGTCACCTTTCCTCCTCCTGCCCAGGAAAGAAGGCCCCTGGAGTTCCGGTCGCTGGCGACCAAAATCCCCCCTTGGCCGAGAAGCTAAAATCCGCGGCGCCTGTAGCGGGCCTAGCTGCGAGGCGGACCGGTGAGGAAAATCCCCCGGTTGGGCCTAGTCCCTCATTACCCCCGAAGCCGACGCCTGCCACAAGTGTGGAGAAGGAGAAGGAGGAGGGGGAATGGCGCCTCGTAGTTAGAGGCAAGGGGAAGACCCAAACAGCGGTTCTTCAGTCCCAACATGACACCAGGGACAATGTCACCTACAGCCCCATTCCCTCTACCAGCTCGGAGGGCGACGCCTCGGCGTCTTACGAATCCAATGCAACCGAAGCGCAAAAAATCAATGAACCCGGATGGAGAAAAATTTTAGACATCAAAAAGCTAAAAAACAAACTGGATGAAACGCGGGCTAAAAAGCAAAAATCGCTGGGGGCACCGGGCCCCCTATCCTCTGCCCCGTCTTCCCCTTCTGCATCTAAAAAATCTTTCTCCAAACCAGCTCCGCCCAAATCTGTATCCAACTCACCGGCTAAATCTCTACATTCGTCCAAACCTTCACCGGTGAGGACGCCGTCCGGATGGACCCCTTCAACTACTCCTAATGTCACACCTATGGTTACTCCCATTCATTCACCACTAAAAAAAAGGTACAGAAGTCCAGACTCGCAGACAACTACTGACAAGAAGAAAAAAAAGCTCAAACCTCCTTATTTCCCTGGGGAAGACGTCTGCCGCGTATCCCGGGACCAGGCGGAAAGGGTTTTCGGGCAGACACGAAACCCTAAAGAGCTGAAAATTCTGTGGAATTTTAAAAAGATCAACGATACAGATGTGGAGATGCCCGAAAATTTCCCTTCCGCACAAAGAGTACTGACCGTAATCAGAACGGGCCCGGGTACGCGGGAGATTTGGGGCATGATAGAGGAGGCCCAGTCGTCGCTCAAAACGGTGCCCCCAGCTGCCTATCTTCTTGACCCCGAATCAAATGAATCTGATCAAAAGCTGAAAGGGAGGGTCCCAGTTTTTGTTCACCCATCCCTTTATAGAGCCCTGAAACTCACCTACCCCTCGGACATCGGCGGCTTGTCTCAAGACGATACCGTCGAAAATGAGATGGCGTCCGGATCTATGGGACGAGCTGTCGGTGTCCTCACCCCAGCCATGTTCTATCCTGAAGGACAACCCTAATCGGCTTGACAATGGCTCTCTGGTTAGCTAGTTTAAATGTCCGGGGCGTGAGGTCCGAGTCTCGCAGGGCGAGGCTCACTCGTGATCTTCAGCGCCTCGGGGTGAATGTATGTTGTTTACAAGAGACCCGTTTTTCTTCTCATGATCGTGAGGACATACTGTCTAAGGGGTTCGCCGTTTATTCAGCCTGTTTTGATGGTCGTTCGAGGGGTGTCTCTTGGCTAGTGAGCAAGTCTTTGAAGGCTGCTTGTACCCTTGTCTTCGCGGATCCGGCGGGCAGACTTTGCGTGCTGGATGTTACCATAAAGGATAAGGTTCTACGTCTCATTGGGGTTTATGCGCCCAATAGCCATTCCGAGCGGCCTGCTTTGTTTCGGCAGATCGCGCCGTTCTTGACGACGTCTCGTCGGGTAGTTTTAGCGGGGGATTGGAATGCCGTCCTTGACCCCGATATAGATCGTATAGGGCATAAACAAGGTACTAACAACCCGGATGTGAAACCATTTCGGGACTTTATCGATGAGTTTGATCTTGTCGATAAGTTCCGGAATGAACACCCTCGGGAGGTAGCATGGACTTGGACAAATAGTGGCAACTCGGCTCCGGGGACGCTTGCGAGCTACCTGGACCGGGTCCTAGTTAGGAGAGTCGATGTAGGGCTCTTAGGCTGTCCAAGTTTCCATTATATAGTTTACACGGATCATAGGCTTGTCCGGGTCCGTGTAAACTTAGATAAGCCTAAGGTTAGATTGGCTGGTTACTGGAAATTGAACTGTTCCCTTTTTGGTGATCAGGGTTTCCGGGACCAGCTTTTACTAATGATCCAAAGGGAATTGACGGGTGCGGTTGTGGGAAATGCCTGGTGGGGCAAATTAAAATCCCATATTCGAACGTTTGCTGCCGATTTTAGTCGTCGACTCAATCTAGATAGATTAGCGGCGCAAACTGCTTTAGAAGATAAAGTCGATCGGGCAGTGAAATCCCGTGTTAGTGGGGACATAGCCTTAGCTAAGGCAGAGTTGTCCTCCTTGCTTATCAAGAAGGATCAAGCTCTGGTAGTTAGGGCTAGGTTAAAAAGAATGTCTTCTGAGGCAACGAATATGGCCGCTGAACTGCGTGCAGAGGAAAATCGAAGCGCGTCTAAGCGACATATCGCATGCGTCACATTGCCGGATAAGCGGACCGTGACTACAAACGCGGGCATATGTGAGGTGTTTCGGGACTACTTTCAGGATCTTTTCACCAGGGAGCCCGGTCTGAGCTCTGCTCAGTTCGACGCCTATTTAGCTGACTTTCCCTGCCTTTCGGCAGCTGAAGCGGCTAGGTGCGAGGGTCCCATTACAGAGTCGGAGATCTGGGAAGCGCTGAAGCAGGTTGGCCTGGATAAGTCTCCGGGATTAGATGGTCTTCCCTACGAAGTGTACTTGAGGTTGTCGCACGTTTTTGTTCCTTTGCTGGAACTGATTTACAACCACTGGATGAAGCAGGGGTCTTTACCCCAACGCTTCACCAGGGGTGTGATCAAGTTGCTGCGTAAGGACAAGGGCGGTGGGGATGGGTTAGGGAACTTTCGCCCTTTAACGATGTTAAACACTGACTTAAAGATTTTGGCGAAGATCTTAGCCAACCGTTTGCAGCTTGTCCTGTCTAGTCTGATTGGCCCCGAACAGACTTGTGCTGTAAAGGGCAGGACTATTCAGGATAACCTTCACATGGTACGCTTGATCTTAGAAAAAGTCGACAGTGAAGCCGCGCTGATCAATTTAGATCAGTCCAAGGCCTTCGATAGGGTTGACCATCGATTTCTGGAGGCTGTCCTTTCGGCTGCCGGTTTCAGAGCCGACTTTCGCTCCTGGATCCGACTTTTGTATGCGACCCCCGGTGCGCTGGTGGAAGTGAATGGCGTAAGATCGAAGCCTTTCGTATTGTCTCGCTCCATTCGTCAAGGTTGTCCGCTCTCGCCTCTGCTTTACGTTCTTGCGTTGGAACCATTCCTTCGCAAGTTGAAGGCAAATCCGGTCCTGCGCGGAATTTCCCTGCCTGGGGCTTCCACCTCAGCCAGGTATTCTGCCTATGCTGACGACGTTTCGGTTCTTGTGTCGAGCAGAGCCGAGATTAACGAAGTCAGCAAAGAGATCAGTGGGTATGAGATGGTGACAGGGGCCAAGATCAACCGCGATAAGTCTGTGGGCTTGCGGTTGGGTGCGTGGAAGGGAGTTTCTCTTCCCGGACCTTTCCTCTGGACGGATGGGCCGATCAAGATACTCGGCGTCTGGTTCGGTCCTGATCTCCAGTTGGAAATGAATTGGTCGGAGGTGCAGGGGAAGGCCGAGATCGCGGTTAAACTGTGGTCTCGGAGGAGACTTTCCCTGAAGGGAAGGGCGGAGGTATGTGTTTCACACATATATCCTATACTCCTTTACCGACTTTCTGTGCTTCCGCTCCCGTATGCCAGACTAATGTCATTAGTCCGGACCTTGTTCTCCTTTTTGTGGAGAGACAAGGCCCCTATGGTAACTCGCGAGATCTGTTGCCTTCATCCCTCTGAGGGCGGTCTGGGTATGCCTAGCATTGAGATTCGTCAATATATGCTTCGCATTACCTTTCTAGACCGAATGTGTCGCGGATTGGATGAGGTGGGCACCTTTTGGAAAGAAGATGTCCGAAAACATTTCCCATCCCTGAGAAGTGTGCACTCGTGCGAGGAGGAGGCCGGCCGTAGACCTCGTGCCGAGTGTGCCTTCTACCGCGAATGTCGTAGTGCTTTGAAGCTCCTTTTACGGACGTCGGATGGCCTCTCCGACGCCCAGGCGTTGTCTCGTAAGGCATTGTATCGATTGTTAGTTAGGGGGTCCGTTCAAGATGATCTGATCGACGAGCTCGGTCTTACGAAGCAGGAGGCTCGCTCGATGTGGCCTTGGGCGCCTGGGTTGAAATGTCTCAATAACGATGAGGCATCACTCACCTGGCTGATGATTCGTGAGGCCCTCTGGGTCGGCAAGAGACTCTGTTCAGCAGGTTTGGAGAAATATCCAAACTGTCGTCGCTGCACTGGCGAAGTCGAGACCATTGGTCACGCCTTTTTTCAGTGCAAGACGGTAGTGCCGTTGTGCAAGTTTGTTGAAGGCCTCATGGTTCGCATGCTGCAGGGAAAGTTCTTTGTCCTGGAAGCCAGTTCTGTTTGTAGCAATGTGGTGTCGCAATTGACGAAGGCTGAACACTATGTGTTCTGTTGCTTACTAGGGATTATGAGAGTCGTGATTTGGACGACGCGTCAGAAGGGATTCCATGAGGGCGAGAAGTTCACCTCTTCCCAACTGATCTTGTACTTTAAGCATCAGCTTAAAGTCAAGATTAGGACGGAAAGGCGGCGGCTCACCTCATCGGAATTTGGCAAAAGGTGGGTGAATCTTGCGCGAATGTGTAGAGTGAAAGGGGCTGACCTAGAGTGGCACTTGGACGTCGGTTAGGTACAGGATTTGTCCTAACAGGGTTGAACATAGGCAACCCACCCTGATTTTAGGTTAGACTAGGTTTTTGAATTTGAATCTTTAGTTTTCCCTTTTTTCTAGTAAACTTAGCTAGGGTATGCATGCGCATTGGCCCCCTTTTATTTCTGTCCCTATTTTTTCTTTCGTTTAATTCCCCATCCCCTCCCTCGTTAGGTGGTCAGTGATTTCAGTTCTCTGGTGGATGCGGGGCGACTTTCGTTTCGTGTGTGTGCTTTTTCGTATTTGTTGTTGTGTATGAATGTGTGAGTGTCTGTGTGTATGCTTGGAGGAATGAATGGTTTTTTCTTATTTTTTTTCTTAGCCCCGCATTGATTTCGTCTAGTTAACTGATTTTGCTGCCACATTTATGGTTTGTGGGGGGTTTTATTACTAACACAGTTTTGTTTAGTTTTATTGTAAATAATTTAAAAGTCATATTGTACATAATCATTTGGGGTTCTTTTTAAAAATTGTTATTTTATGACCCTCCCCCCACGAACAATATTTGTACATAAGGGGACTAGTTAGGACTTCATGGAGAATTCGAGGCGTTATGGTGGACGTGGTAAGAAAGGTAGGAGTGAATGTGTTGTTTTGGTGATTGGAATATTGTTGGTTTGTTTGGGTCCGTGTCTGGGACTAGCTAAGTTTAGATTTAAGACAGAAGAAGACCGTCATTCCCCATCCCCCCTTTTTGGCCTTGTGCCACATTTTATACATTAAACTGTATAAATAAATATCTTTACACGCTGTCTCTGAGTTACGTTTTCCGTCTTTTTGTGACCAGTATTTTTGAATTTGTATAATTGTCATTTTTGTGTTGCACAGCGACGAATTTGATTCTTTTTTTGGCCACGAGGAATTGTTTGGCGACCTTTTGTGGAATCAACGATATTTTTTGAACACACCAAGACATTTTGCTAAGTTTTAATTTTTTATTATTCCATTTCTTTTGTTTGTTTTTATTTTTTGGGGGCTTCGGCCCACATAATTTTTTATTTTTTTTATTTTTTTTGTTGTTAAAAAAATAAGTACATTTTAAGAAAAAAAGAAAAAGAAAACTTTATTTTTTATTTCGTTTTTATTTTTTTTTACCCATTTTCATTTTATTAGCGACTTCGGTCGCATTCTTTTCTTTTTGGTTTGACTAGTTTTGTTTTTCTTGTGTTTTTAGTTTATTTTCTTTAGCGGCTTCGGCCGCAAACTTTTATTTTTTTCTTCTGGTTACAAACCAGACTTTTTCTTTTCTTTTTCTTTTGTACAGTTTAATTGAATTTTTTGGAAAAAAAAAAAGAAAGGAGTTTTTGATTTTTCTTTTATTTTAGGCAGCTTTTGAGCGCCATCTTTATTTTTTTTTTTATTTCTTTCTGTTTGTGCAAGTTTGTTCATTTTATTTATTTTTGTCTTTACTATTTTATTTACTGGTTCATCCAGGCTTTTTCTTTATTTATTTAAATTTTTTTTTTACCCTCTCTCCAAACTCCTTTCCACAACTTCCGCAGTTGGAAGTCTCAAATTTAATCCACCATGGCCGACGAAGCCAGTCGGTCTAATGTGAAGAAAGACCTGTTCGGTTCGGCGGCGAAAGCTGACCCGCCGGAGAAACCGACAAAGAAGCAGGCTAACACTAGCCCAAGTTTGAAAAAAGGTGCTAGTGTCTCGAAAAAAGACACTAGCAAAAATGTAGAAGTGCCCAAGGAGGCACAAGTCAAGACTGCCGAGGAATTGCCCTCATGTTGGAAGTCCCCCCCAAGTTGTATCTTGAACATGGCGGATTTCTTGGATAAGGCGAAGGGGTACGCCCATCTTGTTAATAAAGATGGGTTCGTCGATATTGTCCAAGAACTCGATGTGTTCTCAAAAAGAATGGTGACTATTTTTGTGGTGGACAAGAAAACTAGAAAGATTTGTCGCTCCACAAAAGACACAGTGATTAAATCACTTTTGTCCCTGGGGATAAAACCCCAAAGAGTAATAAAGGGTAGAGGGTTCTTCATGTGGGACATTCTGCTACCCACCCCAGAAGATTGCCTGGCCATGGCCAAGAAAGAACTAATCACTAAAGATTTTATCATCAGAACGGAGTATGAGGGCCGCAGGCGGACTAGGGTAGCCGTCTTTGAAGTTCCTCCTCAAATTTCGGGAGAGCTCCTGGCTGCATTTTTCTTGCAGTTCGGCCAAATTTTAGGGGCTCTCTCCGACAATTTGAACGGGGGATGGACTTTTGACATAATGCTCGACCAGAAGGCCTTCAAGTCCGTCCCCAACTGTTTGGAGTATGGCGACCGGAAAATGCCGGTCATAGTGACCGGTAGAAGACCAACTTGCTGGAGGTGTGGAGAGACTGGTCACCTTTCCTCCTCCTGCCCAGGAAAGAAGGCCCCTGGAGTTCCGGTCGCTGGCGACCAAAATCCCCCCTTGGCCGAGAAGCTAAAATCCGCGGCGCCTGTAGCGGGCCTAGCTGCGAGGCGGACCGGTGAGGAAAATCCCCCGGTTGGGCCTAGTCCCTCATTACCCCCGAAGCCGACGCCTGCCACAAGTGTGGAGAAGGAGAAGGAGGAGGGGGAATGGCGCCTCGTAGTTAGAGGCAAGGGGAAGACCCAAACAGCGGTTCTTCAGTCCCAACATGACACCAGGGACAATGTCACCTACAGCCCCATTCCCTCTACCAGCTCGGAGGGCGACGCCTCGGCGTCTTACGAATCCAATGCAACCGAAGCGCAAAAAATCAATGAACCCGGATGGAGAAAAATTTTAGACATCAAAAAGCTAAAAAACAAACTGGATGAAACGCGGGCTAAAAAGCAAAAATCGCTGGGGGCACCGGGCCCCCTATCCTCTGCCCCGTCTTCCCCTTCTGCATCTAAAAAATCTTTCTCCAAACCAGCTCCGCCCAAATCTGTATCCAACTCACCGGCTAAATCTCTACATTCGTCCAAACCTTCACCGGTGAGGACGCCGTCCGGATGGACCCCTTCAACTACTCCTAATGTCACACCTATGGTTACTCCCATTCATTCACCACTAAAAAAAAGGTACAGAAGTCCAGACTCGCAGACAACTACTGACAAGAAGAAAAAAAAGCTCAAACCTCCTTATTTCCCTGGGGAAGACGTCTGCCGCGTATCCCGGGACCAGGCGGAAAGGGTTTTCGGGCAGACACGAAACCCTAAAGAGCTGAAAATTCTGTGGAATTTTAAAAAGATCAACGATACAGATGTGGAGATGCCCGAAAATTTCCCTTCCGCACAAAGAGTACTGACCGTAATCAGAACGGGCCCGGGTACGCGGGAGATTTGGGGCATGATAGAGGAGGCCCAGTCGTCGCTCAAAACGGTGCCCCCAGCTGCCTATCTTCTTGACCCCGAATCAAATGAATCTGATCAAAAGCTGAAAGGGAGGGTCCCAGTTTTTGTTCACCCATCCCTTTATAGAGCCCTGAAACTCACCTACCCCTCGGACATCGGCGGCTTGTCTCAAGACGATACCGTCGAAAATGAGATGGCGTCCGGATCTATGGGACGAGCTGTCGGTGTCCTCACCCCAGCCATGTTCTATCCTGAAGGACAACCCTAATCGGCTTGACAATGGCTCTCTGGTTAGCTAGTTTAAATGTCCGGGGCGTGAGGTCCGAGTCTCGCAGGGCGAGGCTCACTCGTGATCTTCAGCGCCTCGGGGTGAATGTATGTTGTTTACAAGAGACCCGTTTTTCTTCTCATGATCGTGAGGACATACTGTCTAAGGGGTTCGCCGTTTATTCAGCCTGTTTTGATGGTCGTTCGAGGGGTGTCTCTTGGCTAGTGAGCAAGTCTTTGAAGGCTGCTTGTACCCTTGTCTTCGCGGATCCGGCGGGCAGACTTTGCGTGCTGGATGTTACCATAAAGGATAAGGTTCTACGTCTCATTGGGGTTTATGCGCCCAATAGCCATTCCGAGCGGCCTGCTTTGTTTCGGCAGATCGCGCCGTTCTTGACGACGTCTCGTCGGGTAGTTTTAGCGGGGGATTGGAATGCCGTCCTTGACCCCGATATAGATCGTATAGGGCATAAACAAGGTACTAACAACCCGGATGTGAAACCATTTCGGGACTTTATCGATGAGTTTGATCTTGTCGATAAGTTCCGGAATGAACACCCTCGGGAGGTAGCATGGACTTGGACAAATAGTGGCAACTCGGCTCCGGGGACGCTTGCGAGCTACCTGGACCGGGTCCTAGTTAGGAGAGTCGATGTAGGGCTCTTAGGCTGTCCAAGTTTCCATTATATAGTTTACACGGATCATAGGCTTGTCCGGGTCCGTGTAAACTTAGATAAGCCTAAGGTTAGATTGGCTGGTTACTGGAAATTGAACTGTTCCCTTTTTGGTGATCAGGGTTTCCGGGACCAGCTTTTACTAATGATCCAAAGGGAATTGACGGGTGCGGTTGTGGGAAATGCCTGGTGGGGCAAATTAAAATCCCATATTCGAACGTTTGCTGCCGATTTTAGTCGTCGACTCAATCTAGATAGATTAGCGGCGCAAACTGCTTTAGAAGATAAAGTCGATCGGGCAGTGAAATCCCGTGTTAGTGGGGACATAGCCTTAGCTAAGGCAGAGTTGTCCTCCTTGCTTATCAAGAAGGATCAAGCTCTGGTAGTTAGGGCTAGGTTAAAAAGAATGTCTTCTGAGGCTACGAATATGGCCGCTGAACTGCGTGCAGAGGAAAATCGAAGCGCGTCTAAGCGACATATCGCATGTGTCACGTTGCCGGATAAGCGGACCGTGACTACAAACGCGGGCATATGTGAGGTGTTTCGGGATTACTTTCAGGATCTTTTCACCAGGGAGCCCGGTCTGAGCTCTGCTCAGTTCGACGCCTATTTAGCTGACTTTCCTTGCCTTTCGGCAGCTGAAGCGGCTAGGTGCGAGGGTCCCATTACAGAGTCAGAGATCTGGGAAGCGCTGAAGCAGGTTGGCCTGGATAAGTCTCCGGGATTAGATGGTCTTCCCTACGAAGTGTACTTGAGGTTGTCGCACGTTTTTGTTCCTTTGCTGGAACTGATTTACAACCACTGGATGAAGCAGGGGTCTTTACCCCAACGCTTCACCAGGGGTGTGATCAAGTTGCTGCGTAAGGACAAGGGCGGTGGGGATGGGTTAGGGAACTTTCGCCCTTTAACGATGTTAAACACTGACTTAAAGATTTTGGCGAAGATCTTAGCCAACCGTTTGCAGCTTGTCCTGTCTAGTCTGATTGGCCCCGAACAGACTTGTGCTGTGAAGGGCAGGACTATTCAGGATAACCTTCACATGGTACGCTTGATCTTAGAAAAAGTCGACAGTGAAGCCGCGCTGATCAATTTAGATCAGTCCAAGGCCTTCGATAGGGTTGACCATCGATTTCTGGAGGCTGTCCTTTCGGCTGCCGGTTTCAGAGCCGACTTTCGCTCCTGGATCCGACTTTTGTATGCGACCCCCGGTGCGCTGGTGGAAGTGAATGGCGTAAGATCGAAGCCTTTCGTATTGTCTCGCTCCATTCGTCAAGGTTGTCCGCTCTCGCCTCTGCTTTACGTTCTTGCGTTGGAACCATTCCTTCGCAAGTTGAAGGCAAATCCGGTCCTGCGCGGAATTTCCCTGCCTGGGGCTTCCACCTCAGCCAGGTATTCTGCCTATGCTGACGACGTTTCGGTTCTGGTGTCGAGCGGAGCCGAGATTAACGAAGTCAGCAAAGAGATCAGTGGGTATGAGATGGTGACAGGGGCCAAGATCAACCGCGATAAGTCTGTGGGCTTGCGGTTGGGTGCGTGGAAGGGAGTTTCTCTTCCCGGACCTTTCCTCTGGACGGATGGGCCGATCAAGATACTCGGCGTCTGGTTCGGTCCTGATCTCCAGTTGGAAATGAATTGGTCGGAGGTGCAGGGGAAGGCCGAGATCGCGGTTAAACTGTGGTCTCGGAGGAGACTTTCCCTGAAGGGAAGGGCGGAGGTATGTGTTTCACACATATATCCGATACTCCTTTACCGACTTTCTGTGCTTCCGCTCCCGTATGCCAGACTAATGTCATTAGTCCGGACCTTGTTCTCCTTTTTGTGGAGAGACAAGGCCCCTATGGTAACTCGCGAGATCTGTTGCCTTCATCCCTCTGAGGGCGGTCTGGGTATGCCTAGCATTGAGATTCGTCAATATATGCTTCGCATTACCTTTCTAGACCGAATGTGTCGCGGATTGGATGAGGTGGGCACCTTTTGGAAAGAAGATGTCCGAAAACATTTCCCATCCCTGAGAAGTGTGCACTCGTGCGAGGAGGAGGCCGGCCGTAGACCTCGTGCCGAGTGTGCCTTCTACCGCGAATGTCGTAGTGCTTTGAAGCTCCTTTTACGGACGTCGGATGGCCTCTCCGACGCCCAGGCGTTGTCTCGTAAGGCATTGTATCGATTGTTAGTTAGGGGGTCCGTTCAAGATGATCTGATCGACGAGCTCGGTCTTACGAAGCAGGAGGCTCGCTCGATGTGGCCTTGGGCGCCTGGGTTGAAATGTCTCAATAACGATGAGGCATCACTCACCTGGCTGATGATTCGTGAGGCCCTCTGGGTCGGCAAGAGACTCTGTTCAGCAGGTTTGGAGAAATATCCAAACTGTCGTCGCTGCACTGGCGAAGTCGAGACCATTGGTCACGCCTTTTTTCAGTGCAAGACGGTAGTGCCGTTGTGCAAGTTTGTTGAAGGCCTCATGGTTCGCATGCTGCAGGGAAAGTTCTTTGTCCTGGAAGCCAGTTCTGTTTGTAGCAATGTGGTGTCGCAATTGACGAAGGCTGAACACTATGTGTTCTGTTGCTTACTAGGGATTATGAGAGTCGTGATTTGGACGACGCGTCAGAAGGGATTCCATGAGGGCGAGAAGTTCACCTCTTCCCAACTGATCTTGTACTTTAAGCATCAGCTTAAAGTCAAGATTAGGACGGAAAGGCGGCGGCTCACCTCATCGGAATTTGGCAAAAGGTGGGTGAATCTTGCGCGAATGTGTAGAGTGAAAGGGGCTGACCTAGAGTGGCACTTGGACGTCGGTTAGGTACAGGATTTGTCCTAACAGGGTTGAACATAGGCAACCCACCCTGATTTTAGGTTAGACTAGGTTTTTGAATTTGAATCTTTAGTTTTCCCTTTTTCTAGTAAACTTAGCTAGGGTATGCATGCGCATTGGCCCCTTTTATTTCTGTCCCTATTTTTTTCTTTCGTTTAATTCCCCATCCCCTCCCTCGTTAGGTGGTCAGTGATTTCAGTTCTCTGGTGGATGCGGGGCGACTTTCGTTTCGTGTGTGTGCTTTTTCGTATTTGTTGTTGTGTATGAATGTGTGAGTGTCTGTGTGAATGCTTGGAGGAATGAATGTTTTTTCTTATTTTTTCTTAGCCCCGCATTGATTTCGTCTAGTTAACTGATTTTGCTGCCACATTTATGGTTTGTGGGGGGTTTTATTACTAACTCAGTTTTGTTTAGTTTTATTGTAAATAATTTAAAAGTCATATTTGTACAAAATCATTTGGGGTTCTTTTTAAAAAATTGTTATTTTATGACCCTCCCCCCACGAACAATATTTGTACATAAGGGGACTAGTTAGGACTTCATGGAGATTTTGAGGCGTTATGGTGGACGTGGTAAGAAAGGTAGGAGTGAATGTGTTGTTTTGGTGATTGGAATGTTGTTGGTTTGTTTGGGTCCGTGTCTGGGACTAGCTAAGTTTAGATTTAAGACAGAAGAAGACCGTCATTCCCCATCCCCCTTTTAGGCCTTGTGCCACATTTTATACATAAAATTTTGTATAAATAAATATCTTTACACGCTGTCTCTGAGTTACGTTTTCCGTCTTTTTGTGACCAGTATTTTTGAATTTGTATAATTGTCATTTTTGTGTTGCACAGCGACGAATTTGATTCTTTTTTTGGCCACGAGGAATTGTTTGGCGACCTTTTGTGGAATCAACGATATTTTTTGAACACACCAAGACATTTTGCTAAGTTTTAATTTTTTATTATTCCATTTCTTTTGTTTGTTTTTATTTTTTGGGGGCTTCGGCCCACATAATTTTTTATTTTTTTTATTTTTTTTGTTGTTAAAAAAATAAGTACATTTTAAGAAAAAAAGAAAAAGAAAACTTTATTTTTTATTTCGTTTTTATTTTTTTTTACCCATTTTCATTTTATTAGCGACTTCGGTCGCATTCTTTTCTTTTTGGTTTGACTAGTTTTGTTTTTCTTGTGTTTTTAGTTTATTTTCTTTAGCGGCTTCGGCCGCAAACTTTTATTTTTTTCTTCTGGTTACAAACCAGACTTTTTCTTTTCTTTTTCTTTTGTACAGTTTAATTGAATTTTTTGGAAAAAAAAAAAGAAAGGAGTTTTTGATTTTTCTTTTATTTTAGGCAGCTTTTGAGCGCCATCTTTATTTTTTTTTTTATTTCTTTCTGTTTGTGCAAGTTTGTTCATTTTATTTATTTTTGTCTTTACTATTTTATTTACTGGTTCATCCAGGCTTTTTCTTTATTTATTTAAATTTTTTTTTTACCCTCTCTCCAAACTCCTTTCCACAACTTCCGCAGTTGGAAGTCTCAAATTTAATCCACCATGGCCGACGAAGCCAGTCGGTCTAATGTGAAGAAAGACCTGTTCGGTTCGGCGGCGAAAGCTGACCCGCCGGAGAAACCGACAAAGAAGCAGGCTAACACTAGCCCAAGTTTGAAAAAAGGTGCTAGTGTCTCGAAAAAAGACACTAGCAAAAATGTAGAAGTGCCCAAGGAGGCACAAGTCAAGACTGCCGAGGAATTGCCCTCATGTTGGAAGTCCCCCCCAAGTTGTATCTTGAACATGGCGGATTTCTTGGATAAGGCGAAGGGGTACGCCCATCTTGTTAATAAAGATGGGTTCGTCGATATTGTCCAAGAACTCGATGTGTTCTCAAAAAGAATGGTGACTATTTTTGTGGTGGACAAGAAAACTAGAAAGATTTGTCGCTCCACAAAAGACACAGTGATTAAATCACTTTTGTCCCTGGGGATAAAACCCCAAAGAGTAATAAAGGGTAGAGGGTTCTTCATGTGGGACATTCTGCTACCCACCCCAGAAGATTGCCTGGCCATGGCCAAGAAAGAACTAATCACTAAAGATTTTATCATCAGAACGGAGTATGAGGGCCGCAGGCGGACTAGGGTAGCCGTCTTTGAAGTTCCTCCTCAAATTTCGGGAGAGCTCCTGGCTGCATTTTTCTTGCAGTTCGGCCAAATTTTAGGGGCTCTCTCCGACAATTTGAACGGGGGATGGACTTTTGACATAATGCTCGACCAGAAGGCCTTCAAGTCCGTCCCCAACTGTTTGGAGTATGGCGACCGGAAAATGCCGGTCATAGTGACCGGTAGAAGACCAACTTGCTGGAGGTGTGGAGAGACTGGTCACCTTTCCTCCTCCTGCCCAGGAAAGAAGGCCCCTGGAGTTCCGGTCGCTGGCGACCAAAATCCCCCCTTGGCCGAGAAGCTAAAATCCGCGGCGCCTGTAGCGGGCCTAGCTGCGAGGCGGACCGGTGAGGAAAATCCCCCGGTTGGGCCTAGTCCCTCATTACCCCCGAAGCCGACGCCTGCCACAAGTGTGGAGAAGGAGAAGGAGGAGGGGGAATGGCGCCTCGTAGTTAGAGGCAAGGGGAAGACCCAAACAGCGGTTCTTCAGTCCCAACATGACACCAGGGACAATGTCACCTACAGCCCCATTCCCTCTACCAGCTCGGAGGGCGACGCCTCGGCGTCTTACGAATCCAATGCAACCGAAGCGCAAAAAATCAATGAACCCGGATGGAGAAAAATTTTAGACATCAAAAAGCTAAAAAACAAACTGGATGAAACGCGGGCTAAAAAGCAAAAATCGCTGGGGGCACCGGGCCCCCTATCCTCTGCCCCGTCTTCCCCTTCTGCATCTAAAAAATCTTTCTCCAAACCAGCTCCGCCCAAATCTGTATCCAACTCACCGGCTAAATCTCTACATTCGTCCAAACCTTCACCGGTGAGGACGCCGTCCGGATGGACCCCTTCAACTACTCCTAATGTCACACCTATGGTTACTCCCATTCATTCACCACTAAAAAAAAGGTACAGAAGTCCAGACTCGCAGACAACTACTGACAAGAAGAAAAAAAAGCTCAAACCTCCTTATTTCCCTGGGGAAGACGTCTGCCGCGTATCCCGGGACCAGGCGGAAAGGGTTTTCGGGCAGACACGAAACCCTAAAGAGCTGAAAATTCTGTGGAATTTTAAAAAGATCAACGATACAGATGTGGAGATGCCCGAAAATTTCCCTTCCGCACAAAGAGTACTGACCGTAATCAGAACGGGCCCGGGTACGCGGGAGATTTGGGGCATGATAGAGGAGGCCCAGTCGTCGCTCAAAACGGTGCCCCCAGCTGCCTATCTTCTTGACCCCGAATCAAATGAATCTGATCAAAAGCTGAAAGGGAGGGTCCCAGTTTTTGTTCACCCATCCCTTTATAGAGCCCTGAAACTCACCTACCCCTCGGACATCGGCGGCTTGTCTCAAGACGATACCGTCGAAAATGAGATGGCGTCCGGATCTATGGGACGAGCTGTCGGTGTCCTCACCCCAGCCATGTTCTATCCTGAAGGACAACCCTAATCGGCTTGACAATGGCTCTCTGGTTAGCTAGTTTAAATGTCCGGGGCGTGAGGTCCGAGTCTCGCAGGGCGAGGCTCACTCGTGATCTTCAGCGCCTCGGGGTGAATGTATGTTGTTTACAAGAGACCCGTTTTTCTTCTCATGATCGTGAGGACATACTGTCTAAGGGGTTCGCCGTTTATTCAGCCTGTTTTGATGGTCGTTCGAGGGGTGTCTCTTGGCTAGTGAGCAAGTCTTTGAAGGCTGCTTGTACCCTTGTCTTCGCGGATCCGGCGGGCAGACTTTGCGTGCTGGATGTTACCATAAAGGATAAGGTTCTACGTCTCATTGGGGTTTATGCGCCCAATAGCCATTCCGAGCGGCCTGCTTTGTTTCGGCAGATCGCGCCGTTCTTGACGACGTCTCGTCGGGTAGTTTTAGCGGGGGATTGGAATGCCGTCCTTGACCCCGATATAGATCGTATAGGGCATAAACAAGGTACTAACAACCCGGATGTGAAACCATTTCGGGACTTTATCGATGAGTTTGATCTTGTCGATAAGTTCCGGAATGAACACCCTCGGGAGGTAGCATGGACTTGGACAAATAGTGGCAACTCGGCTCCGGGGACGCTTGCGAGCTACCTGGACCGGGTCCTAGTTAGGAGAGTCGATGTAGGGCTCTTAGGCTGTCCAAGTTTCCATTATATAGTTTACACGGATCATAGGCTTGTCCGGGTCCGTGTAAACTTAGATAAGCCTAAGGTTAGATTGGCTGGTTACTGGAAATTGAACTGTTCCCTTTTTGGTGATCAGGGTTTCCGGGACCAGCTTTTACTAATGATCCAAAGGGAATTGACGGGTGCGGTTGTGGGAAATGCCTGGTGGGGCAAATTAAAATCCCATATTCGAACGTTTGCTGCCGATTTTAGTCGTCGACTCAATCTAGATAGATTAGCGGCGCAAACTGCTTTAGAAGATAAAGTCGATCGGGCAGTGAAATCCCGTGTTAGTGGGGACATAGCCTTAGCTAAGGCAGAGTTGTCCTCCTTGCTTATCAAGAAGGATCAAGCTCTGGTAGTTAGGGCTAGGTTAAAAAGAATGTCTTCTGAGGCAACGAATATGGCCGCTGAACTGCGTGCAGAGGAAAATCGAAGCGCGTCTAAGCGACATATCGCATGCGTCACATTGCCGGATAAGCGGACCGTGACTACAAACGCGGGCATATGTGAGGTGTTTCGGGACTACTTTCAGGATCTTTTCACCAGGGAGCCCGGTCTGAGCACTGCTCAGTTCGACGCCTATTTAGCTGACTTTCCCTGCCTTTCGGCAGCTGAAGCGGCTAGGTGCGAGGGTCCCATTACAGAGTCGGAGATCTGGGAAGCGCTGAAGCAGGTTGGCCTGGATAAGTCTCCGGGATTAGATGGTCTTCCCTACGAAGTGTACTTGAGGTTGTCGCACGTTTTTGTTCCTTTGCTGGAACTGATTTACAACCACTGGATGAAGCAGGGGTCTTTACCCCAACGCTTCACCAGGGGTGTGATCAAGTTGCTGCGTAAGGACAAGGGCGGTGGGGATGGGTTAGGGAACTTTCGCCCTTTAACGATGTTAAACACTGACTTAAAGATTTTGGCGAAGATCTTAGCCAACCGTTTGCAGCTTGTCCTGTCTAGTCTGATTGGCCCCGAACAGACTTGTGCTGTAAAGGGCAGGACTATTCAGGATAACCTTCACATGGTACGCTTGATCTTAGAAAAAGTCGACAGTGAAGCCGCGCTGATCAATTTAGATCAGTCCAAGGCCTTCGATAGGGTTGACCATCGATTTCTGGAGGCTGTCCTTTCGGCTGCCGGTTTCAGAGCCGACTTTCGCTCCTGGATCCGACTTTTGTATGCGACCCCCGGTGCGCTGGTGGAAGTGAATGGCGTAAGATCGAAGCCTTTCGTATTGTCTCGCTCCATTCGTCAAGGTTGTCCGCTCTCGCCTCTGCTTTACGTTCTTGCGTTGGAACCATTCCTTCGCAAGTTGAAGGCAAATCCGGTCCTGCGCGGAATTTCCCTGCCTGGGGCTTCCACCTCAGCCAGGTATTCTGCCTATGCTGACGACGTTTCGGTTCTTGTGTCGAGCAGAGCCGAGATTAACGAAGTCAGCAAAGAGATCAGTGGGTATGAGATGGTGACAGGGGCCAAGATCAACCGCGATAAGTCTGTGGGCTTGCGGTTGGGTGCGTGGAAGGGAGTTTCTCTTCCCGGACCTTTCCTCTGGACGGATGGGCCGATCAAGATACTCGGCGTCTGGTTCGGTCCTGATCTCCAGTTGGAAATGAATTGGTCGGAGGTGCAGGGGAAGGCCGAGATCGCGGTTAAACTGTGGTCTCGGAGGAGACTTTCCCTGAAGGGAAGGGCGGAGGTATGTGTTTCACACATATATCCTATACTCCTTTACCGACTTTCTGTGCTTCCGCTCCCGTATGCCAGACTAATGTCATTAGTCCGGACCTTGTTCTCCTTTTTGTGGAGAGACAAGGCCCCTATGGTAACTCGCGAGATCTGTTGCCTTCATCCCTCTGAGGGCGGTCTGGGTATGCCTAGCATTGAGATTCGTCAATATATGCTTCGCATTACCTTTCTAGACCGAATGTGTCGCGGATTGGATGAGGTGGGCACCTTTTGGAAAGAAGATGTCCGAAAACATTTCCCATCCCTGAGAAGTGTGCACTCGTGCGAGGAGGAGGCCGGCCGTAGACCTCGTGCCGAGTGTGCCTTCTACCGCGAATGTCGTAGTGCTTTGAAGCTCCTTTTACGGACGTCGGATGGCCTCTCCGACGCCCAGGCGTTGTCTCGTAAGGCATTGTATCGATTGTTAGTTAGGGGGTCCGTTCAAGATGATCTGATCGACGAGCTCGGTCTTACGAAGCAGGAGGCTCGCTCGATGTGGCCTTGGGCGCCTGGGTTGAAATGTCTCAATAACGATGAGGCATCACTCACCTGGCTGATGATTCGTGAGGCCCTCTGGGTCGGCAAGAGACTCTGTTCAGCAGGTTTGGAGAAATATCCAAACTGTCGTCGCTGCACTGGCGAAGTCGAGACCATTGGTCACGCCTTTTTTCAGTGCAAGACGGTAGTGCCGTTGTGCAAGTTTGTTGAAGGCCTCATGGTTCGCATGCTGCAGGGAAAGTTCTTTGTCCTGGAAGCCAGTTCTGTTTGTAGCAATGTGGTGTCGCAATTGACGAAGGCTGAACACTATGTGTTCTGTTGCTTACTAGGGATTATGAGAGTCGTGATTTGGACGACGCGTCAGAAGGGATTCCATGAGGGCGAGAAGTTCACCTCTTCCCAACTGATCTTGTACTTTAAGCATCAGCTTAAAGTCAAGATTAGGACGGAAAGGCGGCGGCTCACCTCATCGGAATTTGGCAAAAGGTGGGTGAATCTTGCGCGAATGTGTAGAGTGAAAGGGGCTGACCTAGAGTGGCACTTGGACGTCGGTTAGGTACAGGATTTGTCCTAACAGGGTTGAACATAGGCAACCCACCCTGATTTTAGGTTAGACTAGGTTTTTGAATTTGAATCTTTAGTTTTCCCTTTTTTCTAGTAAACTTAGCTAGGGTATGCATGCGCATTGGCCCCCTTTTATTTCTGTCCCTATTTTTTCTTTCGTTTAATTCCCCATCCCCTCCCTCGTTAGGTGGTCAGTGATTTCAGTTCTCTGGTGGATGCGGGGCGACTTTCGTTTCGTGTGTGTGCTTTTTCGTATTTGTTGTTGTGTATGAATGTGTGAGTGTCTGTGTGTATGCTTGGAGGAATGAATGGTTTTTTCTTATTTTTTTTCTTAGCCCCGCATTGATTTCGTCTAGTTAACTGATTTTGCTGCCACATTTATGGTTTGTGGGGGGTTTTATTACTAACACAGTTTTGTTTAGTTTTATTGTAAATAATTTAAAAGTCATATTGTACATAATCATTTGGGGTTCTTTTTAAAAATTGTTATTTTATGACCCTCCCCCCACGAACAATATTTGTACATAAGGGGACTAGTTAGGACTTCATGGAGAATTCGAGGCGTTATGGTGGACGTGGTAAGAAAGGTAGGAGTGAATGTGTTGTTTTGGTGATTGGAATATTGTTGGTTTGTTTGGGTCCGTGTCTGGGACTAGCTAAGTTTAGATTTAAGACAGAAGAAGACCGTCATTCCCCATCCCCCCTTTTTGGCCTTGTGCCACATTTTATACATTAAACTGTATAAATAAATATCTTTACACGCTGTCTCTGAGTTACGTTTTCCGTCTTTTTGTGACCAGTATTTTTGAATTTGTATAATTGTCATTTTTGTGTTGCACAGCGACGAATTTGATTCTTTTTTTGGCCACGAGGAATTGTTTGGCGACCTTTTGTGGAATCAACGATATTTTTTGAACACACCAAGACATTTTGCTAAGTTTTAATTTTTTATTATTCCATTTCTTTTGTTTGTTTTTATTTTTTGGGGGCTTCGGCCCACATAATTTTTTATTTTTTTTATTTTTTTTGTTGTTAAAAAAATAAGTACATTTTAAGAAAAAAAGAAAAAGAAAACTTTATTTTTTATTTCGTTTTTATTTTTTTTTACCCATTTTCATTTTATTAGCGACTTCGGTCGCATTCTTTTCTTTTTGGTTTGACTAGTTTTGTTTTTCTTGTGTTTTTAGTTTATTTTCTTTAGCGGCTTCGGCCGCAAACTTTTATTTTTTTCTTCTGGTTACAAACCAGACTTTTTCTTTTCTTTTTCTTTTGTACAGTTTAATTGAATTTTTTGGAAAAAAAAAAAGAAAGGAGTTTTTGATTTTTCTTTTATTTTAGGCAGCTTTTGAGCGCCATCTTTATTTTTTTTTTTATTTCTTTCTGTTTGTGCAAGTTTGTTCATTTTATTTATTTTTGTCTTTACTATTTTATTTACTGGTTCATCCAGGCTTTTTCTTTATTTATTTAAATTTTTTTTTTACCCTCTCTCCAAACTCCTTTCCACAACTTCCGCAGTTGGAAGTCTCAAATTTAATCCACCATGGCCGACGAAGCCAGTCGGTCTAATGTGAAGAAAGACCTGTTCGGTTCGGCGGCGAAAGCTGACCCGCCGGAGAAACCGACAAAGAAGCAGGCTAACACTAGCCCAAGTTTGAAAAAAGGTGCTAGTGTCTCGAAAAAAGACACTAGCAAAAATGTAGAAGTGCCCAAGGAGGCACAAGTCAAGACCGCCGAGGAATTGCCCTCATGTTGGAAGTCCCCCCCAAGTTGTATCTTGAACATGGCGGATTTCTTGGATAAGGCGAAGGGGTACGCCCATCTTGTTAATAAAGATGGGTTCGTCGATATTGTCCAAGAACTCGATGTGTTCTCAAAAAGAATGGTGACCATTTTTGTGGTGGATAAGAAAACGAGAAAGATTTGTCGCTCCACAAAAGAAACAGTGATTAAATCACTTTTGTCCCTGGGGATAAAACCCCAAAGAGTAATAAAGGGTAGAGGGTTCTTCATGTGGGACATTCTGCTGCCCACCCCAGAAGATTGCCTGGCCATGGCCAAGAAAGAGCTAATTACGAAGGATTTTATCATCAGAACGGAGTATGAGGGCCGCAGGCGGACTAGGGTAGCCGTCTTTGAAGTTCCTCCTCAAATTTCGGGAGAGCTCCTGGCTGCATTTTTTTTGCAGTTCGGCCAAATTTTAGGGGCTCTCTCCGACAATTTGAACGGGGGATGGACTTTTGACATAATGCTCGACCAGAAGGCCTTCAAGTCCGTCCCCAACTGTTTGGAGTATGGCGACCGGAAAATGCCGGTCATAGTGACCGGTAGAAGACCAACTTGCTGGAGGTGTGGAGAGACTGGTCACCTTTCCTCCTCCTGCCCAGGAAAGAAGGCCCCTGGAGTTCCGGTCGCTGGCGACCAAAATCCCCCCTTGGCCGAGAAGCTAAAATCCGCGGCGCCTGTAGTGGGCCTAGCTGCGAGGCGGACCGGTGAGGAAAATCCCCCGGTTGGGCCTAGTCCCTCATTACCCCCGAAGCCGACGCCTGCCACAAGTGTGGATAAGGAGAAGGAGGAGGGGGAATGGCGCCTCGTAGTTAGAGGCAAGGGGAAGACCCAAACAGCGGTTCTTCAGTCCCAACATGACACCAGGGACAATGTCACCTACAGCCCCATTCCCTCTACCAGCTCGGAGGGCGACGCCTCGGCGTCTTACGAATCCAATGCAACCGAAGCGCAAAAAATCAATGAACCCGGATGGAGAAAAATTTTAGACATCAAAAAGCTAAAAAACAAACTGGATGAAACGCGGGCTAAAAAGCAAAAATCGCTGGGGGCACCGGGCCCCCTATCCTCTGCCCCGTCTTCCCCTTCTGCATCTAAAAAATCTTTCTCCAAACCAGCTCCGCCCAAATCTGTATCCAACTCACCGGCAAAATCTATGCATTCGTCCAAACCTTCACCGGTGAGGACGCCGTCCGGATGGACCCCTTCAACTACTCCTAATGTCACACCAATGGTTACTCCCATTCATTCACCACTTAAAAAAAGGTACAGAAGTCCGGACTCGCAAACAACTACTGACAAGAAGAAAAAAAAGCTCAAGCCACCTTATTTTCCTGGGGAAGACGTCTGCCGCGTATCCCGGGACCAGGCGGAAAGGGTTTTCGGGCAGACTCGAAACCCTAAAGAGCTGAAAATTCTGTGGAATTTTAAAAAAATCAACGACATAGATGTGGAGATGCCCGAAAATTTCCCTTCCGCACAAAGAGTACTGACTGTAATCAGAACTGGCCCGGGTACGCGGGAGATTTGGGGCATGATAGAGGAGGCCCAGTCGTCGCTCAAAATGGTGCCCCCAGCTGCCTATCTTCTTGACCCCGAATCAAATGAATCTGATCAAAAGCTGAAAGGGAGGGTCCCAGTTTTTGTTCACCCATCCCTTTATAGAGCCCTGAAACTCACCTACCCCTCGGACATCGGCGGCTTGTCTCAAGATGACACCGTCGAAAATGAGATGGCGTCCGGATCTATGGGACGAGCTGTCGGTGTCCTCACCCCAGCCATGTTCTATCCTGAAGGACAACCCTAATCGGCTTGACAATGGCTCTCTGGTTAGCTAGTTTAAATGTCCGGGGCGTGAGGTCCGAGTCTCGCAGGGCGAGGCTCACTCGTGATCTTCAGCGCCTCGGGGTGAATGTATGTTGTTTACAAGAGACCCGTTTTTCTTCTCATGATCGTGAGGACATACTGTCTAAGGGGTTCGCCGTTTATTCAGCCTGTTTTGATGGTCGTTCGAGGGGTGTCTCTTGGCTAGTGAGCAAGTCTTTGAAGGCTGCTTGTACCCTTGTCTTCGCGGATCCGGCGGGCAGACTTTGCGTGCTGGATGTTACCATAAAGGATAAGGTTCTACGTCTCATTGGGGTTTATGCGCCCAATAGCCATTCCGAGCGGCCTGCTTTGTTTCGGCAGATCGCGCCCTTCTTGACGACGTCTCGTCGGGTAGTTTTAGCGGGGGATTGGAATGCCGTCCTTGACCCCGATATAGATCGTATAGGGCATAAACAAGGTACTAACAACCCGGATGTGAAACCATTTCGGGACTTTATCGATGAGTTTGATCTTGTCGATAAGTTCCGGAATGAACACCCTCGGGAGGTAGCATGGACTTGGACAAATAGTGGCAACTCGGCTCCGGGGACGCTTGCGAGCTACCTGGACCGGGTCCTAGTTAGGAGAGTCGATGTAGGGCTCTTAGGCTGTCCAAGTTTCCATTATATAGTTTATACGGATCATAGGCTTGTCCGGGTCCGTGTAAACTTAGATAAGCCTAAGGTTAGATTGGCTGGTTACTGGAAATTGAACTGTTCCCTTTTTGGTGATCAGGGTTTCCGGGACCAGCTGCTACTAATGATACAAAGGGAATTGACGGGTGCGGTTGTGGGAAATGCCTGGTGGGGCAAATTAAAATCTCATATTCGAACGTTTGCTGCCGATTTTAGTCGTCGACTCAATCTAGATAGATTAGCGGCGCAAACTGCTTTAGAAGATAAAGTCGATCGGGCAGTGAAATCCCGTGTTAGTGGGGACATAGCCTTAGCTAAGGCAGAGTTGTCCTCCTTGCTTATCAAGAAGGATCAAGCTCTGGTAGTTAGGGCTAGGTTAAAAAGAATGTCTTCTGAGGCAACGAATATGGCCGCTGAACTGCGTGCAGAGGAAAATCGAAGCGCGTCTAAGCGACATATCGCATGCGTCACATTGCCGGATAAGCGGACCGTGACTACAAACGCGGGCATATGTGAGGTGTTTCGGGATTACTTTCAGGATCTTTTCACCAGGGAGCCCGGTCTGAGCTCTGCTCAGTTCGACGCCTATTTAGCTGACTTTCCCTGCCTTTCGGCAGCTGAAGCGGCTAGGTGCGAGGGTCCCATTACAGAGTCGGAGATCTGGGAAGCGCTGAAGCAGGTTGGCCTGGATAAGTCTCCGGGATTAGATGGTCTTCCCTACGAAGTGTACTTGAGGTTGTCGCACGTTTTTGTTCCTTTGCTGGAACTGATTTACAACCACTGGATGAAGCAGGGGTCTTTACCCCAACGCTTCACCAGGGGTGTGATCAAGTTGCTGCGTAAGGACAAGGGCGGTGGGGATGGGTTAGGGAACTTTCGCCCTTTAACGATGTTAAACACTGACTTAAAGATTTTGGCGAAGATCTTAGCCAACCGTTTGCAGCTTGTCCTGTCTAGTCTGATTGGCCCCGAACAGACTTGTGCTGTGAAGGGCAGGACTATTCAGGATAACCTTCACATGGTACGCTTGATCTTAGAAAAAGTCGACAGTGAAGCCGCGCTGATCAATTTAGATCAGTCCAAGGCCTTCGATAGGGTTGACCATCGATTTCTGGAGGCGGTCCTTTCGGCTGCCGGTTTCAGAGCCGACTTTCGCTCCTGGATCCGACTTTTGTATGCGACCCCCGGTGCGCTGGTGGAAGTGAATGGCGTAAGATCGAAGCCTTTCGTATTGTCTCGCTCCATTCGTCAAGGTTGTCCGCTCTCGCCTCTGCTTTACGTTCTTGCGTTGGAACCATTCCTTCGCAAGTTGAAGGCAAATCCGGTCCTGCGCGGAATTTCCCTGCCTGGGGCTTCCACCTCAGCCAGGTATTCTGCCTATGCTGACGACGTTTCGGTTCTGGTGTCGAGCGGAGCCGAGATTAACGAAGTCAGCAAAGAGATCAGTGGGTATGAGATGGTGACAGGGGCCAAGATCAACCGCGATAAGTCTGTGGGCTTGCGGTTGGGTGCGTGGAAGGGAGTTTCTCTTCCCGGACCTTTCCTCTGGACGGATGGGCCGATCAAGATACTCGGCGTCTGGTTCGGTCCTGATCTCCAGTTGGAAATGAATTGGTCGGAGGTGCAGGGGAAGGCCGAGATCGCGGTTAAACTGTGGTCTCGGAGGAGACTTTCCCTGAAGGGAAGGGCGGAGGTATGTGTTTCACACATATATCCTATACTCCTTTACCGACTTTCTGTGCTTCCGCTCCCGTATGCCAGACTAATGTCATTAGTCCGGACCTTGTTCTCCTTTTTGTGGAGAGACAAGGCCCCTATGGTAACTCGCGAGATCTGTTGCCTTCATCCCTCTGAGGGCGGTCTGGGTATGCCTAGCATTGAGATTCGTCAATATATGCTTCGCATTACCTTTCTAGACCGAATGTGTCGCGGATTGGATGAGGTGGGCACCTTTTGGAAAGAAGATGTCCGAAAACATTTCCCATCCCTGAGAAGTGTGCACTCGTGCGAGGAGGAGGCCGGCCGTAGACCTCGTGCCGAGTGTGCCTTCTACCGCGAATGTCGTAGTGCTTTGAAGCTCCTTTTACGGACGTCGGATGGCCTCTCCGACGCCCAGGCGTTGTCTCGTAAGGCATTGTATCGATTGTTAGTTAGGGGGTCCGTTCAAGATGATCTGATCGACGAGCTCGGTCTTACGAAGCAGGAGGCTCGCTCGATGTGGCCTTGGGCGCCTGGGTTGAAATGTCTCAATAACGATGAGGCATCACTCACCTGGCTGATGATTCGTGAGGCCCTCTGGGTCGGCAAGAGACTCTGTTCAGCAGGTTTGGAGAAATATCCAAACTGTCGTCGCTGCACTGGCGAAGTCGAGACCATTGGTCACGCCTTTTTTCAGTGCAAGACGGTAGTGCCGTTGTGCAAGTTTGTTGAAGGCCTCATGGTTCGCATGCTGCAGGGAAAGTTCTTTGTCCTGGAAGCCAGTTCTGTTTGTAGCAATGTGGTGTCGCAATTGACGAAGGCTGAACACTATGTGTTCTGTTGCTTACTAGGGATTATGAGAGTCGTGATTTGGACGACGCGTCAGAAGGGATTCCATGAGGGCGAGAAGTTCACCTCTTCCCAACTGATCTTGTACTTTAAGCATCAGCTTAAAGTCAAGATTAGGACGGAAAGGCGGCGGCTCACCTCATCGGAATTTGGCAAAAGGTGGGTGAATCTTGCGCGAATGTGTAGAGTGAAAGGGGCTGACCTAGAGTGGCACTTGGACGTCGGTTAGGTACAGGATTTGTCCTAACAGGGTTGAACATAGGCAACCCACCCTGATTTTAGGTTAGACTAGGTTTTTGAATTTGAATCTTTAGTTTTCCCTTTTTTCTAGTAAACTTAGCTAGGGTATGCATGCGCATTGGCCCCTTTTATTTCTGTCCCTATTTTTTCTTTCGTTTAATTCCCCATCCCCTCCCTCGTTAGGTGGTCAGTGATTTCAGTTCTCTGGTGGATGCGGGGCGACTTTCGTTTCGTGTGTGTGCTTTTTCGTATTTGTTGTTGTGTATGAATGTGTGTGTGTGTCTGTGTGTATGCTTGGAGGAATGAATGGTTTTTTCTTATTTTTTCTTAGCCCCGCATTGATTTCGTCTAGTTAACTGATTTTGCTGCCACATTTATGGTTTGTGGGGGGTTTTATTACTAACACAGTTTTGTTTAGTTTTATTGTAAATATTTTTAAGTCATATTGTACAAAATCATTTGGGGTTCTTTTTAAAAATTGTTATTTTATGACCCTCCCCCCACGAACAATATTTGTACATAAGGGGACTAGTTAGGACTTCATGGAGAATTTGAGGCGTTATGGTGGACGTGGTAAGAAAGGTAGGAGTGAATGTGTTGTTTTGGTGATTGGAATATTGTTGGTTTGTTTGGGTCCGTGTCTGGGACTAGCTAAGTTTAGATTTAAGACAGAAGAAGACCGTCATTCCCCATCCCCCTTTTAGGCCTTGTGCCACATTTTATACATTAAACTGTATAAATAAATATCTTTACACGCTGTCTCTGAGTTACGTTTTCCGTCTTTTTGTGACCAGTGATTTTGAACTTGTATAATTGTCATTTTTTGTGTTGCACAGCGACGAACTTATTTTTTTTTTGGCCACGAGGAATCGTTTGGCGACCTTTGTTGGAATTACCGATATTCTTTGAACACACCAAGACATTTTGCTAAGTTTTAATTTTTTATTATTCCATTTCTTTTGTTTGTTTTTATTTTTTGGGGGCTTCGGCCCACATAATTTTTTTTATTTTTTTTATTTTTTTTGTTGTTAAAAAAAATAAGTACATTTTAAGAAAAAAAGAAAAAGAAATCTTTATTTTTTATTTCGTTTTTATTTTTTTTACCCATTTTCATTTTATTAGCGACTTCGGTCGCATTCTTTTCCTTTTTGGTTTGACTAGTTTGTTTTTCTTGTGTTTTTAGTTTATTTTCTTTAGCGGCTTCGGCCGCAAACTTTTATTTTTTTTTCTTCTGGTTACAAACCAGACTTTTTCTTTTTCTTTTGTACAGTTTAATTGAATTTTTTGAAAAAAAGAAAGGAGTTTTTTGTTTTTTCTTTTATTTTCGGCAGGCTTTCAGCGCCATCTTTATTTTTTTTATTTCTTTCTGTTTGTACAAGTTTGTTCATTTTATTTATTTTTGTCTCATTTGCCATTTTATTTACTGGTTCATCCAGGCTTTTTCTTTATTTGTTTAATTTTTTTTTTTTTTTTTTTTTTCCCAACTCCTTTCCACGGAAAAAAAACAAAAAATTGAACCCGCGTTTCTAAACTAATACACCATGGCCGACGAAGCCAGTCGGTCTAATGTGAAGAAAGACCTGTTCGGTTCGGCGGCGAAAGCTGACCCGCCGGAGAAACCGACAAAGAAGCAGGCTAACACTAGCCCAAGTTTGAAAAAAGGTGCTAGTGTCTCGAAAAAAGACACTAGCAAAAATGTAGAAGTGCCCAAGGAGGCACAAGTCAAGACCGCCGAGGAATTGCCCTCATGTTGGAAGTCCCCCCCAAGTTGTATCTTGAACATGGCGGATTTCTTGGATAAGGCGAAGGGGTACGCCCATCTTGTTAATAAAGATGGGTTCGTCGATATTGTCCAAGAACTCGATGTGTTCTCAAAAAGAATGGTGACCATTTTTGTGGTGGATAAGAAAACTAGAAAGATTTGTCGCTCCACAAAAGAAACAGTGATTAAATCACTTTTGTCCCTGGGGATAAAACCCCAAAGAGTAATAAAGGGTAGAGGGTTCTTCATGTGGGACATTCTGCTACCCACCCCAGAAGATTGCCTGGCCATGGCCAAGAAAGAGCTAATTACGAAGGATTTTATCATCAGAACGGAGTATGAGGGCCGCAGGCGGACTAGGGTAGCCGTCTTTGAAGTTCCTCCTCAAATTTCGGGAGAGCTCCTGGCTGCATTTTTCTTGCAGTTCGGCCAAATTTTAGGGGCTCTCTCCGACAATTTGAACGGGGGATGGACTTTTGACATAATGCTCGACCAGAAGGCCTTCAAGTCCGTCCCCAACTGTTTGGAGTATGGCGACCGGAAAATGCCGGTCATAGTGACCGGTAGAAGACCAACTTGCTGGAGGTGTGGAGAGACTGGTCACCTTTCCTCCTCCTGCCCAGGAAAGAAGGCCCCTGGAGTTCCGGTCGCTGGCGACCAAAATCCCCCCTTGGCCGAGAAGCTAATATCCGCGGCGCCTGTAGTGGGCCTAGCTGCGAGGCGGACCGGTGAGGAAAATCCCCCGGTTGGGCATAGTCCCTCATTACCCCCGAAGCCGACGCCTGCCACAAGTGTGGAGAAGGAGAAGGAGGAGGGGGAATGGCGCCTCGTAGTTAGAGGCAAGGGGAAGACCCAAACAGCGGTTCTTCAGTCCCAACATGACACCAGGGACAATGTCACCTACAGCCCCATTCCCTCTTCCAGCTCGGAGGGCGACGCCTCGGCGTCTTACGAATCCAATGCAACCGAAGCGCAAAAAATCAATGAACCCGGATGGAGAAAAATTTTAGACATCAAAAAACTAAAAAACAAACTGGATGAAACGCGGGCTAAAAAGCAAAAATCGCTGGGGGCACCGGGCCCCCTATCCTCTGCCCCGTCTTCCCCTTCTGCATCAAAAAAATCGTTCTCGAAACCAGCTCCGCCCAAATCTGTATCCAACTCACCGGCAAAAACTATGCATTCGTCCAAACCTTCACCGGTGAGGACGCCGTCCGGATGGACCCCTTCAACTACTCCTAATGTCACACCAATGGTTACTCCCATTCATTCACCACTAAAAAAAAGGTACAGAAGTCCAGACTCGCAGACAACTACTGACAAGAAGAAAAAAAAGCTCAAACCTCCTTATTTCCCTGGGGAAGACGTCTGCCGCGTATCCCGGGACCAGGCGGAAAGGGTTTTCGGGCAGACTCGAAACCCTAAAGAGCTGAAAATTCTGTGGAATTTTAAAAAAATCAATAATACAGATGTGGAGATGCCCGAAAATTTCCCTTCCGCACAAAGAGTACTGACCGTAATCAGAACTGGCCCGGGTACGCGGGAGATTTGGGGCATGATAGAGGAGGCCCAGTCGTCGCTCAAAATGGTGCCCCCAGCTGCCTATCTTCTTGACCCCGAATCAAATGAATCTGACCAAAAGCTGAAAGGGAGGGTCCCAGTTTTTGTTCACCCATCCCTTTATAGAGCCCTCAAACTCACCTACCCCTCGGACATCGGCGGCTTGTCTCAAGACGATACCGTCGAAAATGAGATGGCGTCCGGATCTATGGGACGAGCTGTCGGTGTCCTCACCCCAGCCATGTTCTATCCTGAAGGACAACCCTAATCGGCTTGACAATGGCTCTCTGGTTAGCTAGTTTAAATGTCCGGGGCGTGAGGTCCGAGTCTCGCAGGGCGAGGCTCACTCGTGATCTTCAGCGCCTCGGGGTGAATGTATGTTGTTTACAAGAGACCCGTTTTTCTTCTCATGATCGTGAGGACATACTGTCTAAGGGGTTCGCCGTTTTTTCAGCCTGTTTTGATGGTCGTTCGAGGGGTGTCTCTTGGCTAGTGAGCAAGTCTTTGAAGGCTGCTTGTACCCTTGTCTTCGCGGATCCGGCGGGCAGACTTTGCGTGCTGGATGTTACCATAAAGGATAAGGTTCTACGTCTCATTGGGGTTTATGCGCCCAATAGCCATTCCGAGCGGCCTGCTTTGTTTCGGCAGATCGCGCCCTTCTTGACGACGTCTCGTCGGGTAGTTTTAGCGGGGGATTGGAATGCCGTCCTTGACCCCGATATAGATCGTATAGGGCATAAACAAGGTACTAACAACCCGGATGTGAAACCATTTCGGGACTTTATCGATGAGTTTGATCTTGTCGATAAGTTCCGGAATGAACACCCTCGGGAGGTAGCATGGACTTGGACAAATAGTGGCAACTCGGCTCCGGGGACGCTTGCGAGCTACCTGGACCGGGTCCTAGTTAGGAGAGTCGATGTAGGGCTCTTAGGCTGTCCAAGTTTCCATTATATAGTTTACACGGATCATAGGCTTGTCCGGGTCCGTGTAAACTTAGATAAGCCTAAGGTTAGATTGGCTGGTTACTGGAAATTGAACTGTTCCCTTTTTGGTGATCAGGGTTTCCGGGACCAGCTGCTACTAATGATCCAAAGGGAATTGACGGGTGCGGTTGTGGGAAATGCCTGGTGGGGCAAATTAAAATCTCATATTCGAACGTTTGCTGCCGATTTTAGTCGTCGACTCAATCTAGATAGATTAGCGGCGCAAACTGCTTTAGAAGATAAAGTCGATCGGGCAGTGAAATCCCGTGTTAGTGGGGACATAGCCTTAGCTAAGGCAGAGTTGTCCTCCTTGCTTATCAAGAAGGATCAAGCTCTGGTAGTTAGGGCTAGGTTAAAAAGAATGTCTTCTGAGGCAACGAATATGGCCGCTGAACTGCGTGCAGAGGAAAATCGAAGCGCGTCTAAGCGACATATCGCATGCGTCACATTGCCGGATAAGCGGACCGTGACTACAAACGCGGGCATATGTGAGGTGTTTCGGGACTACTTTCAGGATCTTTTCACCAGGGAGCCCGGTCTGAGCTCTGCCCAGTTCGACGCCTATTTAGCTGACTTTCCCTGCCTTTCGGCGGCTGAAGCGGCTAGGTGCGAGGGTCCCATTACAGAGTCGGAGATCTGGGAAGCGCTGAAGCAGGTTGGCCTGGATAAGTCTCCGGGATTAGATGGTCTTCCCTACGAAGTGTACTTGAGGTTGTCGCACGTTTTTGTTCCTTTGCTGGAACTGATTTACAACCACTGGATGAAGCAGGGGTCTTTACCCCAACGCTTCACCAGGGGTGTGATCAAGTTGCTGCGTAAGGACAAGGGCGGTGGGGATGGGTTAGGGAACTTTCGCCCTTTAACGATGTTAAACACTGACTTAAAGATTTTGGCGAAGATCTTAGCCAACCGTTTGCAGCTTGTCCTGTCTAGTCTGGTTGGCCCCGAACAGACTTGTGCTGTGAAGGGCAGGACTATTCAGGATAACCTTCACATGGTACGCTTGATCTTAGAAAAAGTCGACAGTGAAGCCGCGCTGATCAATTTAGATCAGTCCAAGGCCTTCGATAGGGTTGACCATCGATTTCTGGAGGCTGTCCTTTCGGCTGCCGGTTTCAGAGCCGACTTTCGCTCCTGGATCCGACTTTTGTATGCGACCCCCGGTGCGCTGGTGGAAGTGAATGGGGTAAGATCGAAGCCTTTCGTATTGTCTCGCTCCATTCGTCAAGGTTGTCCGCTCTCGCCTCTGCTTTACGTTCTTGCGTTGGAACCATTCCTTCGCAAGTTGAAGGCAAATCCGGTCCTGCGCGGAATTTCCCTGCCTGGGGCTTCCACCTCAGCCAGGTATTCTGCCTATGCTGACGACGTTTCGGTTCTTGTGTCGAGCAGAGCCGAGATTGACGAAGTCAGCAAAGAGATCAGTGGGTATGAGATGGTGACAGGGGCCAAGATCAACCGCGATAAGTCTGTGGGCTTGCGGTTGGGTGCGTGGAAGGGAGTTTCTCTTCCCGGACCTTTCCTCTGGACGGATGGGCCGATCAAGATACTCGGCGTCTGGTTCGGTCCTGATCTCCAGTTGGAAATGAATTGGTCGGAGGTGCAGGGGAAGGCCGAGATCGCGGTTAAACTGTGGTCTCGGAGGAGACTTTCCCTGAAGGGAAGGGCGGAGGTATGTGTTTCACACATATATCCGATACTCCTTTACCGACTTTCTGTGCTTCCGCTCCCGTATGCCAGACTAATGTCATTAGTCCGGACCTTGTTCTCCTTTTTGTGGAGAGACAAGGCCCCTATGGTAACTCGCGAGATCTGTTGCCTTCATCCCTCTGAGGGCGGTCTGGGTATGCCTAGCATTGAGATTCGTCAATATATGCTTCGCATTACCTTTCTAGACCGAATGTGTCGCGGATTGGATGAGGTGGGCACCTTTTGGAAAGAAGATGTCCGAAAACATTTCCCATCCCTGAGAAGTGTGCACTCGTGCGAGGAGGAGGCCGGCCGTAGACCTCGTGCCGAGTGTGCCTTCTACCGCGAATGTCGTAGTGCTTTGAAGCTCCTTTTACGGACGTCGGATGGCCTCTCCGACGCCCAGGCGTTGTCTCGTAAGGCATTGTATCGATTGTTAGTTAGGGGGTCCGTTCAAGATGATCTGATCGACGAGCTCGGTCTTACGAAGCAGGAGGCTCGCTCGATGTGGCCTTGGGCGCCTGGGTTGAAATGTCTCAATAACGATGAGGCATCACTCACCTGGCTGATGATTCGTGGGGCCCTCTGGGTCGGCAAGAGACTCTGTTCAGCAGGTTTGGAGAAATATCCAAACTGTCGTCGCTGCACTGGCGAAGTCGAGACCATTGGTCACGCCTTTTTTCAGTGCAAGACGGTAGTGCCGTTGTGCAAGTTTGTTGAAGGCCTCATGGTTCGCATGCTGCAGGGAAAGTTCTTTGTCCTGGAAGCCAGTTCTGTTTGTAGCAATGTGGTGTCGCAATTGACGAAGGCTGAACACTATGTGTTCTGTTGCTTACTAGGGATTATGAGAGTCGTGATTTGGACGACGCGTCAGAAGGGATTCCATGAGGGCGAGAAGTTCACCTCTTCCCAACTGATCTTGTACTTTAAGCATCAGCTTAAAGTCAAGATTAGGACGGAAAGGCGGCGGCTCACCTCATCGGAATTTGGCAAAAGGTGGGTGAATCTTGCGCGAATGTGTAGAGTGAAAGGGGCTGACCTAGAGTGGCACTTGGACGTCGGTTAGGTACAGGATTTGTCCTAACAGGGTTGAACATAGGCAACCCACCCTGATTTTAGGTTAGACTAGGTTTTTGAATTTGAATCTTTAGTTTTCCCTTTTTTCTAGTAAACTTAGCTAGGGTATGCATGCGCATTGGCCCCTTTTATTTCTGTCCCTATTTTTTCTTTCGTTTAATTCCCCATCCCCTCCCTCGTTAGGTGGTCAGTGATTTCAGTTCTCTGGTGGATGCGGGGCGACTTTCGTTTCGTGTGTGTGCTTTTTCGTATTTGTTGTTGTGTATGAATGTGTGAGTGTCTGTGTGAATGCTTGGAGGAATGAATGTTTTTTCTTATTTTTCTAAGCCCCGCATTGATTTCGTCTAGTTAACTGATTTTGCTGCCACATTTATGGTTTGTGGGGGGTTTTATTACTAACACAGTTTTGTTTAGTTTTATTGTAAATAATTTAAAAGTCATATTGTACATAATCATTTGGGGTTCTTTTTAAAAATAATTGTTATTTTATGACCCTCCCCCCACGAACAATATTTGTACATAAGGGGACTAGTTAGGACTTCATGGAGAATTTGAGGCGTTATGGTGGACGTGGTAAGAAAGGTAGGAGTGAATGTGTTGTTTTGGTGATTGAAATATTGTTGGTTTGTTTGGGTCCGTGTCTGGGACTAGCTAAGTTTAGATTTAAGACAGAAGAAGACCGTCATTCCCCATCCCCCTTTTAGGCCTTGTGCCACATTTTATACATAAAATTTTGTATAAATAAATATCTTTACACGCTGTCTCTGAGTTACGTTTTCCGTCTTTTTGTGACCAGTGATTTTGAACTTGTATAATTGTCATTTTTTGTGTTGCACAGCGACGAACTTATTTTTTTTTTGGCCACGAGGAATCGTTTGGCGACCTTTGTTGGAATTACCGATATTCTTTGAACACACCAAGACATTTTGCTAAGTTTTAATTTTTTATTATTCCATTTCTTTTGTTTGTTTTTATTTTTTGGGGGCTTCGGCCCACATAATTTTTTTTATTTTTTTTATTTTTTTTGTTGTTAAAAAAAATAAGTACATTTTAAGAAAAAAAGAAAAAGAAATCTTTATTTTTTATTTCGTTTTTATTTTTTTTACCCATTTTCATTTTATTAGCGACTTCGGTCGCATTCTTTTCCTTTTTGGTTTGACTAGTTTGTTTTTCTTGTGTTTTTAGTTTATTTTCTTTAGCGGCTTCGGCCGCAAACTTTTATTTTTTTTTCTTCTGGTTACAAACCAGACTTTTTCTTTTTCTTTTGTACAGTTTAATTGAATTTTTTGAAAAAAAGAAAGGAGTTTTTTGTTTTTTCTTTTATTTTCGGCAGGCTTTCAGCGCCATCTTTATTTTTTTTATTTCTTTCTGTTTGTACAAGTTTGTTCATTTTATTTATTTTTGTCTCATTTGCCATTTTATTTACTGGTTCATCCAGGCTTTTTCTTTATTTGTTTAATTTTTTTTTTTTTTTTTTTTTTCCCAACTCCCTTCCACGGAAAAAAAACAAAAAATTGAACCCGCGTTTCTAAACTAATACACCATGGCCGACGAAGCCAGTCGGTCTAATGTGAAGAAAGACCTGTTCGGTTCGGCGGCGAAAGCTGACCCGCCGGAGAAACCGACAAAGAAGCAGGCTAACACTAGCCCAATTTTGAAAAAAGGTGCTAGTGTCTCGAAAAAAGACACTAGCAAAAATGTAGAAGTGCCCAAGGAGGCACAAGTCAAGACCGCCGAGGAATTGCCCTCATGTTGGAAGTCCCCCCCAAGTTGTATCTTGAACATGGCGGATTTCTTGGATAAGGCGAAGGGGTACGCCCATCTTGTTAATAAAGATGGGTTCGTCGATATTGTCCAAGAACTCGATGTGTTCTCAAAAAGAATGGTGACCATTTTTGTGGTGGATAAGAAAACGAGAAAGATTTGTCGCTCCACAAAAGACACAGTGATTAAATCACTTTTGTCCCTGGGGATAAAACCCCAAAGAGTAATAAAGGGTAGAGGGTTCTTCATGTGGGACATTCTGCTGCCCACCCCAGAAGATTGCCTGGCCATGGCCAAGAAAGAGCTAATTACGAAGGATTTTATCATCAGAACGGAGTATGAGGGCCGCAGGCGGACTAGGGTAGCCGTCTTTGAAGTTCCTCCTCAAATTTCGGGAGAGCTCCTGGCTGCATTTTTCTTGCAGTTCGGCCAAATTTTAGGGGCTCTCTCCGACAATTTGAACGGGGGATGGACTTTCGACATAATGCTCGACCAGAAGGCCTTCAAGTCCGTCCCCAACTGTTTGGAGTATGGCGACCGGAAAATGCCGGTCATAGTGACCGGTAGAAGACCAACTTGCTGGAGGTGTGGAGAGACTGGTCACCTTTCCTCCTCCTGCCCAGGAAAGAAGGCCCCTGGAGTTCCGGTCGCTGGCGACCAAAATCCCCCCTTGGCCGAGAAGCTAAAATCCGCGGCGCCTGTAGTGGGCCTAGCTGCGAGGCGGACCGGTGAGGAAAATCCCCCGGTTGGGCCTAGTCCCTCATTACCCCCGAAGCCGACGCCTGCCACAAGTGTGGAGAAGGAGAAGGAGGAGGGGGAATGGCGCCTCGTAGTTAGAGGCAAGGGGAAGACCCAAACAGCGGTTCTTCAGTCCCAACATGACACCAGGGACAATGTCACCTACAGCCCCATTCCCTCTACCAGCTCCGAGGGCGACGCCTCGGCGTCTTACGAATCCAATGCAACCGAAGCGCAAAAAATCAATGAACCCGGATGGAGGAAGATTTTAGACATTAAAAAGCTTAAACACAAACTGGATGAAACGCGGGCTAAAAAGCAAAAATCGCTGGGGGCACCGGGCCCCCTATCCTCTGCCCCGTCTTCCCCTTCTGCATCAAAAAAATCTTTCTCCAAACCAGCTCCGCCAAAATCTGTATCCAACTCACCGGCAAAATCTATGCATTCGTCCAAACCTTCACCGGTGAGGACGCCGTCCGGATGGACCCCTTCAACTACTCCTAATGTCACACCAATGGTTACTCCCATTCATTCACCACTTAAAAAAAGGTACAGAAGTCCGGACTCACAAACAACTACTGACAAGAAGAAAAAAAAGCTCAAGCCTCCTTATTTCCCTGGGGAAGACGTCTGCCGCGTATCCCGGGACCAGGCGGAAAGGGTTTTCGGGCAGACTCGAAACCCTAAAGAGCTGAAAATTCTGTGGAATTTTAAAAAAATCAACAACATAGATGTGGAGATGCCCGAAAATTTCCCTTCCGCACAAAGAGTACTGACCGTAATCAGAACTGGCCCGGGTACGCGGGAGATTTGGGGCATGATAGAGGAGGCCCAGTCGTCGCTCAAAATGGTGCCCCCAGCTGCCTATCTTCTTGACCCCGAATCAAATGAATCTGATCAAAAGCTGAAAGGGAGGGTCCCAGTTTTTGTTCACCCATCCCTTTATAGAGCCCTGAAACTCACCTACCCCTCGGACATCGGCGGCTTGTCTCAAGACGATACCGTCGAAAATGAGATGGCGTCCGGATCTATGGGACGAGCTGTCGGTGTCCTCACCCCAGCCATGTTCTATCCTGAAGGACAACCCTAATCGGCTTGACAATGGCTCTCTGGTTAGCTAGTTTAAATGTCCGGGGCGTGAGGTCCGAGTCTCGCAGGGCGAGGCTCACTCGTGATCTTCAGCGCCTCGGGGTGAATGTATGTTGTTTACAAGAGACCCGTTTTTCTTCTCATGATCGTGAGGACATACTGTCTAAGGGGTTCGCCGTTTATTCAGCCTGTTTTGATGGTCGTTCGAGGGGTGTCTCTTGGCTAGTGAGCAAGTCTTTGAAGGCTGCTTGTACCCTTGTCTTCGCGGATCCGGCGGGCAGACTTTGCGTGCTGGATGTTACCATAAAGGATAAGGTTCTACGTCTCATTGGGGTTTATGCGCCCAATAGCCATTCCGAGCGGCCTGCTTTGTTTCGGCAGATCGCGCCCTTCTTGACGACGTCTCGTCGGGTAGTTTTAGCGGGGGATTGGAATGCCGTCCTTGACCCCGATATAGATCGTATAGGGCATAAACAAGGTACTAACAACCCGGATGTGAAACCATTTCGGGACTTTATCGATGAGTTTGATCTTGTCGATAAGTTCCGGAATGAACACCCTCGGGAGGTAGCATGGACTTGGACAAATAGTGGCAACTCGGCTCCGGGGACGCTTGCGAGCTACCTGGACCGGGTCTTAGTTAGGAGAGTCGATGTAGGGCTCTTAGGCTGTCCAAGTTTCCATTATATAGTTTATACGGATCATAGGCTTGTCCGGGTCCGTGTAAACTTAGATAAGCCTAAGGTTAGATTGGCTGGTTACTGGAAATTGAACTGTTCCCTTTTTGGTGATCAGGGTTTCCGGGACCAGCTGCTACTAATGATACAAAGGGAATTGACGGGTGCGGTTGTGGGAAATGCCTGGTGGGGCAAATTAAAATCTCATATTCGAACGTTTGCTGCCGATTTTAGTCGTCGACTCAATCTAGATAGATTAGCGGCGCAAACTGCTTTAGAAGATAAAGTTGATCGGGCAGTGAAATCCCGTGTTAGTGGGGACATAGCCTTAGCTAAGGCAGAGTTGTCCTCCTTGCTTATCAAGAAGGATCAAGCTCTGGTAGTTAGGGCTAGGTTAAAAAGAATGTCTTCTGAGGCAACGAATATGGCCGCTGAACTGCGTGCAGAGGAAAATCGAAGCGCGTCTAAGCGACATATCGCATGCGTCACATTGCCGGATAAGCGGACCGTGACTACAAACGCGGGCATATGTGAGGTGTTTCGGGACTACTTTCAGGATCTTTTCACCAGGGAGCCCGGTCTGAGCTCTGCTCAGTTCGACGCCTATTTAGCTGACTTTCCCTGCCTTTCGGCAGCTGAAGCGGCTAGGTGCGAGGGTCCCATTACAGAGTCGGAGATCTGGGAAGCGCTGAAGCAGGTTGGCCTGGATAAGTCTCCGGGATTAGATGGTCTTCCCTACGAAGTGTACTTGAGGTTGTCGCACGTTTTTGTTCCTTTGCTGGAACTGATTTACAACCACTGGATGAAGCAGGGGTCTTTACCCCAACGCTTCACCAGGGGTGTGATCAAGTTGCTGCGTAAGGACAAGGGCGGTGGGGATGGGTTAGGGAACTTTCGCCCTTTAACGATGTTAAACACTGACTTAAAGATTTTGGCGAAGATCTTAGCCAACCGTTTGCAGCTTGTCCTGTCTAGTCTGATTGGCCCCGAACAGACTTGTGCTGTGAAGGGCAGGACTATTCAGGATAACCTTCACATGGTACGCTTGATCTTAGAAAAAGTCGACAGTGAAGCCGCGCTGATCAATTTAGATCAGTCCAAGGCCTTCGATAGGGTTGACCATCGATTTCTGGAGGCTGTCCTTTCGGCTGCCGGTTTCAGAGCCGACTTTCGCTCCTGGATCCGACTTTTGTATGCGACCCCCGGTGCGCTGGTGGAAGTGAATGGCGTAAGATCGAAGCCTTTCGTATTGTCTCGCTCCATTCGTCAAGGTTGTCCGCTCTCGCCTCTGCTTTACGTTCTTGCGTTGGAACCATTCCTTCGCAAGTTGAAGGCAAATCCGGTCCTGCGCGGAATTTCCCTGCCTGGGGCTTCCACCTCAGCCAGGTATTCTGCCTATGCTGACGACGTTTCGGTTCTTGTGTCGAGCAGAGCCGAGATTAACGAAGTCAGCAAAGAGATCAGTGGGTATGAGATGGTGACAGGGGCCAAGATCAACCGCGATAAGTCTGTGGGCTTGCGGTTGGGTGCGTGGAAGGGAGTTTCTCTTCCCGGACCTTTCCTCTGGACGGATGGGCCGATCAAGATACTCGGCGTCTGGTTCGGTCCTGATCTCCAGTTGGAAATGAATTGGTCGGAGGTGCAGGGGAAGGCCGAGATCGCGGTTAAACTGTGGTCTCGGAGGAGACTTTCCCTGAAGGGAAGGGCGGAGGTATGTGTTTCACACATATATCCGATACTCCTTTACTTACTTTCTGTGCTTCCGCTCCCGTATGCCAGACTAATGTCATTAGTCCGGACCTTGTTCTCCTTTTTGTGGAGAGACAAGGCCCCTATGGTAACTCGCGAGATCTGTTGCCTTCATCCCTCTGAGGGCGGTCTGGGTATGCCTAGCATTGCGATTCGTCAATATATGCTTCGCATTACCTTTCTAGACCGAATGTGTCGCGGATTGGATGAGGTGGGCACCTTTTGGAAAGAAGATGTCCGAAAACATTTCCCATCCCTGAGAAGTGTGCACTCGTGCGAGGAGGAGGCCGGCCGTAGACCTCGTGCCGAGTGTGCCTTCTACCGCGAATGTCGTAGTGCTTTGAAGCTCCTTTTACGGACGTCGGATGGCCTCTCCGACGCCCAGGCGTTGTCTCGTAAGGCATTGTATCGATTGTTAGTTAGGGGGTCCGTTCAAGATGATCTGATCGACGAGCTCGGTCTTACGAAGCAGGAGGCTCGCTCGATGTGGCCTTGGGCGCCTGGGTTGAAATGTCTCAATAACGATGAGGCATCACTCACCTGGCTGATGATTCGTGAGGCCCTCTGGGTCGGCAAGAGACTCTGTTCAGCAGGTTTGGAGAAATATCCAAACTGTCGTCGCTGCACTGGCGAAGTCGAGACCATTGGTCACGCCTTTTTTCAGTGCAAGACGGTAGTGCCGTTGTGCAAGTTTGTTGAAGGCCTCATGGTTCGCATGCTGCAGGGAAAGTTCTTTGTCCTGGAAGCCAGTTCTGTTTGTAGCAATGTGGTGTCGCAATTGACGAAGGCTGAACACTATGTGTTCTGTTGCTTACTAGGGATTATGAGAGTCGTGATTTGGACGACGCGTCAGAAGGGATTCCATGAGGGCGAGAAGTTCACCTCTTCCCAACTGATCTTGTACTTTAAGCATCAGCTTAAAGTCAAGATTAGGACGGAAAGGCGGCGGCTCACCTCATCGGAATTTGGCAAAAGGTGGGTGAATCTTGCGCGAATGTGTAGAGTGAAAGGGGCTGACCTAGAGTGGCACTTGGACGTCGGTTAGGTACAGGATTTGTCCTAACAGGGTTGAACATAGGCAACCCACCCTGATTTTAGGTTAGACTAGGTTTTTGATTTTGAATCTTTAGTTTTCCCTTTTTTCTAGTAAACTTAGCTAGGGTATGCATGCGCATTGGTCCCTCTTATTTCTGTCCCTATTTTTCTTTCGTTTAATTCCCCATCCCCTCCCTCGTTAGGTGGTCAGTGATTTCAGTTCTCTGGTGGATGCGGGGCGACTTTCGTTTCGTGTGTGTGCTTTTTCGTATTTGTTGTTGTGTATGAATGTGTGAGTGTCTGTGTGAATGCTTGGAGGAATGAATGTTTTTTCCAATTTTTTCTTAGCCCCGCATTGTTTTCGTCTAGTTAACTGATTTTGCTGCCACATTTATGGTTTGTGGGGGGTTTTATTACTAACACAGTTTTGTTTAGTTTTATTGTAAATAATTTAAAAGTCATATTGTACATAATCATTTGGGGTTCTTTTTAAAAAATTATTATTTTATGACCCTCCCCCCACGAACAATATTTGTACATAAGGGGACTAGTTAGGACTTCATGGAGAATTTGAGGCGTTATGGTGGACGTGGTAAGAAAGGTAGGAGTGAATGTGTTGTTTTGGTGATTGGAATATTGTTGGTTTGTTTGGGTCCGTGTCTGGGACTAGCTAAGTTTAGTTTTAAGACAGAAGAAGACCGTCATTCCCCATCCCCCTTTTAGGCCTTGTGCCACATTTTATACATTAAACTGTATAAATAAATATCTTTACACGCTGTCTCCGAGTTACGTTATCCGTCTTTTTGTGACCAGTTTTTTTTGAACTTGTATAATTGTAATTTTTTGTGTTGCACAGCGACAAACTTGTTTTTTTTTGGCCACGAGGAATTGTTTGGCGACCTTTTGTGGATTTAACGATATTTTTGAACACACCAAGACATTTTGCTAAGTTTTAATTGTTTATTATTCCATTTCTTTTATTTGTTTTTTATTTTTTGGGGGCTTCGGCCCACATAATTTTTTATTTTTTTATTTTTTTTGTTGTTAAAAAAAAATAAGTACATTTTAAGAAAAAAAGAAAAAGAAAACCTTATTTTTTATTTCGTTTTTATTTTTTTTACCCATTTTCATTTTATTAGCGACTTCGGTCGCATTCTTTTCTTTTTGATTTGACTAGTTTGTTTTTCTTGTGTTTTTAGTTTATTTTCTTTAGCGGCTTCGGCCGCAAACTTTTATTTTTTTTTTCTTCTGGTTACAAACCAGACTTTTTCTTTTCTTTTTCTTTTGTACTGTTTATTTGAATTTTTTGGAAAAAAAGAAAGGAGTTTTTGTTTTTTTGGCAGCCTTTGAGCGCCATCTTTATTTTTTAATCTTACCTTTTTATTTCTTTCTGTTTGTGCAAGTTTGTTCATTTTATTTTATTTTTTGTCTTTGCTATTTTATTTACTGGTTCATCCAGGCTTTTTCTTTATTTGTTTAATTTTTTTTTTTTTTTTTTTTTTTTTTTTTACCCTCTCTCCCAACTCCTTTCCACAACTTCCGCAGTTGGAAGTCTCAAATTTAATCCACCATGGCCGACGAAGCCAGTCGGTCTAATGTGAAGAAAGACCTGTTCGGTTCGGCGGCGAAAGCTGACCCGCCGGAGAAACCGACAAAGAAGCAGGCTAACACTAGCCCAAGTTTGAAAAAAGGTGCTAGTGTCTCGAAAAAAGACACTAGCAAAAATGTAGAGGTGCCCAAGGAGGCACAAGTCAAGACCGCCGAGGAATTGCCCTCATGTTGGAAGTCCCCCCCAAGTTGTATCTTGAACATGGCGGATTTCTTGGATAAGGCGAAGGGGTACGCCCATCTTGTTAATAAAGATGGGTTCGTCGATATTGTCCAAGAACTCGATGTGTTCTCAAAAAGAATGGTGACTATTTTTGTGGTGGATAAGAAAACGAGAAAGATTTGTCGCTCCACAAAAGAAACAGTGATTAAATCACTTTTGTCCCTGGGGATAAAACCCCAAAGAGTAATAAAGGGTAGAGGGTTCTTCATGTGGGACATTCTGCTGCCCACCCCAGAAGATTGCCTGGCCATGGCCAAGAAAGAGCTAATTACGAAGGATTTTATCATCAGAACGGAGTATGAGGGCCGCAGGCGGACTAGGGTAGCCGTCTTTGAAGTTCCTCCTCAAATTTCGGGAGAGCTCCTGGCTGCATTTTTCTTGCAGTTCGGCCAAATTTTAGGGGCTCTCTCCGACAATTTGAACGGGGGATGGACTTTTGACATAATGCTCGACCAGAAGGCCTTCAAGTCCGTCCCCAACTGTTTGGAGTATGGCGACCGGAAAATGCCGGTCATAGTGACCGGTAGAAGACCAACTTGCTGGAGGTGTGGAGAGACTGGTCACCTTTCCTCCTCCTGCCCAGGAAAGAAGGCCCCTGGAGTTCCGGTCGCTGGCGACCAAAATCCCCCCTTGGCCGAGAAGCTAAAATCCGCGGCGCCTGTAGTGGGCCTAGCTGCGAGGCGGACCGGTGAGGAAAATCCCCCGGTTGGGCCTAGTCCCTCATTACCCCCGAAGCCGACGCCTGCCACAAGTGTGGATAAGGAGAAGGAGGAGGGGGAATGGCGCCTCGTAGTTAGAGGCAAGGGGAAGACCCAAACAGCGGTTCTTCAGTCCCAACATGACACCAGGGACAATGTCACCTACAGCCCCATTCCCTCTACCAGCTCGGAGGGCGACGCCTCGGCGTCTTACGAATCCAATGCAACCGAAGCGCAAAAAATCAATGAACCCGGATGGAGAAAAATTTTAGACATCAAAAAGCTAAAAAACAAACTGGATGAAACGCGGGCTAAAAAGCAAAAATCGCTGGGGGCACCGGGCCCCCTATCCTCTGCCCCGTCTTCCCCTTCTGCATCTAAAAAATCTTTCTCCAAACCAGCTCCGCCCAAATCTGTATCCAACTCACCGGCAAAATCTATGCATTCGTCCAAACCTTCACCGGTGAGGACGCCGTCCGGATGGACCCCTTCAACTACTCCTAATGTCACACCAATGGTTACTCCCATTCATTCACCACTTAAAAAAAGGTACAGAAGTCCGGACTCGCAAACAACTACTGACAAGAAGAAAAAAAAGCTCAAGCCACCTTATTTTCCTGGGGAAGACGTCTGCCGCGTATCCCGGGACCAGGCGGAAAGGGTTTTCGGGCAGACTCGAAACCCTAAAGAGCTGAAAATTCTGTGGAATTTTAAAAAAATCAACGACATAGATGTGGAGATGCCCGAAAATTTCCCTTCCGCACAAAGAGTACTGACTGTAATCAGAACTGGCCCGGGTACGCGGGAGATTTGGGGCATGATAGAGGAGGCCCAGTCGTCGCTCAAAATGGTGCCCCCAGCTGCCTATCTTCTTGACCCCGAATCAAATGAATCTGATCAAAAGCTGAAAGGGAGGGTCCCAGTTTTTGTTCACCCATCCCTTTATAGAGCCCTGAAACTCACCTACCCCTCGGACATCGGCGGCTTGTCTCAAGATGACACCGTCGAAAATGAGATGGCGTCCGGATCTATGGGACGAGCTGTCGGTGTCCTCACCCCAGCCATGTTCTATCCTGAAGGACAACCCTAATCGGCTTGACAATGGCTCTCTGGTTAGCTAGTTTAAATGTCCGGGGCGTGAGGTCCGAGTCTCGCAGGGCGAGGCTCACTCGTGATCTTCAGCGCCTCGGGGTGAATGTATGTTGTTTACAAGAGACCCGTTTTTCTTCTCATGATCGTGAGGACATACTGTCTAAGGGGTTCGCCGTTTATTCAGCCTGTTTTGATGGTCGTTCGAGGGGTGTCTCTTGGCTAGTGAGCAAGTCTTTGAAGGCTGCTTGTACCCTTGTCTTCGCGGATCCGGCGGGCAGACTTTGCGTGCTGGATGTTACCATAAAGGATAAGGTTCTACGTCTCATTGGGGTTTATGCGCCCAATAGCCATTCCGAGCGGCCTGCTTTGTTTCGGCAGATCGCGCCCTTCTTGACGACGTCTCGTCGGGTAGTTTTAGCGGGGGATTGGAATGCCGTCCTTGACCCCGATATAGATCGTATAGGGCATAAACAAGGTACTAACAACCCGGATGTGAAACCATTTCGGGACTTTATCGATGAGTTTGATCTTGTCGATAAGTTCCGGAATGAACACCCTCGGGAGGTAGCATGGACTTGGACAAATAGTGGCAACTCGGCTCCGGGGACGCTTGCGAGCTACCTGGACCGGGTCCTAGTTAGGAGAGTCGATGTAGGGCTCTTAGGCTGTCCAAGTTTCCATTATATAGTTTACACGGATCATAGGCTTGTCCGGGTCCGTGTAAACTTAGATAAGCCTAAGGTTAGATTGGCTGGTTACTGGAAATTGAACTGTTCCCTTTTTGGTGATCAGGGTTTCCGGGACCAGCTTTTACTAATGATCCAAAGGGAATTGACGGGTGCGGTTGTGGGAAATGCCTGGTGGGGCAAATTAAAATCTCATATTCGAACGTTTGCTGCCGATTTTAGTCGTCGACTCAATCTAGATAGATTAGCGGCGCAAACTGCTTTAGAAGATAAAGTCGATCGGGCAGTGAAATCCCGTGTTAGTGGGGACATAGCCTTAGCTAAGGCAGAGTTGTCCTCCTTGCTTATCAAGAAGGATCAAGCTCTGGTAGTTAGGGCTAGGTTAAAAAGAATGTCTTCTGAGGCAACGAATATGGCCGCTGAACTGCGTGCAGCGGAAAATCGAAGCGCGTCTAAGCGACATATCGCATGCGTCACATTGCCGGATAAGCGGACCGTGACTACAAACGCGGGCATATGTGAGGTGTTTCGGGACTACTTTCAGGATCTTTTCACCAGGGAGCCCGGTCTGAGCTCTGCTCAGTTCGACGCCTATTTAGCTGACTTTCCCTGCCTTTCGGCAGCTGAAGCGGCTAGGTGCGAGGGTCCCATTACAGAGTCGGAGATCTGGGAAGCGCTGAAGCAGGTTGGCCTGGATAAGTCTCCGGGATTAGATGGTCTTCCCTACGAAGTGTACTTGAGGTTGTCGCACGTTTTTGTTCCTTTGCTGGAACTGATTTACAACCACTGGATGAAGCAGGGGTCTTTACCCCAACGCTTCACCAGGGGTGTGATCAAGTTGCTGCGTAAGGACAAGGGCGGTGGGGATGGGTTAGGGAACTTTCGCCCTTTAACGATGTTAAACACTGACTTAAAGATTTTGGCGAAGATCTTAGCCAACCGTTTGCAGCTTGTCCTGTCTAGTCTGATTGGCCCCGAACAGACTTGTGCTGTGAAGGGCAGGACTATTCAGGATAACCTTCACATGGTACGCTTGATCTTAGAAAAAGTCGACAGTGAAGCCGCGCTGATCAATTTAGATCAGTCCAAGGCCTTCGATAGGGTTGACCATCGATTTCTGGAGGCTGTCCTTTCGGCTGCCGGTTTCAGAGCCGACTTTCGCTCCTGGATCCGACTTTTGTATGCGACCCCCGGTGCGCTGGTGGAAGTGAATGGCGTAAGATCGAAGCCTTTCGTATTGTCTCGCTCCATTCGTCAAGGTTGTCCGCTCTCGCCTCTGCTTTACGTTCTTGCGTTGGAACCATTCCTTCGCAAGTTGAAGGCAAATCCGGTCCTGCGCGGAATTTCCCTGCCTGGGGCTTCCACCTCAGCCAGGTATTCTGCCTATGCTGACGACGTTTCGGTTCTTGTGTCGAGCAGAGCCGAGATTGACGAAGTCAGCAAAGAGATCAGTGGGTATGAGATGGTGACAGGGGCCAAGATCAACCGCGATAAGTCTGTGGGCTTGCGGTTGGGTGCGTGGAAGGGAGTTTCTCTTCCCGGACCTTTCCTCTGGACGGATGGGCCGATCAAGATACTCGGCGTCTGGTTCGGTCCTGATCTCCAGTTGGAAATGAATTGGTCGGAGGTGCAGGGGAAGGCCGAGATCGCGGTTAAACTGTGGTCTCGGAGGAGACTTTCCCTGAAGGGAAGGGCGGAGGTATGTGTTTCACACATATATCCTATACTCCTTTACCGACTTTCTGTGCTTCCGCTCCCGTATGCCAGACTAATGTCATTAGTCCGGACCTTGTTCTCCTTTTTGTGGAGAGACAAGGCCCCTATGGTAACTCGCGAGATCTGTTGCCTTCATCCCTCTGAGGGCGGTCTGGGTATGCCTAGCATTGAGATTCGTCAATATATGCTTCGCATTACCTTTCTAGACCGAATGTGTCGCGGATTGGATGAGGTGGGCACCTTTTGGAAAGAAGATGTCCGAAAACATTTCCCATCCCTGAGAAGTGTGCACTCGTGCGAGGAGGAGGCCGGCCGTAGACCTCGTGCCGAGTGTGCCTTCTACCGCGAATGTCGTAGTGCTTTGAAGCTCCTTTTACGGACGTCGGATGGCCTCTCCGACGCCCAGGCGTTGTCTCGTAAGGCATTGTATCGATTGTTAGTTAGGGGGTCCGTTCAAGATGATCTGATCGACGAGCTCGGTCTTACGAAGCAGGAGGCTCGCTCGATGTGGCCTTGGGCGCCTGGGTTGAAATGTCTCAATAACGATGAGGCATCACTCACCTGGCTGATGATTCGTGAGGCCCTCTGGGTCGGCAAGAGACTCTGTTCAGCAGGTTTGGAGAAATATCCAAACTGTCGTCGCTGCACTGGCGAAGTCGAGACCATTGGTCACGCCTTTTTTCAGTGCAAGACGGTAGTGCCGTTGTGCAAGTTTGTTGAAGGCCTCATGGTTCGCATGCTGCAGGGAAAGTTCTTTGTCCTGGAAGCCAGTTCTGTTTGTAGCAATGTGGTGTCGCAATTGACGAAGGCTGAACACTATGTGTTCTGTTGCTTACTAGGGATTATGAGAGTCGTGATTTGGACGACGCGTCAGAAGGGATTCCATGAGGGCGAGAAGTTCACCTCTTCCCAACTGATCTTGTACTTTAAGCATCAGCTTAAAGTCAAGATTAGGACGGAAAGGCGGCGGCTCACCTCATCGGAATTTGGCAAAAGGTGGGTGAATCTTGCGCGAATGTGTAGAGTGAAAGGGGCTGACCTAGAGTGGCACTTGGACGTCGGTTAGGTACAGGATTTGTCCTAACAGGGTTGAACATAGGCAACCCACCCTGATTTTAGCTTAGACTAGGTTTTTGAATTTGAATCTTTAGTTTTCCCTTTTTTCTAGTAAACTTAGCTAGGGTATGCATGCGCATTGGCCCCTTTTATTTCTGTCCCTATTTTTTCTTTCGTTTAATTCCCCATCCCCTCCCTCGTTAGGTGGTCAGTGATTTCAGTTCTCTGGTGGATGCGGGGCGACTTTCGTTTCGTGTGTGTGCTTTTTCGTATTTGTTGTTGTGTATGAATGTGTGAGTGTCTGTGTGAATGCTTGGAGGAATGAATGGTTTTTTCTTATTTTTTTCTTAGCCCCGCATTGATTTCGTCTAGTTAACTGATTTTGCTGCCACATTTATGGTTTGTGGGGGGTTTTATTACTAACACAGTTTTGTTTAGTTTTATTGTAAATAATTTAAAAGTCATATTGTACATAATCATTTGGGGTTCTTTTTAAAAAAAATTGTTATTTTATGACCCTCCCCCCACGAACAATATTTGTACATAAGGGGACTAGTTAGGACTTCATGGAGAATTTGAGGCGTTATGGTGGACGTGGTAAGAAAGGTAGGAGTGAATGTGTTGTTTTTGGTGATTGGAAATTGTTGGTTTGTTTGGGTCCGTGTCTGGGACTAGCTAAGTTTAGATTTAAGACAGAAGAAGACCGTCATTCCCCATCCCCCTTTTAGGCCTTGTGCCACATTTTATACATAAAATTTTGTATAAATAAATATCTTTACACGCTGTCTCCGAGTTACGTTATCCGTCTTTTTGTGACCAGTTTTTTTTGAACTTGTATAATTGTAATTTTTTGTGTTGCACAGCGACAAACTTGTTTTTTTTTGGCCACGAGGAATTGTTTGGCGACCTTTTGTGGATTTAACGATATTTTTGAACACACCAAGACATTTTGCTAAGTTTTAATTTTTTATTATTCCATTTCTTTTATTTGTTTTTTATTTTTTGGGGGCTTCGGCCCACATAATTTTTTATTTTTTTATTTTTTTTGTTGTTAAAAAAAAATAAGTACATTTTAAGAAAAAAAGAAAAAGAAAACCTTATTTTTTATTTCGTTTTTATTTTTTTTACCCATTTTCATTTTATTAGCGACTTCGGTCGCATTCTTTTCTTTTTGATTTGACTAGTTTGTTTTTCTTGTGTTTTTAGTTTATTTTCTTTAGCGGCTTCGGCCGCAAACTTTTATTTTTTTTTTCTTCTGGTTACAAACCAGACTTTTTCTTTTCTTTTTCTTTTGTACTGTTTATTTGAATTTTTTGGAAAAAAAGAAAGGAGTTTTTGTTTTTTTGGCAGCCTTTGAGCGCCATCTTTATTTTTTAATCTTACCTTTTTATTTCTTTCTGTTTGTGCAAGTTTGTTCATTTTATTTTATTTTTTGTCTTTGCTATTTTATTTACTGGTTCATCCAGGCTTTTTCTTTATTTGTTTAATTTTTTTTTTTTTTTTTTTTTTTTTTTTTACCCTCTCTCCCAACTCCTTTCCACAACTTCCGCAGTTGGAAGTCTCAAATTTAATCCACCATGGCCGACGAAGCCAGTCGGTCTAATGTGAAGAAAGACCTGTTCGGTTCGGCGGCGAAAGCTGACCCGCCGGAGAAACCGACAAAGAAGCAGGCTAACACTAGCCCAAGTTTGAAAAAAGGTGCTAGTGTCTCGAAAAAAGACACTAGCAAAAATGTAGAAGTGCCCAAGGAGGCACAAGTCAAGACCGCCGAGGAATTGCCCTCATGTTGGAAGTCCCCCCCAAGTTGTATCTTGAACATGGCGGATTTCTTGGATAAGGCGAAGGGGTACGCCCATCTTGTTAATAAAGATGGGTTCGTCGATATTGTCCAAGAACTCGATGTGTTCTCAAAAAGAATGGTGACCATTTTTGTGGTGGATAAGAAAACGAGAAAGATTTGTCGCTCCACAAAAGACACAGTGATTAAATCACTTTTGTCCCTGGGGATAAAACCCCAAAGAGTAATAAAGGGTAGAGGGTTCTTCATGTGGGACATTCTGTTACCCACCCCAGAAGATTGCCTGGCCATGGCCAAGAAAGAACTAATTACGAAGGATTTTATCATCAGAACGGAGTATGAGGGCCGCAGGCGGACTAGGGTAGCCGTCTTTGAAGTTCCTCCTCAAATTTCGGGAGAGCTCCTGGCTGCATTTTTTTTGCAGTTCGGCCAAATTTTAGGGGCTCTCTCCGACAATTTGAACGGGGGATGGACTTTCGACATAATGCTCGACCAGAAGGCCTTCAAGTCCGTCCCCAACTGTTTGGAGTATGGCGACCGGAAAATGCCGGTCATAGTGACCGGTAGAAGACCAACTTGCTGGAGGTGTGGAGAGACTGGTCACCTTTCCTCCTCCTGCCCAGGAAAGAAGGCCCCTGGAGTTCCGGTCGCTGGCGACCAAAATCCCCCCTTGGCCGAGAAGCTAAAATCCGCGGCGCCTGTAGTGGGCCTAGCTGCGAGGCGGACCGGTGAGGAAAATCCCCCGGTTGGGCCTAGTCCCTCATTACCCCCGAAGCCGACGCCTGCCACAAGTGTGGAGAAGGAGAAGGAGGAGGGGGAATGGCGCCTCGTAGTTAGAGGCAAGGGGAAGACCCAAACAGCGGTTCTTCAGTCCCAACATGACACCAGGGACAATGTCACCTACAGCCCCATTCCCTCTACCAGCTCTGAGGGCGACGCCTCGGCGTCTTACGAATCCAAAGCAACCGAAGCGCAAAAACTCAATGAACCGGGCTGGAGGAAGATTTTAGACATCAAAAAGCTAAAAGACAAACTGGATGAAACGCGGGCTAAAAAGCAAAAATCGCTGGGGGCACCGGGCCCCCTATCCTCTGCCCCGTCTTCCCCTTCTTCATCTAAAAAGTCTTTCTTAAAACCACCTCCGCCCAAATCTGCATCAAGCTCACCAGCAAAATCGCGTCATTCTTCTAAACCTTCGCCAGTGAGGACGCCTACCGGGTGGACACCATCTACCACCCCCAATGTCTCACCCATGTCAACTCCCATACATTCACCTCAAAAAAAAAGATTAAGAAGTCCAGACGCTCAATCCATTACTGACAAGAAAAAGAAAAAAATCAAACCACCATATCTCCCAGGGGAAGACGTCTGCCGCGTACCCCGGGACCAAGCAGAAAGGGTTTTTGGCCAAACACGCAACCCAAAAGATCTGAAGATTCTTTGGAATTTTAAAAAAGTAAATGGCCTAGATGTGGAGAATCCGAACAACTTCCCTTCGGCCTCAAGAATCCTGACTGTTATTAGATCTGGCCCGGGTACGCGGGAGATTTGGGGCATGATAGAGGAGGCCCAGTCGTCGCTCAAAATGGTGCCCCCAGCTGCCTATCTTCTTGACCCCGAATCAAATGAATCTGATCAAAAGCTGAAAGGGAGGGTCCCAGTTTTTGTTCACCCATCCCTTTATAGAGCCCTGAAACTCACCTACCCCTCGGACATCGGCGGCTTGTCTCAAGACGATACCGTCGAAAATGAGATGGCGTCCGGATCTATGGGACGAGCTGTCGGTGTCCTCACCCCAGCCATGTTCTATCCTGAAGGACAACCCTAATCGGCTTGACAATGGCTCTCTGGTTAGCTAGTTTAAATGTCCGGGGCGTGAGGTCCGAGTCTCGCAGGGCGAGGCTCACTCGTGATCTTCAGCGCCTCGGGGTGAATGTATGTTGTTTACAAGAGACCCGTTTTTCTTCTCATGATCGTGAGGACATACTGTCTAAGGGGTTCGCCGTTTATTCAGCCTGTTTTGATGGTCGTTCGAGGGGTGTCTCTTGGCTAGTGAGCAAGTCTTTGAAGGCTGCTTGTACCCTTGTCTTCGCGGATCCGGCGGGCAGACTTTGCGTGCTGGATGTTACCATAAAGGATAAGGTTCTACGTCTCATTGGGGTTTATGCGCCCAATAGCCATTCCGAGCGGCCTGCTTTGTTTCGGCAGATCGCGCCCTTCTTGACGACGTCTCGTCGGGTAGTTTTAGCGGGGGATTGGAATGCCGTCCTTGACCCCGATATAGATCGTATAGGGCATAAACAAGGTACTAACAACCCGGATGTGAAACCATTTCGGGACTTTATCGATGAGTTTGATCTTGTCGATAAGTTCCGGAATGAACACCCTCGGGAGGTAGCATGGACTTGGACAAATAGTGGCAACTCGGCTCCGGGGACGCTTGCGAGCTACCTGGACCGGGTCCTAGTTAGGAGAGTCGATGTAGGGCTCTTAGGCTGTCCAAGTTTCCATTATATAGTTTATACGGATCATAGGCTTGTCCGGGTCCGTGTAAACTTAGATAAGCCTAAGGTTAGATTGGCTGGTTACTGGAAATTGAACTGTTCCCTTTTTGGTGATCAGGGTTTCCGGGACCAGCTTTTACTAATGATCCAAAGGGAATTGACGGGTGCGGTTGTGGGAAATGCCTGGTGGGGCAAATTAAAATCTCATATTCGAACGTTTGCTGCCGATTTTAGTCGTCGACTCAATCTAGATAGATTAGCGGCGCAAACTGCTTTAGAAGATAAAGTCGATCGGGCAGTGAAATCCCGTGTTAGTGGGGACATAGCCTTAGCTAAGGCAGAGTTGTCCTCCTTGCTTATCAAGAAGGATCAAGCTCTGGTAGTTAGGGCTAGGTTAAAAAGAATGTCTTCTGAGGCAACGAATATGGCCGCTGAACTGCGTGCAGAGGAAAATCGAAGCGCGTCTAAGCGACATATCGCATGCGTCACATTGCCGGATAAGCGGACCGTGACTACAAACGCGGGCATATGTGAGGTGTTTCGGGATTACTTTCAGGATCTTTTCACCAGGGAGCCCGGTCTGAGCTCTGCTCAGTTCGACGCCTATTTAGCTGACTTTCCCTGCCTTTCGGCAGCTGAAGCGGCTAGGTGCGAGGGTCCCATTACAGAGTCGGAGATCTGGGAAGCGCTGAAGCAGGTTGGCCTGGATAAGTCTCCGGGATTAGATGGTCTTCCCTACGAAGTGTACTTGAGGTTGTCGCACGTTTTTGTTCCTTTGCTGGAACTGATTTACAACCACTGGATGAAGCAGGGGTCTTTACCCCAACGCTTCACCAGGGGTGTGATCAAGTTGCTGCGTAAGGACAAGGGCGGTGGGGATGGGTTAGGGAACTTTCGCCCTTTAACGATGTTAAACACTGACTTAAAGATTTTGGCGAAGATCTTAGCCAACCGTTTGCAGCTTGTCCTGTCTAGTCTGATTGGCCCCGAACAGACTTGTGCTGTGAAGGGCAGGACTATTCAGGATAACCTTCACATGGTACGCTTGATCTTAGAAAAAGTCGACAGTGAAGCCGCGCTGATCAATTTAGATCAGTCCAAGGCCTTCGATAGGGTTGACCATCGATTTCTGGAGGCTGTCCTTTCGGCTGCCGGTTTCAGAGCCGACTTTCGCTCCTGGATCCGACTTTTGTATGCGACCCCCGGTGCGCTGGTGGAAGTGAATGGCGTAAGATCGAAGCCTTTCGTATTGTCTCGCTCCATTCGTCAAGGTTGTCCGCTCTCGCCTCTGCTTTACGTTCTTGCGTTGGAACCATTCCTTCGCAAGTTGAAGGCAAATCCGGTCCTGCGCGGAATTTCCCTGCCTGGGGCTTCCACCTCAGCCAGGTATTCTGCCTATGCTGACGACGTTTCGGTTCTTGTGTCGAGCAGAGCCGAGATTAACGAAGTCAGCAAAGAGATCAGTGGGTATGAGATGGTGACAGGGGCCAAGATCAACCGCGATAAGTCTGTGGGCTTGCGGTTGGGTGCGTGGAAGGGAGTTTCTCTTCCCGGACCTTTCCTCTGGACGGATGGGCCGATCAAGATACTCGGCGTCTGGTTCGGTCCTGATCTCCAGTTGGAAATGAATTGGTCGGAGGTGCAGGGGAAGGCCGAGATCGCGGTTAAACTGTGGTCTCGGAGGAGACTTTCCCTGAAGGGAAGGGCGGAGGTATGTGTTTCACACATATATCCTATACTCCTTTACCGACTTTCTGTGCTTCCGCTCCCGTATGCCAGACTAATGTCATTAGTCCGGACCTTGTTCTCCTTTTTGTGGAGAGACAAGGCCCCTATGGTAACTCGCGAGATCTGTTGCCTTCATCCCTCTGAGGGCGGTCTGGGTATGCCTAGCATTGAGATTCGTCAATATATGCTTCGCATTACCTTTCTAGACCGAATGTGTCGCGGATTGGATGAGGTGGGCACCTTTTGGAAAGAAGATGTCCGAAAACATTTCCCATCCCTGAGAAGTGTGCACTCGTGCGAGGAGGAGGCCGGCCGTAGACCTCGTGCCGAGTGTGCCTTCTACCGCGAATGTCGTAGTGCTTTGAAGCTCCTTTTACGGACGTCGGATGGCCTCTCCGACGCCCAGGCGTTGTCTCGTAAGGCATTGTATCGATTGTTAGTTAGGGGGTCCGTTCAAGATGATCTGATCGACGAGCTCGGTCTTACGAAGCAGGAGGCTCGCTCGATGTGGCCTTGGGCGCCTGGGTTGAAATGTCTCAATAACGATGAGGCATCACTCACCTGGCTGATGATTCGTGAGGCCCTCTGGGTCGGCAAGAGACTCTGTTCAGCAGGTTTGGAGAAATATCCAAACTGTCGTCGCTGCACTGGCGAAGTCGAGACCATTGGTCACGCCTTTTTTCAGTGCAAGACGGTAGTGCCGTTGTGCAAGTTTGTTGAAGGCCTCATGGTTCGCATGCTGCAGGGAAAGTTCTTTGTCCTGGAAGCCAGTTCTGTTTGTAGCAATGTGGTGTCGCAATTGACGAAGGCTGAACACTATGTGTTCTGTTGCTTACTAGGGATTATGAGAGTCGTGATTTGGACGACGCGTCAGAAGGGATTCCATGAGGGCGAGAAGTTCACCTCTTCCCAACTGATCTTGTACTTTAAGCATCAGCTTAAAGTCAAGATTAGGACGGAAAGGCGGCGGCTCACCTCATCGGAATTTGGCAAAAGGTGGGTGAATCTTGCGCGAATGTGTAGAGTGAAAGGGGCTGACCTAGAGTGGCACTTGGACGTCGGTTAGGTACAGGATTTGTCCTAACAGGGTTGAACATAGGCAACCCACCCTGATTTTAGGTTAGACTAGGTTTTTGAATTTGAATCTTTAGTTTTCCCTTTTTTCTAGTAAACTTAGCTAGGGTATGCATGCGCATTGGCCCCCTTTTATTTCTGTCCCTATTTTTTCTTTCGTTTAATTCCCCATCCCCTCCCTCGTTAGGTGGTCAGTGATTTCAGTTCTCTGGTGGATGCGGGGCGACTTTCGTTTCGTGTGTGTGCTTTTTCGTATTTGTTGTTGTGTATGAATGTGTGAGTGTCTGTGTGTATGCTTGGAGGAATGAATGGTTTTTTCTTATTTTTTTTTCTTAGCCCCGCATTGATTTCGTCTAGTTAACTGATTTTGCTGCCACATTTATGGTTTGTGGGGGGTTTTATTACTAACACAGTTTTGTTTAGTTTTATTGTAAATAATTTAAAAGTCATATTGTACATAATCATTTGGGGTTCTTTTTAAAAATTGTTATTTTATGACCCTCCCCCCACGAACAATATTTGTACATAAGGGGACTAGTTAGGACTTCATGGAGAATTCGAGGCGTTATGGTGGACGTGGTAAGAAAGGTAGGAGTGAATGTGTTGTTTTGGTGATTGGAATATTGTTGGTTTGTTTGGGTCCGTGTCTGGGACTAGCTAAGTTTAGATTTAAGACAGAAGAAGACCGTCATTCCCCATCCCCCCTTTTTGGCCTTGTGCCACATTTTATACATTAAACTGTATAAATAAATATCTTTACACGCTGTCTCCGAGTTACGTTATCCGTCTTTTTGTGACCAGTTTTTTTTTAAACTTGTATAATTGTAATTTTTTGTGTTGCACAGCGACAAACTTGTTTTTTTTTGGCCACGAGGAATTGTTTGGCGACCTTTTGTGGATTTAACGATATTTTTGAACACACCAAGACATTTTGCTAAGTTTTAATTTTTTATTATTCCATTTCTTTTATTTGTTTTTTATTTTTTGGGGGCTTCGGCCCACATAATTTTTTATTTTTTTATTTTTATTGTTGTTAAAAAAAAATAAGTACATTTTAAGAAAAAAAGAAAAAGAAAACCTTATTTTTTATTTCGTTTTTATTTTTTTTACCCATTTTCATTTTATTAGCGACTTCGGTCGCATTCTTTTCTTTTTGATTTGACTAGTTTGTTTTTCTTGTGTTTTTAGTTTATTTTCTTTAGCGGCTTCGGCCGCAAACTTTTATTTTTTTTTTCTTCTGGTTACAAACCAGACTTTTTCTTTTCTTTTTCTTTTGTACTGTTTATTTGAATTTTTTGGAAAAAAAGAAAGGAGTTTTTGTTTTTTTGGCAGCCTTTGAGCGCCATCTTTATTTTTTAATCTTACCTTTTTATTTCTTTCTGTTTGTGCAAGTTTGTTCATTTTATTTTATTTTTTGTCTTTGCTATTTTATTTACTGGTTCATCCAGGCTTTTTCTTTATTTGTTTAATTTTTTTTTTTTTTTTTTTTTTTTTTTACCCTCTCTCCCAACTCCTTTCCACAACTTCCGCAGTTGGAAGTCTCAAATTTAATCCACCATGGCCGACGAAGCCAGTCGGTCTAATGTGAAGAAAGACCTGTTCGGTTCGGCGGCGAAAGCTGACCCGCCGGAGAAACCGACAAAGAAGCAGGCTAACACTAGCCCAAGTTTGAAAAAAGGTGCTAGTGTCTCGAAAAAAGACACTAGCAAAAATGTAGAAGTGCCCAAGGAGGCACAAGTCAAGACCGCCGAGGAATTGCCCTCATGTTGGAAGTCCCCCCCAAGTTGTATCTTGAACATGGCGGATTTCTTGGATAAGGCGAAGGGGTACGCCCATCTTGTTAATAAAGATGGGTTCGTCGATATTGTCCAAGAACTCGATGTGTTCTCAAAAAGAATGGTGACTATTTTTGTGGTGGATAAGAAAACGAGAAAGATTTGTCGCTCCACAAAAGACACAGTGATTAAATCACTTTTGTCCCTGGGGATAAAACCCCAAAGAGTAATAAAGGGTAGAGGGTTCTTCATGTGGGACATTCTGCTGCCCACCCCAGAAGATTGCCTGGCCATGGCCAAGAAAGAGCTAATTACGAAGGATTTTATCATCAGAACGGAGTATGAGGGCCGCAGGCGGACTAGGGTAGCCGTCTTTGAAGTTCCTCCTCAAATTTCGGGAGAGCTCCTGGCTGCATTTTTCTTGCAGTTCGGCCAAATTTTAGGGGCTCTCTCTGACAATTTGAACGGGGGATGGACTTTTGACATAATGCTCGACCAGAAGGCCTTCAAGTCCGTCCCCAACTGTTTGGAGTATGGCGACCGGAAAATGCCGGTCATAGTGACCGGTAGAAGACCAACTTGCTGGAGGTGTGGAGAGACTGGTCACCTTTCCTCCTCCTGCCCAGGAAAGAAGGCCCCTGGAGTTCCGGTCGCTGGCGACCAAAATCCCCCCTTGGCCGAGAAGCTAAAATCCGCGGCGCCTGTAGTGGGCCTAGCTGCGAGGCGGACCGGTGAGGAAAATCCCCCGGTTGGGCATAGTCCCTCATTACCCCCGAAGCCGACGCCTGCCACAAGTGTGGAGAAGGAGAAGGAGGAGGGGGAATGGCGCCTCGTAGTTAGAGGCAAGGGGAAGACCCAAACAGCGGTTCTTCAGTCCCAACATGACACCAGGGACAATGTCACCTACAGCCCCATTCCCTCTACCAGCTCCGAGGGCGACGCCTCGGCGTCTTACGAATCCAATGCTACCGAAGCGCAAAAAATCAATGAACCAGGCTGGAGGAAAATTTTAGACATCAAGAAGCTAAAAGACAAACTGGATGCAACGCGGGCTAAAAAGCAAAAATCACTGGGGGCACCGGGCCCCCTATCCTCTGCCCCGTCTTCCCCTTCTTCATCTAAAAAGTCTTTCTTAAAACCACCTCCGCCCAAATCTGCATCAAGCTCACCAGCAAAATCGCGTCATTCTTCTAAACCTTCGCCAGTGAGGACGCCTACCGGGTGGACTCCATCTACCACCCCCAATGTCTCACCCATGTCAACTCCCATACATTCACCTCAAAAAAAAAGATTAAGAAGTCCAGACGCTCAATCCATTACTGACAAGAAAAAGAAAAAAATCAAACCACCATATCTCCCAGGGGAAGACGTCTGCCGCGTACCCCGGGACCAAGCAGAAAGGGTTTTTGGCCAAACACGCAACCCAAAAGATCTGAAGATTCTTTGGAATTTTAAAAAAGTAAATGGCCTAGATGTGGAGAATCCGAACAACTTCCCTTCGGCCTCAAGAATCCTGACTGTTATTAGATCTGGCCCGGGTACGCGGGAGATTTGGGGCATGATAGAGGAGGCCCAGTCGTCGCTCAAAATGGTGCCCCCAGCTGCCTATCTTCTTGACCCCGAATCAAATGAATCTGACCAAAAGCTGAAAGGGAGGGTCCCAGTTTTTGTTCACCCATCCCTTTATAGAGCCCTCAAACTCACCTACCCCTCGGACATCGGCGGCTTGTCTCAAGATGACACCGTCGAAAATGAGATGGCGTCCGGATCTATGGGACGAGCTGTCGGTGTCCTCACCCCAGCCATGTTCTATCCTGAAGGACAACCCTAATCGGCTTGACAATGGCTCTCTGGTTAGCTAGCTTAAATGTCCGGGGCGTGAGGTCCGAGTCTCGCAGGGCGAGGCTCACTCGTGATCTTCAGCGCCTCGGGGTGAATGTATGTTGTATACAAGAGACCCGTTTTTCTTCTCATGATCGTGAGGACATACTGTCTAAGGGGTTCGCCGTTTATTCAGCCTGTTTTGATGGTCGTTCGAGGGGTGTCTCTTGGCTAGTGAGCAAGTCTTTGAAGGCTGCTTGTACCCTTGTCTTCGCGGATCCGGCGGGCAGACTTTGCGTGCTGGATGTTACCATAAAGGATAAGGTTCTACGTCTCATTGGGGTTTATGCGCCCAATAGCCATTCCGAGCGGCCTGCTTTGTTTCGGCAGATCGCGCCGTTCTTGACGACGTCTCGTCGGGTAGTTTTAGCGGGGGATTGGAATGCCGTCCTTGACCCCGATATAGATCGTATAGGGCATAAACAAGGTACTAACAACCCGGATGTGAAACCATTTCGGGACTTTATCGATGAGTTTGATCTTGTCGATAAGTTCCGGAATGAACACCCTCGGGAGGTAGCATGGACTTGGACAAATAGTGGCAACTCGGCTCCGGGGACGCTTGCGAGCTACCTGGACCGGGTCTTAGTTAGGAGAGTCGATGTAGGGCTCTTAGGCTGTCCAAGTTTCCATTATATAGTTTATACGGATCATAGGCTTGTCCGGGTCCGTGTAAACTTAGATAAGCCTAAGGTTAGATTGGCTGGTTACTGGAAATTGAACTGTTCCCTTTTTGGTGATCAGGGTTTCCGGGACCAGCTTTTACTAATGATCCAAAGGGAATTGACGGGTGCGGTTGTGGGAAATGCCTGGTGGGGCAAATTAAAATCCCATATTCGAACGTTTGCTGCCGATTTTAGTCGTCGACTCAATCTAGATAGATTAGCGGCGCAAACTGCTTTAGAAGATAAAGTTGATCGGGCAGTGAAATCCCGTGTTAGTGGGGACATAGCCTTAGCTAAGGCAGAGTTGTCCTCCTTGCTTATCAAGAAGGATCAAGCTCTGGTAGTTAGGGCTAGGTTAAAAAGAATGTCTTCTGAGGCAACGAATATGGCCGCTGAACTGCGTGCAGAGGAAAATCGAAGCGCGTCTAAGCGACATATCGCATGCGTCACATTGCCGGATAAGCGGACCGTGACTACAAACGCGGGCATATGTGAGGTGTTTCGGGACTACTTTCAGGATCTTTTCACCAGGGAGCCCGGTCTGAGCTCTGCTCAGTTCGACGCCTATTTAGCTGACTTTCCCTGCCTTTCGGCAGCTGAAGCGGCTAGGTGCGAGGGTCCCATTACAGAGTCGGAGATCTGGGAAGCGCTGAAGCAGGTTGGCCTGGATAAGTCTCCGGGATTAGATGGTCTTCCCTACGAAGTGTACTTGAGGTTGTCGCACGTTTTTGTTCCTTTGCTGGAACTGATTTACAACCACTGGATGAAGCAGGGGTCTTTACCCCAACGCTTCACCAGGGGTGTGATCAAGTTGCTGCGTAAGGACAAGGGCGGTGGGGATGGGTTAGGGAACTTTCGCCCTTTAACGATGTTAAACACTGACTTAAAGATTTTGGCGAAGATCTTAGCCAACCGTTTGCAGCTTGTCCTGTCTAGTCTGATTGGCCCCGAACAGACTTGTGCTGTGAAGGGCAGGACTATTCAGGATAACCTTCACATGGTACGCTTGATCTTAGAAAAAGTCGACAGTGAAGCCGCGCTGATCAATTTAGATCAGTCCAAGGCCTTCGATAGGGTTGACCATCGATTTCTGGAGGCTGTCCTTTCGGCTGCCGGTTTCAGAGCCGACTTTCGCTCCTGGATCCGACTTTTGTATGCGACCCCCGGTGCGCTGGTGGAAGTGAATGGCGTAAGATCGAAGCCTTTCGTATTGTCTCGCTCCATTCGTCAAGGTTGTCCGCTCTCGCCTCTGCTTTACGTTCTTGCGTTGGAACCATTCCTTCGCAAGTTGAAGGCAAATCCGGTCCTGCGCGGAATTTCCCTGCCTGGGGCTTCCACCTCAGCCAGGTATTCTGCCTATGCTGACGACGTTTCGGTTCTGGTGTCGAGCAGAGCCGAGATTGACGAAGTCAGCAAAGAGATCAGTGGGTATGAGATGGTGACAGGGGCCAAGATCAACCGCGATAAGTCTGTGGGCTTGCGGTTGGGTGCGTGGAAGGGAGTTTCTCTTCCCGGACCTTTCCTCTGGACGGATGGGCCGATCAAGATACTCGGCGTCTGGTTCGGTCCTGATCTCCAGTTGGAAATGAATTGGTCGGAGGTGCAGGGGAAGGCCGAGATCGCGGTTAAACTGTGGTCTCGGAGGAGACTTTCCCTGAAGGGAAGGGCGGAGGTATGTGTTTCACACATATATCCGATACTCCTTTACCGACTTTCTGTGCTTCCGCTCCCGTATGCCAGACTAATGTCATTAGTCCGGACCTTGTTCTCCTTTTTGTGGAGAGACAAGGCCCCTATGGTAACTCGCGAGATCTGTTGCCTTCATCCCTCTGAGGGCGGTCTGGGTATGCCTAGCATTGAGATTCGTCAATATATGCTTCGCATTACCTTTCTAGACCGAATGTGTCGCGGATTGGATGAGGTGGGCACCTTTTGGAAAGAAGATGTCCGAAAACATTTCCCATCCCTGAGAAGTGTGCACTCGTGCGAGGAGGAGGCCGGCCGTAGACCTCGTGCCGAGTGTGCCTTCTACCGCGAATGTCGTAGTGCTTTGAAGCTCCTTTTACGGACGTCGGATGGCCTCTCCGACGCCCAGGCGTTGTCTCGTAAGGCATTGTATCGATTGTTAGTTAGGGGGTCCGTTCAAGATGATCTGATCGACGAGCTCGGTCTTACGAAGCAGGAGGCTCGCTCGATGTGGCCTTGGGCGCCTGGGTTGAAATGTCTCAATAACGATGAGGCATCACTCACCTGGCTGATGATTCGTGAGGCCCTCTGGGTCGGCAAGAGACTCTGTTCAGCAGGTTTGGAGAAATATCCAAACTGTCGTCGCTGCACTGGCGAAGTCGAGACCATTGGTCACGCCTTTTTTCAGTGCAAGACGGTAGTGCCGTTGTGCAAGTTTGTTGAAGGCCTCATGGTTCGCATGCTGCAGGGAAAGTTCTTTGTCCTGGAAGCCAGTTCTGTTTGTAGCAATGTGGTGTCGCAATTGACGAAGGCTGAACACTATGTGTTCTGTTGCTTACTAGGGATTATGAGAGTCGTGATTTGGACGACGCGTCAGAAGGGATTCCATGAGGGCGAGAAGTTCACCTCTTCCCAACTGATCTTGTACTTTAAGCATCAGCTTAAAGTCAAGATTAGGACGGAAAGGCGGCGGCTCACCTCATCGGAATTTGGCAAAAGGTGGGTGAATCTTGCGCGAATGTGTAGAGTGAAAGGGGCTGACCTAGAGTGGCACTTGGACGTCGGTTAGGTACAGGATTTGTCCTAACAGGGTTGAACATAGGCAACCCACCCTGATTTTAGGTTAGACTAGGTTTTTGAATTTGAATCTTTAGTTTTCCCTTTTTTCTAGTAAACTTAGCTAGGGTATGCATGCGCATTGGCCCCCTTTTATTTCTGTCCCTATTTTTTCTTTCGTTTAATTCCCCATCCCCTCCCTCGTTAGGTGGTCAGTGATTTCAGTTCTCTGGTGGATGCGGGGCGACTTTCGTTTCGTGTGTGTGCTTTTTCGTATTTGTTGTTGTGTATGAATGTGTGAGTGTCTGTGTGTATGCTTGGAGGAATGAATGGTTTTTTCTTATTTTTTTTTCTTAGCCCCGCATTGATTTCGTCTAGTTAACTGATTTTGCTGCCACATTTATGGTTTGTGGGGGGTTTTATTACTAACACAGTTTTGTTTAGTTTTATTGTAAATAATTTAAAAGTCATATTGTACATAATCATTTGGGGTTCTTTTTAAAAATTGTTATTTTATGACCCTCCCCCCACGAACAATATTTGTACATAAGGGGACTAGTTAGGACTTCATGGAGAATTCGAGGCGTTATGGTGGACGTGGTAAGAAAGGTAGGAGTGAATGTGTTGTTTTGGTGATTGGAATATTGTTGGTTTGTTTGGGTCCGTGTCTGGGACTAGCTAAGTTTAGATTTAAGACAGAAGAAGACCGTCATTCCCCATCCCCCCTTTTTGGCCTTGTGCCACATTTTATACATTAAACTGTATAAATAAATATCTTTACACGCTGTCTCCGAGTTACGTTATCCGTCTTTTTGTGACCAGTTTTTTTTGAACTTGTATAATTGTAATTTTTTGTGTTGCACAGCGACAAACTTGTTTTTTTTTGGCCACGAGGAATTGTTTGGCGACCTTTTGTGGATTTAACGATATTTTTGAACACACCAAGACATTTTGCTAAGTTTTAATTTTTTATTATTCCATTTCTTTTATTTGTTTTTTATTTTTTGGGGGCTTCGGCCCACATAATTTTTTATTTTTTTATTTTTTTTGTTGTTAAAAAAAAATAAGTACATTTTAAGAAAAAAAGAAAAAGAAAACCTTATTTTTTATTTCGTTTTTATTTTTTTTACCCATTTTCATTTTATTAGCGACTTCGGTCGCATTCTTTTCTTTTTGATTTGACTAGTTTGTTTTTCTTGTGTTTTTAGTTTATTTTCTTTAGCGGCTTCGGCCGCAAACTTTTATTTTTTTTTCTTCTGGTTACAAACCAGACTTTTTCTTTTCTTTTTCTTTTGTACTGTTTATTTGAATTTTTTGGAAAAAAAGAAAGGAGTTTTTGTTTTTTTGGCAGCCTTTGAGCGCCATCTTTATTTTTTAATCTTACCTTTTTATTTCTTTCTGTTTGTGCAAGTTTGTTCATTTTATTTTATTTTTTGTCTTTGCTATTTTATTTACTGGTTCATCCAGGCTTTTTCTTTATTTGTTTAATTTTTTTTTTTTTTTTTTTTTTTTTTTTTTACCCTCTCTCCCAACTCCTTTCCACAACTTCCGCAGTTGGAAGTCTCAAATTTAATTCACCATGGCCGACGAAGCCAGTCGGTCTAATGTGAAGAAAGACCTGTTCGGTTCGGCGGCGAAAGCTGACCCGCCGGAGAAACCGACAAAGAAGCAGGCTAACACTAGCCCAAGTTTGAAAAAAGGTGCTAGTGTCTCGAAAAAAGACACTAGCAAAAATGTAGAAGTGCCCAAGGAGGCACAAGTCAAGACCGCCGAGGAATTGCCCTCATGTTGGAAGTCCCCCCCAAGTTGTATCTTGAACATGGCGGATTTCTTGGATAAGGCGAAGGGGTACGCCCATCTTGTTAATAAAGATGGGTTCGTCGATATTGTCCAAGAACTCGATGTGTTCTCAAAAAGAATGGTGACCATTTTTGTGGTGGATAAGAAAACTAGAAAGATTTGTCGCTCCACAAAAGAAACAGTGATTAAATCACTTTTGTCCCTGGGGATAAAACCCCAAAGAGTAATAAAGGGTAGAGGGTTCTTCATGTGGGACATTCTGCTACCCACCCCAGAAGATTGCCTGGCCATGGCCAAGAAAGAGCTAATTACGAAGGATTTTATCATCAGAACGGAGTATGAGGGCCGCAGGCGGACTAGGGTAGCCGTCTTTGAAGTTCCTCCTCAAATTTCGGGAGAGCTCCTGGCTGCATTTTTCTTGCAGTTCGGCCAAATTTTAGGGGCTCTCTCCGACAATTTGAACGGGGGATGGACTTTTGACATAATGCTCGACCAGAAGGCCTTCAAGTCCGTCCCCAACTGTTTGGAGTATGGCGACCGGAAAATGCCGGTCATAGTGACCGGTAGAAGACCAACTTGCTGGAGGTGTGGAGAGACTGGTCACCTTTCCTCCTCCTGCCCAGGAAAGAAGGCCCCTGGAGTTCCGGTCGCTGGCGACCAAAATCCCCCCTTGGCCGAGAAGCTAATATCCGCGGCGCCTGTAGTGGGCCTAGCTGCGAGGCGGACCGGTGAGGAAAATCCCCCGGTTGGGCATAGTCCCTCATTACCCCCGAAGCCGACGCCTGCCACAAGTGTGGAGAAGGAGAAGGAGGAGGGGGAATGGCGCCTCGTAGTTAGAGGCAAGGGGAAGACCCAAACAGCGGTTCTTCAGTCCCAACATGACACCAGGGACAATGTCACCTACAGCCCCATTCCCTCTTCCAGCTCGGAGGGCGACGCCTCGGCGTCTTACGAATCCAATGCAACCGAAGCGCAAAAAATCAATGAACCCGGATGGAGAAAAATTTTAGACATCAAAAAACTAAAAAACAAACTGGATGAAACGCGGGCTAAAAAGCAAAAATCGCTGGGGGCACCGGGCCCCCTATCCTCTGCCCCGTCTTCCCCTTCTGCATCAAAAAAATCGTTCTCGAAACCAGCTCCGCCCAAATCTGTATCCAACTCACCGGCAAAAACTATGCATTCGTCCAAACCTTCACCGGTGAGGACGCCGTCCGGATGGACCCCTTCAACTACTCCTAATGTCACACCAATGGTTACTCCCATTCATTCACCACTAAAAAAAAGGTACAGAAGTCCAGACTCGCAGACAACTACTGACAAGAAGAAAAAAAAGCTCAAACCTCCTTATTTCCCTGGGGAAGACGTCTGCCGCGTATCCCGGGACCAGGCGGAAAGGGTTTTCGGGCAGACTCGAAACCCTAAAGAGCTGAAAATTCTGTGGAATTTTAAAAAAATCAATAATACAGATGTGGAGATGCCCGAAAATTTCCCTTCCGCACAAAGAGTACTGACCGTAATCAGAACTGGCCCGGGTACGCGGGAGATTTGGGGCATGATAGAGGAGGCCCAGTCGTCGCTCAAAATGGTGCCCCCAGCTGCCTATCTTCTTGACCCCGAATCAAATGAATCTGACCAAAAGCTGAAAGGGAGGGTCCCAGTTTTTGTTCACCCATCCCTTTATAGAGCCCTCAAACTCACCTACCCCTCGGACATCGGCGGCTTGTCTCAAGACGATACCGTCGAAAATGAGATGGCGTCCGGATCTATGGGACGAGCTGTCGGTGTCCTCACCCCAGCCATGTTCTATCCTGAAGGACAACCCTAATCGGCTTGACAATGGCTCTCTGGTTAGCTAGTTTAAATGTCCGGGGCGTGAGGTCCGAGTCTCGCAGGGCGAGGCTCACTCGTGATCTTCAGCGCCTCGGGGTGAATGTATGTTGTTTACAAGAGACCCGTTTTTCTTCTCATGATCGTGAGGACATACTGTCTAAGGGGTTCGCCGTTTTTTCAGCCTGTTTTGATGGTCGTTCGAGGGGTGTCTCTTGGCTAGTGAGCAAGTCTTTGAAGGCTGCTTGTACCCTTGTCTTCGCGGATCCGGCGGGCAGACTTTGCGTGCTGGATGTTACCATAAAGGATAAGGTTCTACGTCTCATTGGGGTTTATGCGCCCAATAGCCATTCCGAGCGGCCTGCTTTGTTTCGGCAGATCGCGCCGTTCTTGACGACGTCTCGTCGGGTAGTTTTAGCGGGGGATTGGAATGCCGTCCTTGACCCCGATATAGATCGTATAGGGCATAAACAAGGTACTAACAACCCGGATGTGAAACCATTTCGGGACTTTATCGATGAGTTTGATCTTGTCGATAAGTTCCGGAATGAACACCCTCGGGAGGTAGCATGGACTTGGACAAATAGTGGCAACTCGGCTCCGGGGACGCTTGCTAGCTACCTGGACCGGGTCCTAGTTAGGAGAGTCGATGTAGGGCTCTTAGGCTGTCCAAGTTTCCATTATATAGTTTACACGGATCATAGGCTTGTCCGGGTCCGTGTAAACTTAGATAAGCCTAAGGTTAGATTGGCTGGTTACTGGAAATTGAACTGTTCCCTTTTTGGTGATCAGGGTTTCCGGGACCAGCTGCTACTAATGATCCAAAGGGGATTGACGGGTGCGGTTGTGGGAAATGCCTGGTGGGGCAAATTAAAATCTCATATTCGAACGTTTGCTGCCGATTTTAGTCGTCGACTCAATCTAGATAGATTAGCGGCGCAAACTGCTTTAGAAGATAAAGTCGATCGGGCAGTGAAATCCCGTGTTAGTGGGGACATAGCCTTAGCTAAGGCAGAGTTGTCCTCCTTGCTTATCAAGAAGGATCAAGCTCTGGTAGTTAGGGCTAGGTTAAAAAGAATGTCTTCTGAGGCAACGAATATGGCCGCTGAACTGCGTGCAGAGGAAAATCGAAGCGCGTCTAAGCGACATATCGCATGCGTCACATTGCCGGATAAGCGGACCGTGACTACAAACGCGGGCATATGTGAGGTGTTTCGGGACTACTTTCAGGATCTTTTCACCAGGGAGCCCGGTCTGAGCTCTGCCCAGTTCGACGCCTATTTAGCTGACTTTCCCTGCCTTTCGGCGGCTGAAGCGGCTAGGTGCGAGGGTCCCATTACAGAGTCGGAGATCTGGGAAGCGCTGAAGCAGGTTGGCCTGGATAAGTCTCCGGGATTAGATGGTCTTCCCTACGAAGTGTACTTGAGGTTGTCGCACGTTTTTGTTCCTTTGCTGGAACTGATTTACAACCACTGGATGAAGCAGGGGTCTTTACCCCAACGCTTCACCAGGGGTGTGATCAAGTTGCTGCGTAAGGACAAGGGCGGTGGGGATGGGTTAGGGAACTTTCGCCCTTTAACGATGTTAAACACTGACTTAAAGATTTTGGCGAAGATCTTAGCCAACCGTTTGCAGCTTGTCCTGTCTAGTCTGGTTGGCCCCGAACAGACTTGTGCTGTGAAGGGCAGGACTATTCAGGATAACCTTCACATGGTACGCTTGATCTTAGAAAAAGTCGACAGTGAAGCCGCGCTGATCAATTTAGATCAGTCCAAGGCCTTCGATAGGGTTGACCATCGATTTCTGGAGGCTGTCCTTTCGGCTGCCGGTTTCAGAGCCGACTTTCGCTCCTGGATCCGACTTTTGTATGCGACCCCCGGTGCGCTGGTGGAAGTGAATGGGGTAAGATCGAAGCCTTTCGTATTGTCTCGCTCCATTCGTCAAGGTTGTCCGCTCTCGCCTCTGCTTTACGTTCTTGCGTTGGAACCATTCCTTCGCAAGTTGAAGGCAAATCCGGTCCTGCGCGGAATTTCCCTGCCTGGGGCTTCCACCTCAGCCAGGTATTCTGCCTATGCTGACGACGTTTCGGTTCTTGTGTCGAGCAGAGCCGAGATTGACGAAGTCAGCAAAGAGATCAGTGGGTATGAGATGGTGACAGGGGCCAAGATCAACCGCGATAAGTCTGTGGGCTTGCGGTTGGGTGCGTGGAAGGGAGTTTCTCTTCCCGGACCTTTCCTCTGGACGGATGGGCCGATCAAGATACTCGGCGTCTGGTTCGGTCCTGATCTCCAGTTGGAAATGAATTGGTCGGAGGTGCAGGGGAAGGCCGAGATCGCGGTTAAACTGTGGTCTCGGAGGAGACTTTCCCTGAAGGGAAGGGCGGAGGTATGTGTTTCACACATATATCCGATACTCCTTTACCGACTTTCTGTGCTTCCGCTCCCGTATGCCAGACTAATGTCATTAGTCCGGACCTTGTTCTCCTTTTTGTGGAGAGACAAGGCCCCTATGGTAACTCGCGAGATCTGTTGCCTTCATCCCTCTGAGGGCGGTCTGGGTATGCCTAGCATTGAGATTCGTCAATATATGCTTCGCATTACCTTTCTAGACCGAATGTGTCGCGGATTGGATGAGGTGGGCACCTTTTGGAAAGAAGATGTCCGAAAACATTTCCCATCCCTGAGAAGTGTGCACTCGTGCGAGGAGGAGGCCGGCCGTAGACCTCGTGCCGAGTGTGCCTTCTACCGCGAATGTCGTAGTGCTTTGAAGCTCCTTTTACGGACGTCGGATGGCCTCTCCGACGCCCAGGCGTTGTCTCGTAAGGCATTGTATCGATTGTTAGTTAGGGGGTCCGTTCAAGATGATCTGATCGACGAGCTCGGTCTTACGAAGCAGGAGGCTCGCTCGATGTGGCCTTGGGCGCCTGGGTTGAAATGTCTCAATAACGATGAGGCATCACTCACCTGGCTGATGATTCGTGAGGCCCTCTGGGTCGGCAAGAGACTCTGTTCAGCAGGTTTGGAGAAATATCCAAACTGTCGTCGCTGCACTGGCGAAGTCGAGACCATTGGTCACGCCTTTTTTCAGTGCAAGACGGTAGTGCCGTTGTGCAAGTTTGTTGAAGGCCTCATGGTTCGCATGCTGCAGGGAAAGTTCTTTGTCCTGGAAGCCAGTTCTGTTTGTAGCAATGTGGTGTCGCAATTGACGAAGGCTGAACACTATGTGTTCTGTTGCTTACTAGGGATTATGAGAGTCGTGATTTGGACGACGCGTCAGAAGGGATTCCATGAGGGCGAGAAGTTCACCTCTTCCCAACTGATCTTGTACTTTAAGCATCAGCTTAAAGTCAAGATTAGGACGGAAAGGCGGCGGCTCACCTCATCGGAATTTGGCAAAAGGTGGGTGAATCTTGCGCGAATGTGTAGAGTGAAAGGGGCTGACCTAGAGTGGCACTTGGACGTCGGTTAGGTACAGGATTTGTCCTAACAGGGTTGAACATAGGCAACCCACCCTGATTTTAGGTTAGACTAGGTTTTTGAATTTGAATCTTTAGTTTTCCCTTTTTTCTAGTAAACTTAGCTAGGGTATGCATGCGCATTGGCCCCTTTTATTTCTGTCCCTATTTTTTCTTTCGTTTAATTCCCCATCCCCTCCCTCGTTAGGTGGTCAGTGATTTCAGTTCTCTGGTGGATGCGGGGCGACTTTCGTTTCGTGTGTGTGCTTTTTCGTATTTGTTGTTGTGTATGAATGTGTGAGTGTCTGTGTGAATGCTTGGAGGAATGAATGTTTTTTCTTATTTTTCTAAGCCCCGCATTGATTTCGTCTAGTTAACTGATTTTGCTGCCACATTTATGGTTTGTGGGGGGTTTTATTACTAACACAGTTTTGTTTAGTTTTATTGTAAATAATTTAAAAGTCATATTGTACATAATCATTTGGGGTTCTTTTTAAAAATAATTGTTATTTTATGACCCTCCCCCCACGAACAATATTTGTACATAAGGGGACTAGTTAGGACTTCATGGAGAATTTGAGGCGTTATGGTGGACGTGGTAAGAAAGGTAGGAGTGAATGTGTTGTTTTGGTGATTGAAATATTGTTGGTTTGTTTGGGTCCGTGTCTGGGACTAGCTAAGTTTAGATTTAAGACAGAAGAAGACCGTCATTCCCCATCCCCCTTTTAGGCCTTGTGCCACATTTTATACATAAAATTTTGTATAAATAAATATCTTTACACGCTGTCTCCGAGTTACGTTATCCGTCTTTTTGTGACCAGTTTTTTTTGAACTTGTATAATTGTAATTTTTTGTGTTGCACAGCGACAAACTTGTTTTTTTTTGGCCACGAGGAATTGTTTGGCGACCTTTTGTGGATTTAACGATATTTTTGAACACACCAAGACATTTTGCTAAGTTTTAATTTTTTATTATTCCATTTCTTTTATTTGTTTTTTATTTTTTGGGGGCTTCGGCCCACATAATTTTTTATTGTTTTATTTTTTTTTTGTTGTTAAAAAAAAATAAGTACATTTTAAGAAAAAAAGAAAAAGAAAACCTTATTTTTTATTTCGTTTTTATTTTTTTTACCCATTTTCATTTTATTAGCGACTTCGGTCGCATTCTTTTCTTTTTGATTTGACTAGTTTGTTTTTCTTGTGTTTTTAGTTTATTTTCTTTAGCGGCTTCGGCCGCAAACTTTTATTTTTTTTTTCTTCTGGTTACAAACCAGACTTTTTCTTTTCTTTTTCTTTTGTACTGTTTATTTGAATTTTTTGGAAAAAAAGAAAGGAGTTTTTGTTTTTTTGGCAGCCTTTGAGCGCCATCTTTATTTTTTAATCTTACCTTTTTATTTCTTTCTGTTTGTGCAAGTTTGTTCATTTTATTTTATTTTTTGTCTTTGCTATTTTATTTACTGGTTCATCCAGGCTTTTTCTTTATTTGTTTAATTTTTTTTTTTTTTTTTTTTTTTTTTTTTTTTACCCTCTCTCCCAACTCCTTTCCACAACTTCCGCAGTTGGAAGTCTCAAATTTAATTCACCATGGCCGACGAAGCCAGTCGGTCTAATGTGAAGAAAGACCTGTTCGGTTCGGCGGCGAAAGCTGACCCGCCGGAGAAACCGACAAAGAAGCAGGCTAACACTAGCCCAAGTTTGAAAAAAGGTGCTAGTGTCTCGAAAAAAGACACTAGCAAAAATGTAGAAGTGCCCAAGGAGGCACAAGTCAAGACCGCCGAGGAATTGCCCTCATGTTGGAAGTCCCCCCCAAGTTGTATCTTGAACATGGCGGATTTCTTGGATAAGGCGAAGGGGTACGCCCATCTTGTTAATAAAGATGGGTTCGTCGATATTGTCCAAGAACTCGATGTGTTCTCAAAAAGAATGGTGACCATTTTTGTGGTGGATAAGAAAACTAGAAAGATTTGTCGCTCCACAAAAGAAACAGTGATTAAATCACTTTTGTCCCTGGGGATAAAACCCCAAAGAGTAATAAAGGGTAGAGGGTTCTTCATGTGGGACATTCTGCTACCCACCCCAGAAGATTGCCTGGCCATGGCCAAGAAAGAGCTAATTACGAAGGATTTTATCATCAGAACGGAGTATGAGGGCCGCAGGCGGACTAGGGTAGCCGTCTTTGAAGTTCCTCCTCAAATTTCGGGAGAGCTCCTGGCTGCATTTTTCTTGCAGTTCGGCCAAATTTTAGGGGCTCTCTCCGACAATTTGAACGGGGGATGGACTTTTGACATAATGCTCGACCAGAAGGCCTTCAAGTCCGTCCCCAACTGTTTGGAGTATGGCGACCGGAAAATGCCGGTCATAGTGACCGGTAGAAGACCAACTTGCTGGAGGTGTGGAGAGACTGGTCACCTTTCCTCCTCCTGCCCAGGAAAGAAGGCCCCTGGAGTTCCGGTCGCTGGCGACCAAAATCCCCCCTTGGCCGAGAAGCTAATATCCGCGGCGCCTGTAGTGGGCCTAGCTGCGAGGCGGACCGGTGAGGAAAATCCCCCGGTTGGGCATAGTCCCTCATTACCCCCGAAGCCGACGCCTGCCACAAGTGTGGAGAAGGAGAAGGAGGAGGGGGAATGGCGCCTCGTAGTTAGAGGCAAGGGGAAGACCCAAACAGCGGTTCTTCAGTCCCAACATGACACCAGGGACAATGTCACCTACAGCCCCATTCCCTCTTCCAGCTCGGAGGGCGACGCCTCGGCGTCTTACGAATCCAATGCAACCGAAGCGCAAAAAATCAATGAACCCGGATGGAGAAAAATTTTAGACATCAAAAAACTAAAAAACAAACTGGATGAAACGCGGGCTAAAAAGCAAAAATCGCTGGGGGCACCGGGCCCCCTATCCTCTGCCCCGTCTTCCCCTTCTGCATCAAAAAAATCGTTCTCGAAACCAGCTCCGCCCAAATCTGTATCCAACTCACCGGCAAAAACTATGCATTCGTCCAAACCTTCACCGGTGAGGACGCCGTCCGGATGGACCCCTTCAACTACTCCTAATGTCACACCAATGGTTACTCCCATTCATTCACCACTAAAAAAAAGGTACAGAAGTCCAGACTCGCAGACAACTACTGACAAGAAGAAAAAAAAGCTCAAACCTCCTTATTTCCCTGGGGAAGACGTCTGCCGCGTATCCCGGGACCAGGCGGAAAGGGTTTTCGGGCAGACTCGAAACCCTAAAGAGCTGAAAATTCTGTGGAATTTTAAAAAAATCAATAATACAGATGTGGAGATGCCCGAAAATTTCCCTTCCGCACAAAGAGTACTGACCGTAATCAGAACTGGCCCGGGTACGCGGGAGATTTGGGGCATGATAGAGGAGGCCCAGTCGTCGCTCAAAATGGTGCCCCCAGCTGCCTATCTTCTTGACCCCGAATCAAATGAATCTGACCAAAAGCTGAAAGGGAGGGTCCCAGTTTTTGTTCACCCATCCCTTTATAGAGCCCTCAAACTCACCTACCCCTCGGACATCGGCGGCTTGTCTCAAGACGATACCGTCGAAAATGAGATGGCGTCCGGATCTATGGGACGAGCTGTCGGTGTCCTCACCCCAGCCATGTTCTATCCTGAAGGACAACCCTAATCGGCTTGACAATGGCTCTCTGGTTAGCTAGTTTAAATGTCCGGGGCGTGAGGTCCGAGTCTCGCAGGGCGAGGCTCACTCGTGATCTTCAGCGCCTCGGGGTGAATGTATGTTGTTTACAAGAGACCCGTTTTTCTTCTCATGATCGTGAGGACATACTGTCTAAGGGGTTCGCCGTTTTTTCAGCCTGTTTTGATGGTCGTTCGAGGGGTGTCTCTTGGCTAGTGAGCAAGTCTTTGAAGGCTGCTTGTACCCTTGTCTTCGCGGATCCGGCGGGCAGACTTTGCGTGCTGGATGTTACCATAAAGGATAAGGTTCTACGTCTCATTGGGGTTTATGCGCCCAATAGCCATTCCGAGCGGCCTGCTTTGTTTCGGCAGATCGCGCCCTTCTTGACGACGTCTCGTCGGGTAGTTTTAGCGGGGGATTGGAATGCCGTCCTTGACCCCGATATAGATCGTATAGGGCATAAACAAGGTACTAACAACCCGGATGTGAAACCATTTCGGGACTTTATCGATGAGTTTGATCTTGTCGATAAGTTCCGGAATGAACACCCTCGGGAGGTAGCATGGACTTGGACAAATAGTGGCAACTCGGCTCCGGGGACGCTTGCGAGCTACCTGGACCGGGTCCTAGTTAGGAGAGTCGATGTAGGGCTCTTAGGCTGTCCAAGTTTCCATTATATAGTTTACACGGATCATAGGCTTGTCCGGGTCCGTGTAAACTTAGATAAGCCTAAGGTTAGATTGGCTGGTTACTGGAAATTGAACTGTTCCCTTTTTGGTGATCAGGGTTTCCGGGACCAGCTGCTACTAATGATCCAAAGGGAATTGACGGGTGCGGTTGTGGGAAATGCCTGGTGGGGCAAATTAAAATCTCATATTCGAACGTTTGCTGCCGATTTTAGTCGTCGACTCAATCTAGATAGATTAGCGGCGCAAACTGCTTTAGAAGATAAAGTCGATCGGGCAGTGAAATCCCGTGTTAGTGGGGACATAGCCTTAGCTAAGGCAGAGTTGTCCTCCTTGCTTATCAAGAAGGATCAAGCTCTGGTAGTTAGGGCTAGGTTAAAAAGAATGTCTTCTGAGGCAACGAATATGGCCGCTGAACTGCGTGCAGAGGAAAATCGAAGCGCGTCTAAGCGACATATCGCATGCGTCACATTGCCGGATAAGCGGACCGTGACTACAAACGCGGGCATATGTGAGGTGTTTCGGGACTACTTTCAGGATCTTTTCACCAGGGAGCCCGGTCTGAGCTCTGCCCAGTTCGACGCCTATTTAGCTGACTTTCCCTGCCTTTCGGCGGCTGAAGCGGCTAGGTGCGAGGGTCCCATTACAGAGTCGGAGATCTGGGAAGCGCTGAAGCAGGTTGGCCTGGATAAGTCTCCGGGATTAGATGGTCTTCCCTACGAAGTGTACTTGAGGTTGTCGCACGTTTTTGTTCCTTTGCTGGAACTGATTTACAACCACTGGATGAAGCAGGGGTCTTTACCCCAACGCTTCACCAGGGGTGTGATCAAGTTGCTGCGTAAGGACAAGGGCGGTGGGGATGGGTTAGGGAACTTTCGCCCTTTAACGATGTTAAACACTGACTTAAAGATTTTGGCGAAGATCTTAGCCAACCGTTTGCAGCTTGTCCTGTCTAGTCTGGTTGGCCCCGAACAGACTTGTGCTGTGAAGGGCAGGACTATTCAGGATAACCTTCACATGGTACGCTTGATCTTAGAAAAAGTCGACAGTGAAGCCGCGCTGATCAATTTAGATCAGTCCAAGGCCTTCGATAGGGTTGACCATCGATTTCTGGAGGCTGTCCTTTCGGCTGCCGGTTTCAGAGCCGACTTTCGCTCCTGGATCCGACTTTTGTATGCGACCCCCGGTGCGCTGGTGGAAGTGAATGGGGTAAGATCGAAGCCTTTCGTATTGTCTCGCTCCATTCGTCAAGGTTGTCCGCTCTCGCCTCTGCTTTACGTTCTTGCGTTGGAACCATTCCTTCGCAAGTTGAAGGCAAATCCGGTCCTGCGCGGAATTTCCCTGCCTGGGGCTTCCACCTCAGCCAGGTATTCTGCCTATGCTGACGACGTTTCGGTTCTTGTGTCGAGCAGAGCCGAGATTGACGAAGTCAGCAAAGAGATCAGTGGGTATGAGATGGTGACAGGGGCCAAGATCAACCGCGATAAGTCTGTGGGCTTGCGGTTGGGTGCGTGGAAGGGAGTTTCTCTTCCCGGACCTTTCCTCTGGACGGATGGGCCGATCAAGATACTCGGCGTCTGGTTCGGTCCTGATCTCCAGTTGGAAATGAATTGGTCGGAGGTGCAGGGGAAGGCCGAGATCGCGGTTAAACTGTGGTCTCGGAGGAGACTTTCCCTGAAGGGAAGGGCGGAGGTATGTGTTTCACACATATATCCGATACTCCTTTACCGACTTTCTGTGCTTCCGCTCCCGTATGCCAGACTAATGTCATTAGTCCGGACCTTGTTCTCCTTTTTGTGGAGAGACAAGGCCCCTATGGTAACTCGCGAGATCTGTTGCCTTCATCCCTCTGAGGGCGGTCTGGGTATGCCTAGCATTGAGATTCGTCAATATATGCTTCGCATTACCTTTCTAGACCGAATGTGTCGCGGATTGGATGAGGTGGGCACCTTTTGGAAAGAAGATGTCCGAAAACATTTCCCATCCCTGAGAAGTGTGCACTCGTGCGAGGAGGAGGCCGGCCGTAGACCTCGTGCCGAGTGTGCCTTCTACCGCGAATGTCGTAGTGCTTTGAAGCTCCTTTTACGGACGTCGGATGGCCTCTCCGACGCCCAGGCGTTGTCTCGTAAGGCATTGTATCGATTGTTAGTTAGGGGGTCCGTTCAAGATGATCTGATCGACGAGCTCGGTCTTACGAAGCAGGAGGCTCGCTCGATGTGGCCTTGGGCGCCTGGGTTGAAATGTCTCAATAACGATGAGGCATCACTCACCTGGCTGATGATTCGTGGGGCCCTCTGGGTCGGCAAGAGACTCTGTTCAGCAGGTTTGGAGAAATATCCAAACTGTCGTCGCTGCACTGGCGAAGTCGAGACCATTGGTCACGCCTTTTTTCAGTGCAAGACGGTAGTGCCGTTGTGCAAGTTTGTTGAAGGCCTCATGGTTCGCATGCTGCAGGGAAAGTTCTTTGTCCTGGAAGCCAGTTCTGTTTGTAGCAATGTGGTGTCGCAATTGACGAAGGCTGAACACTATGTGTTCTGTTGCTTACTAGGGATTATGAGAGTCGTGATTTGGACGACGCGTCAGAAGGGATTCCATGAGGGCGAGAAGTTCACCTCTTCCCAACTGATCTTGTACTTTAAGCATCAGCTTAAAGTCAAGATTAGGACGGAAAGGCGGCGGCTCACCTCATCGGAATTTGGCAAAAGGTGGGTGAATCTTGCGCGAATGTGTAGAGTGAAAGGGGCTGACCTAGAGTGGCACTTGGACGTCGGTTAGGTACAGGATTTGTCCTAACAGGGTTGAACATAGGCAACCCACCCTGATTTTAGGTTAGACTAGGTTTTTGAATTTGAATCTTTAGTTTTCCCTTTTTTCTAGTAAACTTAGCTAGGGTATGCATGCGCATTGGCCCCTTTTATTTCTGTCCCTATTTTTTCTTTCGTTTAATTCCCCATCCCCTCCCTCGTTAGGTGGTCAGTGATTTCAGTTCTCTGGTGGATGCGGGGCGACTTTCGTTTCGTGTGTGTGCTTTTTCGTATTTGTTGTTGTGTATGAATGTGTGAGTGTCTGTGTGAATGCTTGGAGGAATGAATGTTTTTTCTTATTTTTCTAAGCCCCGCATTGATTTCGTCTAGTTAACTGATTTTGCTGCCACATTTATGGTTTGTGGGGGGTTTTATTACTAACACAGTTTTGTTTAGTTTTATTGTAAATAATTTAAAAGTCATATTGTACATAATCATTTGGGGTTCTTTTTAAAAATAATTGTTATTTTATGACCCTCCCCCCACGAACAATATTTGTACATAAGGGGACTAGTTAGGACTTCATGGAGAATTTGAGGCGTTATGGTGGACGTGGTAAGAAAGGTAGGAGTGAATGTGTTGTTTTGGTGATTGAAATATTGTTGGTTTGTTTGGGTCCGTGTCTGGGACTAGCTAAGTTTAGATTTAAGACAGAAGAAGACCGTCATTCCCCATCCCCCTTTTAGGCCTTGTGCCACATTTTATACATAAAATTTTGTATAAATAAATATCTTTACACGCTGTCTCCGAGTTACGTTATCCGTCTTTTTGTGACCAGTTTTTTTTGAACTTGTATAATTGTAATTTTTTGTGTTGCACAGCGACAAACTTGTTTTTTTTTGGCCACGAGGAATTGTTTGGCGACCTTTTGTGGATTTAACGATATTTTTGAACACACCAAGACATTTTGCTAAGTTTTAATTTTTTATTATTCCATTTCTTTTATTTGTTTTTTATTTTTTGGGGGCTTCGGCCCACATAATTTTTTATTTTTTTATTTTTTTTGTTGTTAAAAAAAAATAAGTACATTTTAAGAAAAAAAGAAAAAGAAAACCTTATTTTTTATTTCGTTTTTATTTTTTTTACCCATTTTCATTTTATTAGCGACTTCGGTCGCATTCTTTTCCTTTTTGGTTTGACTAGTTTGTTTTTCTTGTGTTTTTAGTTTATTTTCTTTAGCGGCTTCGGCCGCAAACTTTTATTTTTTTCTTCTGGTTACAAACCAGACTTTTTCTTTTTGTACTGTTTATTTGAATTTTTTGAAAAAAAAAGAGAAAGGAGTTTTTGTTTTTTCTTTTATTTTCGGCAGCCTTTGAGCGCCATCTTTATTTTTTAATCTTACTCCTTTTTTATTTCTTTCTGTTTGTGCAAGTTTGTTCATTTTATTTTATTTTTGTCTTTGCTATTTTATTTACTGGTTCATCCAGGCTTTTTCTTTATTTGTTTAATTTTTTTTTTTTTTTTTTTTTTTTTATCCCTCTCTCCCAACTCCTTTCCACAACTTCCGCAGTTGGAAGTCTCAAATTTAATTCACCATGGCCGACGAAGCCAGTCGGTCAAATGTGAAGAAAGACCTGTTCGGTTCGGCGGCGAAAGCTGACCCGCCGGAGAAACCGACAAAGAAGCAGGCTAACACTAGCCCAAGTTTGAAAAAAGGTGCTAGTGTCTCGAAAAAAGACACTAGCAAAAATGTAGAAGTGCCCAAGGAGGCACAAGTCAAGACCGCCGAGGAATTGCCCTCATGTTGGAAGTCCCCCCCAAGTTGTATCTTGAACATGGCGGATTTCTTGGATAAGGCGAAGGGGTACGCCCATCTTGTTAATAAAGATGGGTTCGTCGATATTGTCCAAGAACTCGATGTGTTCTCAAAAAGAATGGTGACCATTTTTGTGGTGGATAAGAAAACTAGAAAGATTTGTCGCTCCACAAAAGAAACAGTGATTAAATCACTTTTGTCCCTGGGGATAAAACCCCAAAGAGTAATAAAGGGTAGAGGGTTCTTCATGTGGGACATTCTGCTACCCACCCCAGAAGATTGCCTGGCCATGGCCAAGAAAGAGCTAATTACGAAGGATTTTATCATCAGAACGGAGTATGAGGGCCGCAGGCGGACTAGGGTAGCCGTCTTTGAAGTTCCTCCTCAAATTTCGGGAGAGCTCCTGGCTGCATTTTTTTTGCAGTTCGGCCAAATTTTAGGGGCTCTCTCCGACAATTTGAACGGGGGATGGACTTTTGACATAATGCTCGACCAGAAGGCCTTCAAGTCCGTCCCCAACTGTTTGGAGTATGGCGACCGGAAAATGCCGGTCATAGTGACCGGTAGAAGACCAACTTGCTGGAGGTGTGGAGAGACTGGTCACCTTTCCTCCTCCTGCCCAGGAAAGAAGGCCCCTGGAGTTCCGGTCGCTGGCGACCAAAATCCCCCCTTGGCCGAGAAGCTAAAATCCGCGGCGCCTGTAGTGGGCCTAGCTGCGAGGCGGACCGGTGAGGAAAATCCCCCGGTTGGGCCTAGTCCCTCATTACCCCCGAAGCCGACGCCTGCCACAAGTGTGGATAAGGAGAAGGAGGAGGGGGAATGGCGCCTCGTAGTTAGAGGCAAGGGGAAGACCCAAACAGCGGTTCTTCAGTCCCAACATGACACCAGGGACAATGTCACCTACAGCCCCATTCCCTCTACCAGCTCCGAGGGCGACGCCTCGGCGTCTTACGAATCCAAAGCAACCGAAGCGCAAAAACTCAATGAACCGGGCTGGAGGAAGATTTTAGACATCAAAAAGCTAAAAGACAAACTGGATGCAACGCGGGCTAAAAAGCAAAAATCGCTGGGGGCACCGGGCCCCCTATCCTCTGCCCCGTCTTCCCCTTCTGCATCAAAAAAATCGTTCTCTAAACCAGCTCCGCCCAAATCTGTATCCAACTCACCGGCTAAATCTCTACATTCGTCCAAACCTTCACCGGTGAGGACGCCGTCCGGATGGACCCCTTCAACTACTCCTAATGTCACACCAATGGTTACTCCCATTCATTCACCACTTAAAAAAAGGTACAGAAGTCCGGACTCGCAAACAACTACTGACAAGAAGAAAAAAAAGCTCAAGCCTCCTTATTTCCCTGGGGAAGACGTCTGCCGCGTATCCCGGGACCAGGCGGAAAGGGTTTTCGGGCAGACTCGAAACCCTAAAGAGCTGAAAATTCTGTGGAATTTTAAAAAGATCAACGATACAGATGTGGAGATGCCCGAAAATTTCCCTTCCGCACAAAGAGTACTGACCGTAATCAGAACGGGCCCGGGTACGCGGGAGATTTGGGGCATGATAGAGGAGGCCCAGTCGTCGCTCAAAATGGTGCCCCCAGCTGCCTATCTTCTTGACCCCGAATCAAATGAATCTGATCAAAAGCTGAAAGGGAGGGTCCCAGTTTTTGTTCACCCATCCCTTTATAGAGCCCTGAAACTCACCTACCCCTCGGACATCGGCGGCTTGTCTCAGGACGATACCGTCGAAAATGAGATGGCGTCCGGATCTATGGGACGAGCTGTCGGTGTCCTCACCCCAGCCATGTTCTATCCTGAAGGACAACCCTAATCGGCTTGACAATGGCTCTCTGGTTAGCTAGTTTAAATGTCCGGGGCGTGAGGTCCGAGTCTCGCAGAGCGAGGCTCACTCGTGATCTTCAGCGCCTCGGGGTGAATGTATGTTGTATACAAGAGACCCGTTTTTCTTCTCATGATCGTGAGGACATACTGTCTAAGGGGTTCGCCGTTTATTCAGCCTGTTTTGATGGTCGTTCGAGGGGTGTCTCTTGGCTAGTGAGCAAGTCTTTGAAGGCTGCTTGTACCCTTGTCTTCGCGGATCCGGCGGGCAGACTTTGCGTGCTGGATGTTACCATAAAGGATAAGGTTCTACGTCTCATTGGGGTTTATGCGCCCAATAGCCATTCCGAGCGGCCTGCTTTGTTTCGGCAGATCGCGCCCTTCTTGACGACGTCTCGTCGGGTAGTTTTAGCGGGGGATTGGAATGCCGTCCTTGACCCCGATATAGATCGGATAGGGCATAAACAAGGTACTAACAACCCGGATGTGAAACCATTTCGGGACTTTATCGATGAGTTTGATCTTGTCGATAAGTTCCGGAATGAACACCCTCGGGAGGTAGCATGGACTTGGACAAATAGTGGCAACTCGGCTCCCGGGACGCTTGCGAGCTACCTGGACCGGGTCTTAGTTAGGAGAGTCGATGTAGGGCTCTTAGGCTGTCCAAGTTTCCATTATATAGTTTATACGGATCATAGGCTTGTCCGGGTCCGTGTAAACTTAGATAAGCCTAAGGTTAGATTGGCTGGTTACTGGAAATTGAACTGTTCCCTTTTTGGTGATCAGGGTTTCCGGGACCAGCTGCTACTAATGATCCAAAGGGAATTGACGGGTGCGGTTGTGGGAAATGCCTGGTGGGGCAAATTAAAATCCCATATTCGAACGTTTGCTGCCGATTTTAGTCGTCGACTCAATCTAGATAGATTAGCGGCGCAAACTGCTTTAGAAGATAAAGTCGATCGGGCAGTGAAATCCCGTGTTAGTGGGGACATAGCCTTAGCTAAGGCAGAGTTGTCCTCCTTGCTTATCAAGAAGGATCAAGCTCTGGTAGTTAGGGCTAGGTTAAAAAGAATGTCTTCTGAGGCAACGAATATGGCCGCTGAACTGCGTGCAGAGGAAAATCGAAGCGCGTCTAAGCGACATATCGCATGCGTCACGTTGCCGGATAAGCGGACCGTGACTACAAACGCGGGCATATGTGAGGTGTTTCGGGACTACTTTCAGGATCTTTTCACCAGGGAGCCCGGTCTGAGCTCTGCTCAGTTCGACGCCTATTTAGCTGACTTTCCCTGCCTTTCGGCAGCTGAAGCGGCTAGGTGCGAGGGTCCCATTACAGAGTCGGAGATCTGGGAAGCGCTGAAGCAGGTTGGCCTGGATAAGTCTCCGGGATTAGATGGTCTTCCCTACGAAGTGTACTTGAGGTTGTCGCACGTTTTTGTTCCTTTGCTGGAACTGATTTACAACCACTGGATGAAGCAGGGGTCTTTACCCCAACGCTTCACCAGGGGTGTGATCAAGTTGCTGCGTAAGGACAAGGGCGGTGGGGATGGTTTAGGGAACTTTCGCCCTTTAACGATGTTAAACACTGACTTAAAGATTTTGGCGAAGATCTTAGCCAACCGTTTGCAGCTTGTCCTGTCTAGTCTGATTGGCCCCGAACAGACTTGTGCTGTGAAGGGCAGGACTATTCAGGATAACCTTCACATGGTACGCTTGATCTTAGAAAAAGTCGACAGTGAAGCCGCGCTGATCAATTTAGATCAGTCCAAGGCCTTCGATAGGGTTGACCATCGATTTCTGGAGGCTGTCCTTTCGGCTGCCGGTTTCAGAGCCGACTTTCGCTCCTGGATCCGACTTTTGTATGCGACCCCCGGTGCGCTGGTGGAAGTGAATGGCGTAAGATCGAAGCCTTTCGTATTGTCTCGCTCCATTCGTCAAGGTTGTCCGCTCTCGCCTCTGCTTTACGTTCTTGCGTTGGAACCATTCCTTCGCAAGTTGAAGGCAAATCCGGTCCTGCGCGGAATTTCCCTGCCTGGGGCTTCCACCTCAGCCAGGTATTCTGCCTATGCTGACGACGTTTCGGTTCTTGTGTCGAGCGGAGCCGAGATTGACGAAGTCAGCAAAGAGATCAGTGGGTATGAGATGGTGACAGGGGCCAAGATCAACCGCGATAAGTCTGTGGGCTTGCGGTTGGGTTCGTGGAAGGGAGTTTCTCTTCCCGGACCTTTCCTCTGGACGGATGGGCCGATCAAGATACTCGGCGTCTGGTTCGGTCCTGATCTCCAGTTGGAAATGAATTGGTCGGAGGTGCAGGGGAAGGCCGAGATCGCGGTTAAACTGTGGTCTCGGAGGAGACTTTCCCTGAAGGGAAGGGCGGAGGTATGTGTTTCACACATATATCCGATACTCCTTTACCGACTTTCTGTGCTTCCGCTCCCGTATGCCAGACTAATGTCATTAGTCCGGACCTTGTTCTCCTTTTTGTGGAGAGACAAGGCCCCTATGGTAACTCGCGAGATCTGTTGCCTTCATCCCTCTGAGGGCGGTCTGGGTATGCCTAGCATTGAGATTCGTCAATATATGCTTCGCATTACCTTTCTAGACCGAATGTGTCGCGGATTGGATGAGGTGGGCACCTTTTGGAAAGAAGATGTCCGAAAACATTTCCCATCCCTGAGAAGTGTGCACTCGTGCGAGGAGGAGGCCGGCCGTAGACCTCGTGCCGAGTGTGCCTTCTACCGCGAATGTCGTAGTGCTTTGAAGCTCCTTTTACGGACGTCGGATGGCCTCTCCGACGCCCAGGCGTTTGTCTCGTAAGGCATTGTATCGATTGTTAGTTAGGGGGTCCGTTCAAGATGATCTGATCGACGAGCTCGGTCTTACGAAGCAGGAGGCTCGTTCGATGTGGCCTTGGGCGCCTGGGTTGAAATGTCTCAATAACGATGAGGCATCACTCACCTGGCTGATGATTCGTGAGGCCCTCTGGGTCGGCAAGAGACTCTGTTCAGCAGGTTTGGAGAAATATCCAAACTGTCGTCGCTGCACTGGCGAAGTCGAGACCATTGGTCACGCCTTTTTTCAGTGCAAGACGGTAGTGCCGTTGTGCAAGTTTGTTGAAGGCCTCATGGTTCGCATGCTGCAGGGAAAGTTCTTTGTCCTGGAAGCCAGTTCTGTTTGTAGCAATGTGGTGTCGCAATTGACGAAGGCTGAACACTATGTGTTCTGTTGCTTACTAGGGATTATGAGAGTCGTGATTTGGACGACGCGTCAGAAGGGATTCCATGAGGGCGAGAAGTTCACCTCTTCCCAACTGATCTTGTACTTTAAGCATCAGCTTAAAGTCAAGATTAGGACGGAAAGGCGGCGGCTCACCTCATCGGAATTTGGCAAAAGGTGGGTGAATCTTGCGCGAATGTGTAGAGTGAAAGGGGCTGACCTAGAGTGGCACTTGGACGTCGGTTAGGTACAGGATTTGTCCTAACAGGGTTGAACATAGGCAACCCACCCTGATTTTAGGTTAGACTAGGTTTTTGAATTTGAATCTTTAGTTTTCCCTTTTTTCTAGTAAACTTAGCTAGGGTATGCATGCGCATTGGCCCCTTTTATTTCTGTCCCTATTTTTTCTTTCGTTTAATTCCCCATCCCCTCCCTCGTTAGGTGGTCAGTGATTTCAGTTCTCTGGTTGATGCGGGGCGACTTTCGTTTCGTGTGTGTGCTTTTTCGTATTTGTTGTTGTGTATGAATGTGTGTGTGTCTGTGTGTATGCTTGGAGGAATGAATGGTTTTTCTTATTTTTTTTCTTAGCCCCGCATTGATTTCGTCTAGTTAACTGATTTTGCTGCCACATTTATGGTTTGTGGGGGGTTTTATTACTAACACAGTTTTGTTTAGTTTTATTGTAAATAATTTAAAAGTCATATTGTACATAATCATTTGGGGTTCTTTTTAAAAAAAAATTGTTATTTTATGACCCTCCCCCCACGAACAATATTTGTACATAAGGGGACTAGTTAGGACTTCATGGAGAATTTGAGGCGTTATGGTGGACGTGGTAAGAAAGGTAGGAGTGAATGTGTTGTTTTGGTGATTGGAATATTGTTGGTTTGTTTGGGTCCGTGTCTGGGACTAGCTAAGTTTAGATTTAAGACAGAAGAAGACCGTCATTCCCCATCCCCCTTTTAGGCCTTGTGCCACATTTTATACATAAAATTTTGTATAAATAAATATCTTTACACGCTGTCTCCGAGTTACGTTATCCGTCTTTTTGTGACCAGTTTTTTTTGAACTTGTATAATTGTAATTTTTTGTGTTGCACAGCGACAAACTTGTTTTTTTTTGGCCACGAGGAATTGTTTGGCGACCTTTTGTGGATTTAACGATATTTTTGAACACACCAAGACATTTTGCTAAGTTTTAATTTTTTATTATTCCATTTCTTTTATTTGTTTTTTATTTTTTGGGGGCTTCGGCCCACATAATTTTTTATTTTTTTATTTTTTTTGTTGTTAAAAAAAAATAAGTACATTTTAAGAAAAAAAGAAAAAGAAAACCTTATTTTTTATTTCGTTTTTATTTTTTTTACCCATTTTCATTTTATTAGCGACTTCGGTCGCATTCTTTTCCTTTTTGGTTTGACTAGTTTGTTTTTCTTGTGTTTTTAGTTTATTTTCTTTAGCGGCTTCGGCCGCAAACTTTTATTTTTTTCTTCTGGTTACAAACCAGACTTTTTCTTTTTGTACTGTTTATTTGAATTTTTTGAAAAAAAAAGAGAAAGGAGTTTTTGTTTTTTCTTTTATTTTCGGCAGCCTTTGAGCGCCATCTTTATTTTTTAATCTTACTCCTTTTTTATTTCTTTCTGTTTGTGCAAGTTTGTTCATTTTATTTTATTTTTGTCTTTGCTATTTTATTTACTGGTTCATCCAGGCTTTTTCTTTATTTGTTTAATTTTTTTTTTTTTTTTTTTTTTTTTTTTTTTTTTTATCCCTCTCTCCCAACTCCTTTCCACAACTTCCGCAGTTGGAAGTCTCAAATTTAATTCACCATGGCCGACGAAGCCAGTCGGTCAAATGTGAAGAAAGACCTGTTCGGTTCGGCGGCGAAAGCTGACCCGCCGGAGAAACCGACAAAGAAGCAGGCTAACACTAGCCCAAGTTTGAAAAAAGGTGCTAGTGTCTCGAAAAAAGACACTAGCAAAAATGTAGAAGTGCCCAAGGAGGCACAAGTCAAGACCGCCGAGGAATTGCCCTCATGTTGGAAGTCCCCCCCAAGTTGTATCTTGAACATGGCGGATTTCTTGGATAAGGCGAAGGGGTACGCCCATCTTGTTAATAAAGATGGGTTCGTCGATATTGTCCAAGAACTCGATGTGTTCTCAAAAAGAATGGTGACCATTTTTGTGGTGGATAAGAAAACTAGAAAGATTTGTCGCTCCACAAAAGAAACAGTGATTAAATCACTTTTGTCCCTGGGGATAAAACCCCAAAGAGTAATAAAGGGTAGAGGGTTCTTCATGTGGGACATTCTGCTACCCACCCCAGAAGATTGCCTGGCCATGGCCAAGAAAGAGCTAATTACGAAGGATTTTATCATCAGAACGGAGTATGAGGGCCGCAGGCGGACTAGGGTAGCCGTCTTTGAAGTTCCTCCTCAAATTTCGGGAGAGCTCCTGGCTGCATTTTTTTTGCAGTTCGGCCAAATTTTAGGGGCTCTCTCCGACAATTTGAACGGGGGATGGACTTTTGACATAATGCTCGACCAGAAGGCCTTCAAGTCCGTCCCCAACTGTTTGGAGTATGGCGACCGGAAAATGCCGGTCATAGTGACCGGTAGAAGACCAACTTGCTGGAGGTGTGGAGAGACTGGTCACCTTTCCTCCTCCTGCCCAGGAAAGAAGGCCCCTGGAGTTCCGGTCGCTGGCGACCAAAATCCCCCCTTGGCCGAGAAGCTAAAATCCGCGGCGCCTGTAGTGGGCCTAGCTGCGAGGCGGACCGGTGAGGAAAATCCCCCGGTTGGGCCTAGTCCCTCATTACCCCCGAAGCCGACGCCTGCCACAAGTGTGGATAAGGAGAAGGAGGAGGGGGAATGGCGCCTCGTAGTTAGAGGCAAGGGGAAGACCCAAACAGCGGTTCTTCAGTCCCAACATGACACCAGGGACAATGTCACCTACAGCCCCATTCCCTCTACCAGCTCCGAGGGCGACGCCTCGGCGTCTTACGAATCCAAAGCAACCGAAGCGCAAAAACTCAATGAACCGGGCTGGAGGAGGATTTTAGACATCAAAAAGCTAAAAGACAAACTGGATGCAACGCGGGCTAAAAAGCAAAAATCGCTGGGGGCACCGGGCCCCCTATCCTCTGCCCCGTCTTCCCCTTCTGCATCAAAAAAATCGTTCTCTAAACCAGCTCCGCCCAAATCTGTATCCAACTCACCGGCTAAATCTCTACATTCGTCCAAACCTTCACCGGTGAGGACGCCGTCCGGATGGACCCCTTCAACTACTCCTAATGTCACACCAATGGTTACTCCCATTCATTCACCACTTAAAAAAAGGTACAGAAGTCCGGACTCGCAAACAACTACTGACAAGAAGAAAAAAAAGCTCAAGCCTCCTTATTTCCCTGGGGAAGACGTCTGCCGCGTATCCCGGGACCAGGCGGAAAGGGTTTTCGGGCAGACTCGAAACCCTAAAGAGCTGAAAATTCTGTGGAATTTTAAAAAGATCAACGATACAGATGTGGAGATGCCCGAAAATTTCCCTTCCGCACAAAGAGTACTGACCGTAATCAGAACGGGCCCGGGTACGCGGGAGATTTGGGGCATGATAGAGGAGGCCCAGTCGTCGCTCAAAATGGTGCCCCCAGCTGCCTATCTTCTTGACCCCGAATCAAATGAATCTGATCAAAAGCTGAAAGGGAGGGTCCCAGTTTTTGTTCACCCATCCCTTTATAGAGCCCTGAAACTCACCTACCCCTCGGACATCGGCGGCTTGTCTCAGGACGATACCGTCGAAAATGAGATGGCGTCCGGATCTATGGGACGAGCTGTCGGTGTCCTCACCCCAGCCATGTTCTATCCTGAAGGACAACCCTAATCGGCTTGACAATGGCTCTCTGGTTAGCTAGTTTAAATGTCCGGGGCGTGAGGTCCGAGTCTCGCAGAGCGAGGCTCACTCGTGATCTTCAGCGCCTCGGGGTGAATGTATGTTGTATACAAGAGACCCGTTTTTCTTCTCATGATCGTGAGGACATACTGTCTAAGGGGTTCGCCGTTTATTCAGCCTGTTTTGATGGTCGTTCGAGGGGTGTCTCTTGGCTAGTGAGCAAGTCTTTGAAGGCTGCTTGTACCCTTGTCTTCGCGGATCCGGCGGGCAGACTTTGCGTGCTGGATGTTACCATAAAGGATAAGGTTCTACGTCTCATTGGGGTTTATGCGCCCAATAGCCATTCCGAGCGGCCTGCTTTGTTTCGGCAGATCGCGCCCTTCTTGACGACGTCTCGTCGGGTAGTTTTAGCGGGGGATTGGAATGCCGTCCTTGACCCCGATATAGATCGGATAGGGCATAAACAAGGTACTAACAACCCGGATGTGAAACCATTTCGGGACTTTATCGATGAGTTTGATCTTGTCGATAAGTTCCGGAATGAACACCCTCGGGAGGTAGCATGGACTTGGACAAATAGTGGCAACTCGGCTCCCGGGACGCTTGCGAGCTACCTGGACCGGGTCTTAGTTAGGAGAGTCGATGTAGGGCTCTTAGGCTGTCCAAGTTTCCATTATATAGTTTATACGGATCATAGGCTTGTCCGGGTCCGTGTAAACTTAGATAAGCCTAAGGTTAGATTGGCTGGTTACTGGAAATTGAACTGTTCCCTTTTTGGTGATCAGGGTTTCCGGGACCAGCTGCTACTAATGATCCAAAGGGAATTGACGGGTGCGGTTGTGGGAAATGCCTGGTGGGGCAAATTAAAATCCCATATTCGAACGTTTGCTGCCGATTTTAGTCGTCGACTCAATCTAGATAGATTAGCGGCGCAAACTGCTTTAGAAGATAAAGTCGATCGGGCAGTGAAATCCCGTGTTAGTGGGGACATAGCCTTAGCTAAGGCAGAGTTGTCCTCCTTGCTTATCAAGAAGGATCAAGCTCTGGTAGTTAGGGCTAGGTTAAAAAGAATGTCTTCTGAGGCAACGAATATGGCCGCTGAACTGCGTGCAGAGGAAAATCGAAGCGCGTCTAAGCGACATATCGCATGCGTCACGTTGCCGGATAAGCGGACCGTGACTACAAACGCGGGCATATGTGAGGTGTTTCGGGACTACTTTCAGGATCTTTTCACCAGGGAGCCCGGTCTGAGCTCTGCTCAGTTCGACGCCTATTTAGCTGACTTTCCCTGCCTTTCGGCAGCTGAAGCGGCTAGGTGCGAGGGTCCCATTACAGAGTCGGAGATCTGGGAAGCGCTGAAGCAGGTTGGCCTGGATAAGTCTCCGGGATTAGATGGTCTTCCCTACGAAGTGTACTTGAGGTTGTCGCACGTTTTTGTTCCTTTGCTGGAACTGATTTACAACCACTGGATGAAGCAGGGGTCTTTACCCCAACGCTTCACCAGGGGTGTGATCAAGTTGCTGCGTAAGGACAAGGGCGGTGGGGATGGTTTAGGGAACTTTCGCCCTTTAACGATGTTAAACACTGACTTAAAGATTTTGGCGAAGATCTTAGCCAACCGTTTGCAGCTTGTCCTGTCTAGTCTGATTGGCCCCGAACAGACTTGTGCTGTGAAGGGCAGGACTATTCAGGATAACCTTCACATGGTACGCTTGATCTTAGAAAAAGTCGACAGTGAAGCCGCGCTGATCAATTTAGATCAGTCCAAGGCCTTCGATAGGGTTGACCATCGATTTCTGGAGGCTGTCCTTTCGGCTGCCGGTTTCAGAGCCGACTTTCGCTCCTGGATCCGACTTTTGTATGCGACCCCCGGTGCGCTGGTGGAAGTGAATGGCGTAAGATCGAAGCCTTTCGTATTGTCTCGCTCCATTCGTCAAGGTTGTCCGCTCTCGCCTCTGCTTTACGTTCTTGCGTTGGAACCATTCCTTCGCAAGTTGAAGGCAAATCCGGTCCTGCGCGGAATTTCCCTGCCTGGGGCTTCCACCTCAGCCAGGTATTCTGCCTATGCTGACGACGTTTCGGTTCTTGTGTCGAGCAGAGCCGAGATTGACGAAGTCAGCAAAGAGATCAGTGGGTATGAGATGGTGACAGGGGCCAAGATCAACCGCGATAAGTCTGTGGGCTTGCGGTTGGGTGCGTGGAAGGGAGTTTCTCTTCCCGGACCTTTCCTCTGGACGGATGGGCCGATCAAGATACTCGGCGTCTGGTTCGGTCCTGATCTCCAGTTGGAAATGAATTGGTCGGAGGTGCAGGGGAAGGCCGAGATCGCGGTTAAACTGTGGTCTCGGAGGAGACTTTCCCTGAAGGGAAGGGCGGAGGTATGTGTTTCACACATATATCCGATACTCCTTTACCGACTTTCTGTGCTTCCGCTCCCGTATGCCAGACTAATGTCATTAGTCCGGACCTTGTTCTCCTTTTTGTGGAGAGACAAGGCCCCTATGGTAACTCGCGAGATCTGTTGCCTTCATCCCTCTGAGGGCGGTCTGGGTATGCCTAGCATTGAGATTCGTCAATATATGCTTCGCATTACCTTTCTAGACCGAATGTGTCGCGGATTGGATGAGGTGGGCACCTTTTGGAAAGAAGATGTCCGAAAACATTTCCCATCCCTGAGAAGTGTGCACTCGTGCGAGGAGGAGGCCGGCCGTAGACCTCGTGCCGAGTGTGCCTTCTACCGCGAATGTCGTAGTGCTTTGAAGCTCCTTTTACGGACGTCGGATGGCCTCTCCGACGCCCAGGCGTTGTCTCGTAAGGCATTGTATCGATTGTTAGTTAGGGGGTCCGTTCAAGATGATCTGATCGACGAGCTCGGTCTTACGAAGCAGGAGGCTCGCTCGATGTGGCCTTGGGCGCCTGGGTTGAAATGTCTCAATAACGATGAGGCATCACTCACCTGGCTGATGATTCGTGAGGCCCTCTGGGTCGGCAAGAGACTCTGTTCAGCAGGTTTGGAGAAATATCCAAACTGTCGTCGCTGCACTGGCGAAGTCGAGACCATTGGTCACGCCTTTTTTCAGTGCAAGACGGTAGTGCCGTTGTGCAAGTTTGTTGAAGGCCTCATGGTTCGCATGCTGCAGGGAAAGTTCTTTGTCCTGGAAGCCAGTTCTGTTTGTAGCAATGTGGTGTCGCAGTTGACGAAGGCTGAACACTATGTGTTCTGTTGCTTACTAGGGATTATGAGAGTCGTGATTTGGACGACGCGTCAGAAGGGATTCCATGAGGGCGAGAAGTTCACCTCTTCCCAACTGATCTTGTACTTTAAGCATCAGCTTAAAGTCAAGATTAGGACGGAAAGGCGGCGGCTCACCTCATCGGAATTTGGCAAAAGGTGGGTGAATCTTGCGCGAATGTGTAGAGTGAAAGGGGCTGACCTAGAGTGGCACTTGGACGTCGGTTAGGTACAGGATTTGTCCTAACAGGGTTGAACATAGGCAACCCACCCTGATTTTAGGTTAGACTAGATTTTTGAATTTGAATCTTTAGTTTTCCCTTTTTTCTAGTAAACTTAGCTAGGGTATGCATGCGCATTGGTCCCTTTTATTTCTGTTCCTATTTTTTCTTTCGTTTAATTCCCCATCCCCTCCCTCGTTAGGTGGTCAGTGACTTCAGTTCTCTGGTGGATGCGGGGCGACTTTCGTTTCGTGTGTGTGCTTTTTCGTATTTGTTGTTGTGTATGAATGTGTGAGTGTCTGTGTGAATGCTTGGAGGAATGAATGTCTTTTCTTATTTTTTCTTAGCCCCGCATTGATTTCGTCTAGTTAACTGATTTTGCTGCCACATTTATGGTTTGTGGGGGGTTTTATTACTAACACAGTTTTGTTTAGTTTTATTGTAAATAATTTAAAAGTCATATTGTACATAATCATTTGGGGTTCTTTTTAAAAAAATTGTTATTTTATGACCCTCCCCCCACGAACAATATTTGTACATAAGGGGACTAGTTAGGACTTCATGGAGAATTTGAGGCGTTATGGTGGACGTGGTAAGAAAGGTAGGAGTGAATGTGTTGTTTTGGTGATTGCAATATTGTTGGTTTGTTTGGGTCCGTGTCTGGGACTAGCTAAGTTTAGATTTAAGACAGAAGAAGACCGTCATTCCCCATCCCCCTTTTAGGCCTTGTGCCACATTTTATACATAACATTTGTATAAATAAATATCTTTACACGCTGTCTCCGAGTTACGTTATCCGTCTTTTTGTGACCAGTTTTTTTTGAACTTGTATAATTGTAATTTTTTGTGTTGCACAGCGACAAACTTGTTTTTTTTTGGCCACGAGGAATTGTTTGGCGACCTTTTGTGGATTTAACGATATTTTTGAACACACCAAGACATTTTGCTAAGTTTTAATTTTTTATTATTCCATTTCTTTTATTTGTTTTTTATTTTTTGGGGGCTTCGGCCCACATAATTTTTTATTTTTTTATTTTTTTTGTTGTTAAAAAAAAATAAGTACATTTTAAGAAAAAAAGAAAAAGAAAACCTTATTTTTTATTTCGTTTTTATTTTTTTTACCCATTTTCATTTTATTAGCGACTTCGGTCGCATTCTTTTCCTTTTTGGTTTGACTAGTTTGTTTTTCTTGTGTTTTTAGTTTATTTTCTTTAGCGGCTTCGGCCGCAAACTTTTATTTTTTTCTTCTGGTTACAAACCAGACTTTTTCTTTTTGTACTGTTTATTTGAATTTTTTGAAAAAAAAAGAGAAAGGAGTTTTTGTTTTTTCTTTTATTTTCGGCAGCCTTTGAGCGCCATCTTTATTTTTTAATCTTACTCCTTTTTTATTTCTTTCTGTTTGTGCAAGTTTGTTCATTTTATTTTATTTTTGTCTTTGCTATTTTATTTACTGGTTCATCCAGGCTTTTTCTTTATTTGTTTAATTTTTTTTTTTTTTTTTTTTTTTTATCCCTCTCTCCCAACTCCTTTCCACAACTTCCGCAGTTGGAAGTCTCAAATTTAATTCACCATGGCCGACGAAGCCAGTCGGTCAAATGTGAAGAAAGACCTGTTCGGTTCGGCGGCGAAAGCTGACCCGCCGGAGAAACCGACAAAGAAGCAGGCTAACACTAGCCCAAGTTTGAAAAAAGGTGCTAGTGTCTCGAAAAAAGACACTAGCAAAAATGTAGAAGTGCCCAAGGAGGCACAAGTCAAGACCGCCGAGGAATTGCCCTCATGTTGGAAGTCCCCCCCAAGTTGTATCTTGAACATGGCGGATTTCTTGGATAAGGCGAAGGGGTACGCCCATCTTGTTAATAAAGATGGGTTCGTCGATATTGTCCAAGAACTCGATGTGTTCTCAAAAAGAATGGTGACCATTTTTGTGGTGGATAAGAAAACTAGAAAGATTTGTCGCTCCACAAAAGAAACAGTGATTAAATCACTTTTGTCCCTGGGGATAAAACCCCAAAGAGTAATAAAGGGTAGAGGGTTCTTCATGTGGGACATTCTGCTACCCACCCCAGAAGATTGCCTGGCCATGGCCAAGAAAGAGCTAATTACGAAGGATTTTATCATCAGAACGGAGTATGAGGGCCGCAGGCGGACTAGGGTAGCCGTCTTTGAAGTTCCTCCTCAAATTTCGGGAGAGCTCCTGGCTGCATTTTTTTTGCAGTTCGGCCAAATTTTAGGGGCTCTCTCCGACAATTTGAACGGGGGATGGACTTTTGACATAATGCTCGACCAGAAGGCCTTCAAGTCCGTCCCCAACTGTTTGGAGTATGGCGACCGGAAAATGCCGGTCATAGTGACCGGTAGAAGACCAACTTGCTGGAGGTGTGGAGAGACTGGTCACCTTTCCTCCTCCTGCCCAGGAAAGAAGGCCCCTGGAGTTCCGGTCGCTGGCGACCAAAATCCCCCCTTGGCCGAGAAGCTAAAATCCGCGGCGCCTGTAGTGGGCCTAGCTGCGAGGCGGACCGGTGAGGAAAATCCCCCGGTTGGGCCTAGTCCCTCATTACCCCCGAAGCCGACGCCTGCCACAAGTGTGGATAAGGAGAAGGAGGAGGGGGAATGGCGCCTCGTAGTTAGAGGCAAGGGGAAGACCCAAACAGCGGTTCTTCAGTCCCAACATGACACCAGGGACAATGTCACCTACAGCCCCATTCCCTCTACCAGCTCCGAGGGCGACGCCTCGGCGTCTTACGAATCCAAAGCAACCGAAGCGCAAAAACTCAATGAACCGGGCTGGAGGAAGATTTTAGACATCAAAAAGCTAAAAGACAAACTGGATGCAACGCGGGCTAAAAAGCAAAAATCGCTGGGGGCACCGGGCCCCCTATCCTCTGCCCCGTCTTCCCCTTCTGCATCAAAAAAATCGTTCTCTAAACCAGCTCCGCCCAAATCTGTATCCAACTCACCGGCTAAATCTCTACATTCGTCCAAACCTTCACCGGTGAGGACGCCGTCCGGATGGACCCCTTCAACTACTCCTAATGTCACACCAATGGTTACTCCCATTCATTCACCACTTAAAAAAAGGTACAGAAGTCCGGACTCGCAAACAACTACTGACAAGAAGAAAAAAAAGCTCAAGCCTCCTTATTTCCCTGGGGAAGACGTCTGCCGCGTATCCCGGGACCAGGCGGAAAGGGTTTTCGGGCAGACTCGAAACCCTAAAGAGCTGAAAATTCTGTGGAATTTTAAAAAGATCAACGATACAGATGTGGAGATGCCCGAAAATTTCCCTTCCGCACAAAGAGTACTGACCGTAATCAGAACGGGCCCGGGTACGCGGGAGATTTGGGGCATGATAGAGGAGGCCCAGTCGTCGCTCAAAATGGTGCCCCCAGCTGCCTATCTTCTTGACCCCGAATCAAATGAATCTGATCAAAAGCTGAAAGGGAGGGTCCCAGTTTTTGTTCACCCATCCCTTTATAGAGCCCTGAAACTCACCTACCCCTCGGACATCGGCGGCTTGTCTCAGGACGATACCGTCGAAAATGAGATGGCGTCCGGATCTATGGGACGAGCTGTCGGTGTCCTCACCCCAGCCATGTTCTATCCTGAAGGACAACCCTAATCGGCTTGACAATGGCTCTCTGGTTAGCTAGTTTAAATGTCCGGGGCGTGAGGTCCGAGTCTCGCAGAGCGAGGCTCACTCGTGATCTTCAGCGCCTCGGGGTGAATGTATGTTGTATACAAGAGACCCGTTTTTCTTCTCATGATCGTGAGGACATACTGTCTAAGGGGTTCGCCGTTTATTCAGCCTGTTTTGATGGTCGTTCGAGGGGTGTCTCTTGGCTAGTGAGCAAGTCTTTGAAGGCTGCTTGTACCCTTGTCTTCGCGGATCCGGCGGGCAGACTTTGCGTGCTGGATGTTACCATAAAGGATAAGGTTCTACGTCTCATTGGGGTTTATGCGCCCAATAGCCATTCCGAGCGGCCTGCTTTGTTTCGGCAGATCGCGCCCTTCTTGACGACGTCTCGTCGGGTAGTTTTAGCGGGGGATTGGAATGCCGTCCTTGACCCCGATATAGATCGGATAGGGCATAAACAAGGTACTAACAACCCGGATGTGAAACCATTTCGGGACTTTATCGATGAGTTTGATCTTGTCGATAAGTTCCGGAATGAACACCCTCGGGAGGTAGCATGGACTTGGACAAATAGTGGCAACTCGGCTCCCGGGACGCTTGCGAGCTACCTGGACCGGGTCTTAGTTAGGAGAGTCGATGTAGGGCTCTTAGGCTGTCCAAGTTTCCATTATATAGTTTATACGGATCATAGGCTTGTCCGGGTCCGTGTAAACTTAGATAAGCCTAAGGTTAGATTGGCTGGTTACTGGAAATTGAACTGTTCCCTTTTTGGTGATCAGGGTTTCCGGGACCAGCTGCTACTAATGATCCAAAGGGAATTGACGGGTGCGGTTGTGGGAAATGCCTGGTGGGGCAAATTAAAATCCCATATTCGAACGTTTGCTGCCGATTTTAGTCGTCGACTCAATCTAGATAGATTAGCGGCGCAAACTGCTTTAGAAGATAAAGTCGATCGGGCAGTGAAATCCCGTGTTAGTGGGGACATAGCCTTAGCTAAGGCAGAGTTGTCCTCCTTGCTTATCAAGAAGGATCAAGCTCTGGTAGTTAGGGCTAGGTTAAAAAGAATGTCTTCTGAGGCAACGAATATGGCCGCTGAACTGCGTGCAGAGGAAAATCGAAGCGCGTCTAAGCGACATATCGCATGCGTCACATTGCCGGATAAGCGGACCGTGACTACAAACGCGGGCATATGTGAGGTGTTTCGGGATTACTTTCAGGATCTTTTCACCAGGGAGCCCGGTCTGAGCTCTGCTCAGTTCGACGCCTATTTAGCTGACTTTCCCTGCCTTTCGGCAGCTGAAGCGGCTAGGTGCGAGGGTCCCATTACAGAGTCGGAGATCTGGGAAGCGCTGAAGCAGGTTGGCCTGGATAAGTCTCCGGGATTAGATGGTCTTCCCTACGAAGTGTACTTGAGGTTGTCGCACGTTTTTGTTCCTTTGCTGGAACTGATTTACAACCACTGGATGAAGCAGGGGTCTTTACCCCAACGCTTCACCAGGGGTGTGATCAAGTTGCTGCGTAAGGACAAGGGCGGTGGGGATGGGTTAGGGAACTTTCGCCCTTTAACGATGTTAAACACTGACTTAAAGATTTTGGCGAAGATCTTAGCCAACCGTTTGCAGCTTGTCCTGTCTAGTCTGATTGGCCCCGAACAGACTTGTGCTGTGAAGGGCAGGACTATTCAGGATAACCTTCACATGGTACGCTTGATCTTAGAAAAAGTCGACAGTGAAGCCGCGCTGATCAATTTAGATCAGTCCAAGGCCTTCGATAGGGTTGACCATCGATTTCTGGAGGCTGTCCTTTCGGCTGCCGGTTTCAGAGCCGACTTTCGCTCCTGGATCCGACTTTTGTATGCGACCCCCGGTGCGCTGGTGGAAGTGAATGGCGTAAGATCGAAGCCTTTCGTATTGTCTCGCTCCATTCGTCAAGGTTGTCCGCTCTCGCCTCTGCTTTACGTTCTTGCGTTGGAACCATTCCTTCGCAAGTTGAAGGCAAATCCGGTCCTGCGCGGAATTTCCCTGCCTGGGGCTTCCACCTCAGCCAGGTATTCTGCCTATGCTGACGACGTTTCGGTTCTTGTGTCGAGCAGAGCCGAGATTGACGAAGTCAGCAAAGAGATCAGTGGGTATGAGATGGTGACAGGGGCCAAGATCAACCGCGATAAGTCTGTGGGCTTGCGGTTGGGTGCGTGGAAGGGAGTTTCTCTTCCCGGACCTTTCCTCTGGACGGATGGGCCGATCAAGATACTCGGCGTCTGGTTCGGTCCTGATCTCCAGTTGGAAATGAATTGGTCGGAGGTGCAGGGGAAGGCCGAGATCGCGGTTAAACTGTGGTCTCGGAGGAGACTTTCCCTGAAGGGAAGGGCGGAGGTATGTGTTTCACACATATATCCGATACTCCTTTACCGACTTTCTGTGCTTCCGCTCCCGTATGCCAGACTAATGTCATTAGTCCGGACCTTGTTCTCCTTTTTGTGGAGAGACAAGGCCCCTATGGTAACTCGCGAGATCTGTTGCCTTCATCCCTCTGAGGGCGGTCTGGGTATGCCTAGCATTGAGATTCGTCAATATATGCTTCGCATTACCTTTCTAGACCGAATGTGTCGCGGATTGGATGAGGTGGGCACCTTTTGGAAAGAAGATGTCCGAAAACATTTCCCATCCCTGAGAAGTGTGCACTCGTGCGAGGAGGAGGCCGGCCGTAGACCTCGTGCCGAGTGTGCCTTCTACCGCGAATGTCGTAGTGCTTTGAAGCTCCTTTTACGGACGTCGGATGGCCTCTCCGACGCCCAGGCGTTGTCTCGTAAGGCATTGTATCGATTGTTAGTTAGGGGGTCCGTTCAAGATGATCTGATCGACGAGCTCGGTCTTACGAAGCAGGAGGCTCGCTCGATGTGGCCTTGGGCGCCTGGGTTGAAATGTCTCAATAACGATGAGGCATCACTCACCTGGCTGATGATTCGTGAGGCCCTCTGGGTCGGCAAGAGACTCTGTTCAGCAGGTTTGGAGAAATATCCAAACTGTCGTCGCTGCACTGGCGAAGTCGAGACCATTGGTCACGCCTTTTTTCAGTGCAAGACGGTAGTGCCGTTGTGCAAGTTTGTTGAAGGCCTCATGGTTCGCATGCTGCAGGGAAAGTTCTTTGTCCTGGAAGCCAGTTCTGTTTGTAGCAATGTGGTGTCGCAGTTGACGAAGGCTGAACACTATGTGTTCTGTTGCTTACTAGGGATTATGAGAGTCGTGATTTGGACGACGCGTCAGAAGGGATTCCATGAGGGCGAGAAGTTCACCTCTTCCCAACTGATCTTGTACTTTAAGCATCAGCTTAAAGTCAAGATTAGGACGGAAAGGCGGCGGCTCACCTCATCGGAATTTGGCAAAAGGTGGGTGAATCTTGCGCGAATGTGTAGAGTGAAAGGGGCTGACCTAGAGTGGCACTTGGACGTCGGTTAGGTACAGGATTTGTCCTAACAGGGTTGAACATAGGCAACCCACCCTGATTTTAGGTTAGACTAGGTTTTTGATTTTGAAGCTTTAGTTTTTCCTTTTTTCTAGTAAACTTAGCTAGGGTATGCATGCGCATTGGTCCCTTTTATTTCTGTCCCTAATTTTCTTTCGTTTAATTCCCCATCCCCTCCCTCGTTAGGTGGTCAGTGATTTCAGTTCTCTGGTGGATGCGGGGCGACTTTCGTTTCGTGTGTGTGCTTTTTCGTATTTGTTGTTGTGTATGAATGTGTGAGTGTCTGTGTGAATGCTTGGAGGAATGAATGGTTTTTCTTATTTTTCTAAGCCCCGCATTGATTTCGTCTAGTTAACTGATTTTGCTGCCACATTTATGGTTTGTGGGGGGTTTTATTACTAACACAGTTTTATTTAGTTTTATTGTAAATAATTTAAAAGTCATATTGTACATAATCATTTGGGGTTCTTTTTAAAAAAATTGTTATTTTATGACCCTCCCCCCACGAACAATATTTGTACATAAGGGGACTAGTTAGGACTTCATGGAGAATTTGAGGCGTTATGGTGGACGTGGTAAGAAAGGTAGGAGTGAATGTGTTGTTTTGGTGATTGGAATATTGTTGGTTTGTTTGGGTCCGTGTCTGGGACTAGCTAAGTTTAGATTTAAGACAGAAGAAGACCGTCATTCCCCATCCCCCTTTTAGGCCTTGTGCCACATTTTATACATAAAATTTTGTATAAATAAATATCTTTACACGCTGTCTCCGAGTTACGTTATCCGTCTTTTTGTGACCAGTGTTTTTTGAACTTGTATAATTGTCTTTTTTTTGTGTTGCACAGCGACGAACTTATTTTTTTTTTTTTGGCCACGAGGAATCGTTTGGCGACCTTTTTTGGAATTACCGATATTTTTTGAACACACCAAGACATTTTGCTAAGTTTTAATTTTTTATTATTCCATTTCTTTTGTTTGTTTTTATTTTTTGGGGGCTTCGGCCCACATAATTTTTTATTTTTTTATTTTTTTTGTTGTTAAAAAAAAATAAGTACATTTTAAGAAAAAAAAGAAAAAGAAAACTTTATTTTTTATTTCGTTTTTATTTTTTTTTTACCCATTTTTATTTTATTAGCGACTTCGGTCGCATTCTTTTCTTTTTGATTTAACTAGTTTGTTTTTCTTGTGTTTTTAGTTTATTTTCTTTAGCGGCTTCGGCCGCAAACTTTTATTTTTTTTGTCTGGTTACAAACCAGACTTTTTCTTTTTCTTTTGTGCAGTTTAATTGAATTTTTTGAAAAAAAGAAAGGAGTTTTTGTTTTTTCTTTTATTTTCGGCAGGCTTTGAGCGCCTTCTTTATTTTTTTATTTTTTCTTTCTGTTTGTATAAGTTTGTTCATTTTATTTATTTTTGTCTCATTTGCCATTTTATTTACTGGTTCATCCAGGCTTTTTCTTTATTTGTTTAATTTTTTTTTTTTTTTTTTTTTTTTTTTTTTTTTTACCCTCTCTCCCAACTCCTTTCCACAACTTCCGCAGTTGGAAGTCTCAACTTTAATTCACCATGGCCGACGAAGCCAGTCGGTCTAATGTGAAGAAAGACCTGTTCGGTTCGGCGGCGAAAGCTGACCCGCCGGAGAAACCGACAAAGAAGCAGGCTAACACTAGCCCAATCTTGAAAAAAGGTGCTAGTGTCTCGAAAAAAGACACTAGCAAAAATGTAGAAGTGCCCAAGGAGGCACAAGTCAAGACCGCCGAGGAATTGCCCTCATGTTGGAAGTCCCCACCAAGTTGTATCTTGAACATGGCGGATTTCTTGGATAAGGCGAAGGGGTACGCCCATCTTGTTAATAAAGATGGGTTCGTCGATATTGTCCAAGAACTCGATGTGTTCTCAAAAAGAATGGTGACCATTTTTGTGGTGGATAAGAAAACGAGAAAGATTTGTCGCTCCACAAAAGACACAGTGATTAAATCACTTTTGTCCCTGGGGATAAAACCCCAAAGAGTAATAAAGGGTAGAGGGTTCTTCATGTGGGACATTCTGCTGCCCACCCCAGAAGATTGCCTGGCCATGGCCAAGAAAGAGCTAATTACGAAGGATTTTATCATCAGAACGGAGTATGAGGGCCGCAGGCGGACTAGGGTAGCCGTCTTTGAAGTTCCTCCTCAAATTTCGGGAGAGCTCCTGGCTGCATTTTTCTTGCAGTTCGGCCAAATTTTAGGGGCTCTCTCCGACAATTTGAACGGGGGATGGACTTTTGACATAATGCTCGACCAGAAGGCCTTCAAGTCCGTCCCCAACTGTTTGGAGTATGGCGACCGGAAAATGCCGGTCATAGTGACCGGTAGAAGACCAACTTGCTGGAGGTGTGGAGAGACTGGTCACCTTTCCTCCTCCTGCCCAGGAAAGAAGGCCCCTGGAGTTCCGGTCGCTGGCGACCAAAATCCCCCCTTGGCCGAGAAGCTAATATCCGCGGCGCCTGTAGTGGGCCTAGCTGCGAGGCGGACCGGTGAGGAAAATCCCCCGGTTGGGCATAGTCCCTCATTACCCCCGAAGCCGACGCCTGCCACAAGTGTGGATAAGGAGAAGGAGGAGGGGGAATGGCGCCTCGTAGTTAGAGGCAAGGGGAAGACCCAAACAGCGGTTCTTCAGTCCCAACATGACACCAGGGACAATGTCACCTACAGCCCCATTCCCTCTACCAGCTCCGAGGGCGACGCCTCGGCGTCTTACGAATCCAATGCAACCGAAGCGCAAAAAACCAATGAACCCGGATGGAGAAAAATTTTAGACATAAAAAAGCTAAAAAACAAACTGGATGAAACGCGGGCTAAAAAGCAAAAATCGCTGGGGGCACCGGGCCCCCTATCCTCTGCCCCGTCTTCCCCTTCTGCATCAAAAAAATCGTTCTCTAAACCAGCTCCGCCCAAATCTGTATCCAACTCACCGGCTAAATCTCTACATTCGTCCAAACCTTCACCGGTGAGGACGCCGTCCGGATGGACCCCTTCAACTACTCCTAATGTCACACCAATGGTTACTCCCATTCATTCACCACTTAAAAAAAGGTACAGAAGTCCGGACTCACAAACAACTACTGACAAGAAGAAAAAAAAGCTCAAGCCTCCTTATTTCCCTGGGGAAGACGTCTGCCGCGTATCCCGGGACCAGGCGGAAAGGGTTTTCGGGCAGACTCGAAACCCTAAAGAGCTGAAAATTCTGTGGAATTTTAAAAAAATCAATGATACAGATGTGGAGATGCCCGAAAATTTCCCTTCCGCACAAAGAGTACTGACCGTAATCAGAACTGGCCCGGGTACGCGGGAGATTTGGGGCATGATAGAGGAGGCCCAGTCGTCGCTCAAAATGGTGCCCCCAGCTGCCTATCTTCTTGACCCCGAATCAAATGAATCTGATCAAAAGCTGAAAGGGAGGGTCCCAGTTTTTGTTCACCCATCCCTTTATAGAGCCCTGAAACTCACCTACCCCTCGGACATCGGCGGCTTGTCTCAAGACGATACCGTCGAAAATGAGATGGCGTCCGGATCTATGGGACGAGCTGTCGGTGTCCTCACCCCAGCCATGTTCTATCCTGAAGGACAACCCTAATCGGCTTGACAATGGCTCTCTGGTTAGCTAGTTTAAATGTCCGGGGCGTGAGGTCCGAGTCTCGCAGGGCGAGGCTCACTCGTGATCTTCAGCGCCTCGGGGTGAATGTATGTTGTATACAAGAGACCCGTTTTTCTTCTCATGATCGTGAGGACATACTGTCTAAGGGGTTCGCCGTTTATTCAGCCTGTTTTGATGGTCGTTCGAGGGGTGTCTCTTGGCTAGTGAGCAAGTCTTTGAAGGCTGCTTGTACCCTTGTCTTCGCGGATCCGGCGGGCAGACTTTGCGTGCTGGATGTTACCATAAAGGATAAGGTTCTACGTCTCATTGGGGTTTATGCGCCCAATAGCCATTCCGAGCGGCCTGCTTTGTTTCGGCAGGTCGCGCCGTTCTTGACGACGTCTCGTCGGGTAGTTTTAGCGGGGGATTGGAATGCCGTCCTTGACCCCGATATAGATCGGATAGGGCATAAACAAGGTACTAACAACCCGGATGTGAAACCATTTCGGGACTTTATCGATGAGTTTGATCTTGTCGATAAGTTCCGGAATGAACACCCTCGGGAGGTAGCATGGACTTGGACAAATAGTGGCAACTCGGCTCCGGGGACGCTTGCGAGCTACCTGGACCGGGTCCTAGTTAGGAGAGTCGATGTAGGGCTCTTAGGCTGTCCAAGTTTCCATTATATAGTTTACACGGATCATAGGCTTGTCCGGGTCCGTGTAAACTTAGATAAGCCTAAGGTTAGATTGGCTGGTTACTGGAAATTGAACTGTTCCCTTTTTGGTGATCAGGGTTTCCGGGACCAGCTTTTACTAATGATCCAAAGGGAATTGACGGGTGCGGTTGTGGGAAATGCCTGGTGGGGCAAATTAAAATCTCATATTCGAACGTTTGCTGCCGATTTTAGTCGTCGACTCAATCTAGATAGATTAGCGGCGCAAACTGCTTTAGAAGATAAAGTCGATCGGGCAGTGAAATCCCGTGTTAGTGGGGACATAGCCTTAGCTAAGGCAGAGTTGTCCTCCTTGCTTATCAAGAAGGATCAAGCTCTGGTAGTTAGGGCTAGGTTAAAAAGAATGTCTTCTGAGGCAACGAATATGGCCGCTGAACTGCGTGCAGAGGAAAATCGAAGCGCGTCTAAGCGACATATCGCATGCGTCACATTGCCGGATAAGCGGACCGTGACTACAAACGCGGGCATATGTGAGGTGTTTCGGGACTACTTTCAGGATCTTTTCACCAGGGAGCCCGGTCTGAGCTCTGCTCAGTTCGACGCCTATTTAGCTGACTTTCCCTGCCTTTCGGCAGCTGAAGCGGCTAGGTGCGAGGGTCCCATTACAGAGTCGGAGATCTGGGAAGCGCTGAAGCAGGTTGGCCTGGATAAGTCTCCGGGATTAGATGGTCTTCCCTACGAAGTGTACTTGAGGTTGTCGCACGTTTTTGTTCCTTTGCTGGAACTGATTTACAACCACTGGATGAAGCAGGGGTCTTTACCCCAACGCTTCACCAGGGGTGTGATCAAGTTGCTGCGTAAGGACAAGGGCGGTGGGGATGGGTTAGGGAACTTTCGCCCTTTAACGATGTTAAACACTGACTTAAAGATTTTGGCGAAGATCTTAGCCAACCGTTTGCAGCTTGTCCTGTCTAGTCTGATTGGCCCCGAACAGACTTGTGCTGTGAAGGGCAGGACTATTCAGGATAACCTTCACATGGTACGCTTGATCTTAGAAAAAGTCGACAGTGAAGCCGCGCTGATCAATTTAGATCAGTCCAAGGCCTTCGATAGGGTTGACCATCGATTTCTGGAGGCGGTCCTTTCGGCTGCCGGTTTCAGAGCCGACTTTCGCTCCTGGATCCGACTTTTGTATGCGACCCCCGGTGCGCTGGTGGAAGTGAATGGGGTAAGGTCGAAGCCTTTCGTATTGTCTCGCTCCATTCGTCAAGGTTGTCCGCTCTCGCCTCTGCTTTACGTTCTTGCGTTGGAACCATTCCTTCGCAAGTTGAAGGCAAATCCGGTCCTGCGCGGAATTTCCCTGCCTGGGGCTTCCACCTCAGCCAGGTATTCTGCCTATGCTGACGACGTTTCGGTTCTGGTGTCGAGCAGAGCCGAGATTGACGAAGTCAGCAAAGAGATCAGTGGGTATGAGATGGTGACAGGGGCCAAGATCAACCGCGATAAGTCTGTGGGCTTGCGGTTGGGTGCGTGGAAGGGAGTTTCTCTTCCCGGACCTTTCCTCTGGACGGATGGGCCGATCAAGATACTCGGCGTCTGGTTCGGTCCTGATCTCCAGTTGGAAATGAATTGGTCGGAGGTGCAGGGGAAGGCCGAGATCGCGGTTAAACTGTGGTCTCGGAGGAGACTTTCCCTGAAGGGAAGGGCGGAGGTATGTGTTTCACACATATATCCGATACTCCTTTACCGACTTTCTGTGCTTCCGCTCCCGTATGCCAGACTAATGTCATTAGTCCGGACCTTGTTCTCCTTTTTGTGGAGAGACAAGGCCCCTATGGTAACTCGCGAGATCTGTTGCCTTCATCCCTCTGAGGGCGGTCTGGGTATGCCTAGCATTGAGATTCGTCAATATATGCTTCGCATTACCTTTCTAGACCGAATGTGTCGCGGATTGGATGAGGTGGGCACCTTTTGGAAAGAAGATGTCCGAAAACATTTCCCATCCCTGAGAAGTGTGCACTCGTGCGAGGAGGAGGCCGGCCGTAGACCTCGTGCCGAGTGTGCCTTCTACCGCGAATGTCGTAGTGCTTTGAAGCTCCTTTTACGGACGTCGGATGGCCTCTCCGACGCCCAGGCGTTGTCTCGTAAGGCATTGTATCGATTGTTAGTTAGGGGGTCCGTTCAAGATGATCTGATCGACGAGCTCGGTCTTACGAAGCAGGAGGCTCGCTCGATGTGGCCTTGGGCGCCTGGGTTGAAATGTCTCAATAACGATGAGGCATCACTCACCTGGCTGATGATTCGTGAGGCCCTCTGGGTCGGCAAGAGACTCTGTTCAGCAGGTTTGGAGAAATATCCAAACTGTCGTCGCTGCACTGGGGAAGTCGAGACCATTGGTCACGCCTTTTTTCAGTGCAAGACGGTAGTGCCGTTGTGCAAGTTTGTTGAAGGCCTCATGGTTCGCATGCTGCAGGGAAAGTTCTTTGTCCTGGAAGCCAGTTCTGTTTGTAGCAATGTGGTGTCGCAATTGACGAAGGCTGAACACTATGTGTTCTGTTGCTTACTAGGGATTATGAGAGTCGTGATTTGGACGACGCGTCAGAAGGGATTCCATGAGGGCGAGAAGTTCACCTCTTCCCAACTGATCTTGTACTTTAAGCATCAGCTTAAAGTCAAGATTAGGACGGAAAGGCGGCGGCTCACCTCATCGGAATTTGGCAAAAGGTGGGTGAATCTTGCGCGAATGTGTAGAGTGAAAGGGGCTGACCTAGAGTGGCACTTGGACGTCGGTTAGGTACAGGATTTGTCCTAACAGGGTTGAACATAGGCAACCCACCCTGATTTTAGGTTAGACTAGGTTTTTGATTTTGAATCTTTAGTTTTCCCTTTTTTCTAGTAAACTTAGCTAGAGTATGCATGCGCATTGGTCCCTTTTATTTCTGTCCCTATTTTTTCTTTCGTTTAATTCCCCATCCCCTCCCTCGTTAGGTGGTCAGTGACTTCAGTTCTCTGGTGGATGCGGGGCGACTTTCGTTTCGTGTGTGTGCTTTTTCGTATTTGTTGTTGTGTATGAATGTGTGAGTGTCTGTGTGAATGCTTGGAGGAATGAATGTTTTTTCTTATTTTTCTTAGCCCCGCATTGATTTCGTCTAGTTAACTGATTTTGCTGCCACATTAAATGGTTTGTGGGGGGTTTTATTACTAACTCAGTTTTGTTTAGTTTTATTGTAAATATTTTTAAGTCATATTGTACAAAATCATTTGGGGTTCTTTTTAAAAATTGTTTTTTATGACCCTCCCCCCACGAACAATATTTGTACATAAGGGGACTAGTTAGGACTTCATGGAGAATTCGAGGCGTTATGGTGGACGTGGTAAGAAAGGTAGGAGTGAATGTGTTGTTTTGGTGATTGGAATATTGTTGGTTTGTTTGGGTCCGTGTCTGGGACTAGCTAAGTTTAGATTTAAGACAGAAGAAGACCGTCATTCCCCATCCCCCTTTTAGGCCTTGTGCCACATTTTATACATAAAATTTGTATAAATAAATATCTTTACACGCTGTCTCCGAGTTACGTTATCCGTCTTTTTGTGACCAGTGTTTTTTGAACTTGTATAATTGTCTTTTTTTTGTGTTGCACAGCGACGAACTTATTTTTTTTTTTTGGCCACGAGGAATCGTTTGGCGACCTTTTTTGGAATTACCGATATTTTTTGAACACACCAAGACATTTTGCTAAGTTTTAATTTTTTATTATTCCATTTCTTTTGTTTGTTTTTATTTTTTGGGGGCTTCGGCCCACATAATTTTTTATTTTTTTATTTTTTTTGTTGTTAAAAAAAAATAAGTACATTTTAAGAAAAAAAAGAAAAAGAAAACTTTATTTTTTATTTCGTTTTTATTTTTTTTTTACCCATTTTCATTTTATTAGCGACTTCGGTCGCATTCTTTTCTTTTTGATTTAACTAGTTTGTTTTTCTTGTGTTTTTAGTTTATTTTCTTTAGCGGCTTCGGCCGCAAACTTTTATTTTTTTTGTCTGGTTACAAACCAGACTTTTTCTTTTTCTTTTGTGCAGTTTAATTGAATTTTTTGAAAAAAAGAAAGGAGTTTTTGTTTTTTCTTTTATTTTCGGCAGGCTTTGAGCGCCTTCTTTATTTTTTTATTTTTTCTTTCTGTTTGTATAAGTTTGTTCATTTTATTTATTTTTGTCTCATTTGCCATTTTATTTACTGGTTCATCCAGGCTTTTTCTTTATTTGTTTAATTTTTTTTTTTTTTTTTTTTTTTTACCCTCTCTCCCAACTCCTTTCCACAACTTCCGCAGTTGGAAGTCTCAACTTTAATTCACCATGGCCGACGAAGCCAGTCGGTCTAATGTGAAGAAAGACCTGTTCGGTTCGGCGGCGAAAGCTGACCCGCCGGAGAAACCGACAAAGAAGCAGGCTAACACTAGCCCAAGTTTGAAAAAAGGTGCTAGTGTCTCGAAAAAAGACACTAGCAAAAATGTAGAAGTGCCCAAGGAGGCACAAGTCAAGACCGCCGAGGAATTGCCCTCATGTTGGAAGTCCCCCCCAAGTTGTATCTTGAACATGGCGGATTTCTTGGATAAGGCGAAGGGGTACGCCCATCTGGTTAATAAAGATGGGTTCGTCGATATTGTCCAAGAACTCGATGTGTTCTCAAAAAGAATGGTGACTATTTTTGTGGTGGATAAGAAAACTAGAAAGATTTGTCGCTCCACAAAAGACACAGTGATTAAATCACTTTTGTCCCTGGGGATAAAACCCCAAAGAGTAATAAAGGGTAGAGGGTTCTTCATGTGGGACATTCTGCTGCCCACCCCAGAAGATTGCCTGGCCATGGCCAAGAAAGAGCTAATTACGAAGGATTTTATCATCAGAACGGAGTATGAGGGCCGCAGGCGGACTAGGGTAGCCGTCTTTGAAGTTCCTCCTCAAATTTCGGGAGAGCTCCTGGCTGCATTTTTCTTGCAGTTCGGCCAAATTTTAGGGGCTCTCTCCGACAATTAGAACGGGGGATGGACTTTTGACATAATGCTCGACCAGAAGGCCTTCAAGTCCGTCCCCAACTGTTTGGAGTATGGCGACCGGAAAATGCCGGTCATAGTGACCGGTAGAAGACCAACTTGCTGGAGGTGTGGAGAGACTGGTCACCTTTCCTCCTCCTGCCCAGGAAAGAAGGCCCCTGGAGTTCCGGTCGCTGGCGACCAAAATCCCCCCTTGGCCGAGAAGCTAATATCCGCGGCGCCTGTAGTGGGCCTAGCTGCGAGGCGGACCGGTGAGGAAAATCCCCCGGTTGGGCATAGTCCCTCATTACCCCCGAAGCCGACGCCTGCCACAAGTGTGGAGAAGGAGAAGGAGGAGGGGGAATGGCGCCTCGTAGTTAGAGGCAAGGGGAAGACCCAAACAGCGGTTCTTCAGTCCCAACATGACACCAGGGACAATGTCACCTACAGCCCCATTCCCTCTACCAGCTCGGAGGGCGACGCCTCGGCGTCTTACGAATCCAATGCAACCGAAGCGCAAAAAATCAATGAACCCGGATGGAGAAAAATTTTAGACATCAAAAAACTAAAAAACAAACTGGATGAAACGCGGGCTAAAAAGCAAAAATCGCTGGGGGCACCGGGCCCCCTATCCTCTGCCCCGTCTTCCCCTTCTGCATCAAAAAAATCGTTCTCGAAACCAGCTCCGCCCAAATCTGTATCCAACTCACCGGCTAAATCTCTACATTCGTCCAAACCTTCACCGGTGAGGACGCCGTCCGGATGGACCCCTTCAACTACTCCTAATGTCACACCAATGGTTACTCCCATTCATTCACCACTTAAAAAAAGGTACAGAAGTCCGGACTCACAAACAACTACTGACAAGAAGAAAAAAAAGCTCAAGCCTCCTTATTTCCCTGGGGAAGACGTCTGCCGCGTATCCCGGGACCAGGCGGAAAGGGTTTTCGGGCAGACTCGAAACCCTAAAGAGCTAAAAATTCTGTGGAATTTTAAAAAAATCAACGATACAGATGTGGAGATGCCCGAAAATTTCCCTTCCGCACAAAGAGTACTGACCGTAATCAGAACTGGCCCGGGTACGCGGGAGATTTGGGGCATGATAGAGGAGGCCCAGTCGTCGCTCAAAATGGTGCCCCCAGCTGCCTATCTTCTTGACCCCGAATCAAATGAATCTGACCAAAAGCTGAAAGGGAGGGTCCCAGTTTTTGTTCACCCATCCCTTTATAGAGCCCTGAAACTCACCTACCCCTCGGACATCGGCGGCTTGTCTCAAGATGACACCGTCGAAAATGAGATGGCGTCCGGATCTATGGGACGAGCTGTCGGTGTCCTCACCCCAGCCATGTTCTATCCTGAAGGACAACCCTAATCGGCTTGACAATGGCTCTCTGGTTAGCTAGTTTAAATGTCCGGGGCGTGAGGTCCGAGTCTCGCAGGGCGAGGCTCACTCGTGATCTTCAGCGCCTCGGGGTGAATGTATGTTGTTTACAAGAGACCCGTTTTTCTTCTCATGATCGTGAGGACATACTGTCTAAGGGGTTCGCCGTTTATTCAGCCTGTTTTGATGGTCGTTCGAGGGGTGTCTCTTGGCTAGTGAGCAAGTCTTTGAAGGCTGCTTGTACCCTTGTCTTCGCGGATCCGGCGGGCAGACTTTGCGTGCTGGATGTTACCATAAAGGATAAGGTTCTACGTCTCATTGGGGTTTATGCGCCCAATAGCCATTCCGAGCGGCCTGCTTTGTTTCGGCAGATCGCGCCCTTCTTGACGACGTCTCGTCGGGTAGTTTTAGCGGGGGATTGGAATGCCGTCCTTGACCCCGATATAGATCGGATAGGGCGTAAACAAGGTACTAACAACCCGGATGTGAAACCATTTCGGGACTTTATCGATGAGTTTGATCTTGTCGATAAGTTCCGGAATGAACACCCTCGGGAGGTAGCATGGACTTGGACAAATAGTGGCAACTCGGCTCCGGGGACGCTTGCGAGCTACCTGGACCGGGTCTTAGTTAGGAGAGTCGATCTAGGGCTCTTAGGCTGTCCAAGTTTCCATTATATAGTTTATACGGATCATAGGCTTGTCCGGGTCCGTGTAAACTTAGATAAGCCTAAGGTTAGATTGGCTGGTTACTGGAAATTGAACTGTTCCCTTTTTGGTGATCAGGGTTTCCGGGACCAGCTGCTACTAATGATACAAAGGGAATTGACGGGTGCGGTTGTGGGAAATGCCTGGTGGGGCAAATTAAAATCTCATATTCGAACGTTTGCTGCCGATTTTAGTCGTCGACTCAATCTAGATAGATTAGCGGCGCAAACTGCTTTAGAAGATAAAGTCGATCGGGCAGTGAAATCCCGTGTTAGTGGGGACATAGCCTTAGCTAAGGCAGAGTTGTCCTCCTTGCTTATCAAGAAGGATCAAGCTCTGGTAGTTAGGGCTAGGTTAAAAAGAATGTCTTCTGAGGCAACGAATATGGCCGCTGAACTGCGTGCAGAGGAAAATCGAAGCGCGTCTAAGCGACATATCGCATGCGTCACATTGCCGGATAAGCGGACCGTGACTTCAAACGCGGGCATATGTGAGGTGTTTCGGGACTACTTTCAGGATCTTTTCACCAGGGAGCCCGGTCTGAGCTCTGCTCAGTTCGACGCCTATTTAGCTGACTTTCCCTGCCTTTCGGCAGCTGAAGCGGCTAGGTGCGAGGGTCCCATTACAGAGTCGGAGATCTGGGAAGCGCTGAAGCAGGTTGGCCTGGATAAGTCTCCGGGATTAGATGGTCTTCCCTACGAAGTGTACTTGAGGTTGTCGCACGTTTTTGTTCCTTTGCTGGAGCTGATTTACAACCACTGGATGAAGCAGGGGTCTTTACCCCAACGCTTCACCAGGGGTGTGATCAAGTTGCTGCGTAAGGACAAGGGCGGTGGGGATGGGTTAGGGAACTTTCGCCCTTTAACGATGTTAAACACTGACTTAAAGATTTTGGCGAAGATCTTAGCCAACCGTTTGCAGCTTGTCCTGTCTAGTCTGATTGGCCCCGAACAGACTTGTGCTGTGAAGGGCAGGACTATTCAGGATAACCTTCACATGGTACGCTTGATCTTAGAAAAAGTCGACAGTGAAGCCGCGCTGATCAATTTAGATCAGTCCAAGGCCTTCGATAGGGTTGACCATCGATTTCTGGAGGCTGTCCTTTCGGCTGCCGGTTTCAGAGCCGACTTTCGCTCCTGGATCCGACTTTTGTATGCGACCCCCGGTGCGCTGGTGGAAGTGAATGGCGTAAGATCGAAGCCTTTCGTATTGTCTCGCTCCATTCGTCAAGGTTGTCCGCTCTCGCCTCTGCTTTACGTTCTTGCGTTGGAACCATTCCTTCGCAAGTTGAAGGCAAATCCGGTCCTGCGCGGAATTTCCCTGCCTGGGGCTTCCTCCTCAGCCAGGTATTCTGCCTATGCTGACGACGTTTCGGTTCTTGTGTCGAGCAGAGCCGAGATTAACGAAGTCAGCAAAGAGATCAGTGGGTATGAGATGGTGACAGGGGCCAAGATCAACCGCGATAAGTCTGTGGGCTTGCGGTTGGGTGCGTGGAAGGGAGTTTCTCTTCCCGGACCTTTCCTCTGGACGGATGGGCCGATCAAGATACTCGGCGTCTGGTTCGGTCCTGATCTCCAGTTGGAAATGAATTGGTCGGAGGTGCAGGGGAAGGCCGAGATCGCGGTTAAACTGTGGTCTCGGAGGAGACTTTCCCTGAAGGGAAGGGCGGAGGTATGTGTTTCACACATATATCCTATACTCCTTTACCGACTTTCTGTGCTTCCGCTCCCGTATGCCAGACTAATGTCATTAGTCCGGACCTTGTTCTCCTTTTTGTGGAGAGACAAGGCCCCTATGGTAACTCGCGAGATCTGTTGCCTTCATCCCTCTGAGGGCGGTCTGGGTATGCCTAGCATTGAGATTCGTCAATATATGCTTCGCATTACCTTTCTAGACCGAATGTGTCGCGGATTGGATGAGGTGGGCACCTTTTGGAAAGAAGATGTCCGAAAACATTTCCCATCCCTGAGAAGTGTGCACTCGTGCGAGGAGGAGGCCGGCCGTAGACCTCGTGCCGAGTGTGCCTTCTACCGCGAATGTCGTAGTGCTTTGAAGCTCCTTTTACGGACGTCGGATGGCCTCTCCGACGCCCAGGCGTTGTCTCGTAAGGCATTGTATCGATTGTTAGTTAGGGGGTCCGTTCAAGATGATCTGATCGACGAGCTCGGTCTTACGAAGCAGGAGGCTCGCTCGATGTGGCCTTGGGCGCCTGGGTTGAAATGTCTCAATAACGATGAGGCATCACTCACCTGGCTGATGATTCGTGAGGCCCTCTGGGTCGGCAAGAGACTCTGTTCAGCAGGTTTGGAGAAATATCCAAACTGTCGTCGCTGCACTGGGGAAGTCGAGACCATTGGTCACGCCTTTTTTCAGTGCAAGACGGTAGTGCCGTTGTGCAAGTTTGTTGAAGGCCTCATGGTTCGCATGCTGCAGGGAAAGTTCTTTGTCCTGGAAGCCAGTTCTGTCTGTAGCAATGTGGTGTCGCAATTGACGAAGGCTTAACACTATGTGTTCTGTTGCTTACTAGGGATTATGAGAGTCGTGATTTGGACGACGCGTCAGAAGGGATTCCATGAGGGCGAGAAGTCCACCTCTTCCCAACTGATCTTGTACTTTAAGCATCAGCTTAAAGTCAAGATTAGGACGGAAAGGCGGCGGCTCACCTCATCGGAATTTGGCAAAAGGTGGGTGAATCTTGCGCGAATGTGTAGAGTGAAAGGGGCTGACCTAGAGTGGCACTTGGACGTCGGTTAGGTACAGGATTTGTCCTAACAGGGTTGAACATAGGCAACCCACCCTGATTTTAGGTTAGACTAGGTTTTTGAATTTGAATCTTTAGTTTTCCCTTTTTTCTAGTAAACTTAGCTAGGGTATGCATGCGCATTGGCCCCTTTTATTTCTGTCCCTATTTTTTCTTTCGTTTAATTCCCCATCCCCTCCCTCGTTAGGTGGTCAGTGACTTCAGTTCTCTGGTGGATGCGGGGCGACTTTCGTTTCGTGTGTGTGCTTTTTCGTATTTGTTGTTGTGTATGAATGTATGTGTGTCTGTGTGTATGCTTGGAGGAATGAATGGTTTTTTCTTATTTTTTTTCTTAGCCCCGCATTGATTTCGTCTAGTTAACTGATTTTGCTGCCACATTTATGGTTTGTGGGGGGTTTTATTACTAACACAGTTTTGTTTAGTTTTATTGTAAATAATTTAAAAGTCATATTGTACATAATCATTTGGGGTTCTTTTTAAAAAAATTGTTATTTTATGACCCTCCCCCCACGAACAATATTTGTACATAAGGGGACTAGTTAGGACTTCATGGAGAATTTGAGGCGTTATGGTGGACGTGGTAAGAAAGGTAGGAGTGAATGTGTTGTTTTGGTGATTGGAATATTGTTGGTTTGTTTGGGTCCGTGTCTGGGACTAGCTAAGTTTAGATTTAAGACAGAAGAAGACCGTCATTCCCCATCCCCCCTTTTAGGCCTTGTGCCACATTTTATACATTAAACTGTATAAATAAATATCTTTACACGGTGGCGACCTGTTGAATAAGATAACAGGTCGGGGGTGGCTGTCGGAGCTGATATGATGAATAAGAACCCCGAAATCAGCGAGGAAGACGGCTTTCATCAATGAGGACCACCTTCAAGCATTCAAATGTATTTTGTGATGTTGCTGTCGATGAAATTTAATTTCGGCATTAAATGACCTCTAGAATTTATATTTACGCAAAATACCATAAAATATGAAACAATAAGGAACACAAAACGGGTTTTATAACAAGAACAATATTCATATTTATGTATGTAATTATTAGGTCGTTGCAAAAATAATGACGTAATAATGTCGTTTTATGACGTATTTTTTAAAGTGAAAAAAACGACATTATTACGTCATTATTTTTGCACCAACCAAATATATACAAGCATAATTAATAGGAGTTACTTCCCTTTACTAACGAAATATCGGCAAAAATTAAATATTTTAGTGAAATATATGCACGATATTAAATTTTGAATGGATGGTACAACTTTAAAAAAATGCATATGCATAGCTGTACGACGGGGTGGATCTGAGTGCCTCACATGAAAGGCTAGAACAAATAAGACTGCAATCTTAGAAACGTAGGAAGTAAAGTGAATCCTCTTCTTCTCCCCTTATGGGTGAATAGCAGGACAGACCGGGTTCTATAGCCTTGGATAGCAACTGATCTACCGCAGAAAGAAATGGCAACCGGGGAAAAAAATCTGCCTCGTCAGTCATGTTTTGAAAGATACATGATACCCTAAACGTGTATCACGCATGGCACATAACTGACTGAAAATTAAAGGGAATGATTAATTAAACTTTTTAAACGAAGGGTTAAAAGATTTTTTTTATCTGTTATTAAATTACTAGTGTACCCGTGTCGTCAAAAATGACGGCAAATGTTACATGGCTTTTATAATAAAATGCAATGAAACAAAAGATGTTAAATCAAAACGTACATTTTTTTTCTTTACGAATTTGTCAGCTAACAAAAAGCAACAAGAGAAACAACACGGAAAAAAAACTATTTTAATAACAAGAACAATATTTAAATTTTATTGATGTCAATGATATACATGAATAATTAATAGGATTTACTTCCCTTTAATTGGAATTAAAGTCTTTACTAAGGAAATATTTTTATCTTAACTCATAGAAAGCTGAATGAACCTGCCGCTCAAAATGTTAACTGTGAGAGAATTGAAAGAATTCTGTAAAGCTGAGAATATGTTGATAAACATTTGACTTCAGAAGTGTTGAAGGAGTAAATGTTCGTAATGTTTGTAATTAAGTTTCTGTTACCTGTAGTTGGATATTCGAAACATATTTTGATGCTTGTAATGTTCTGTAATGTTCGTAATGTTTGTAATTAAGTTTATGTTACTTTTACTTGGATATTCGAAACATATTTTGATGCTTGTAATGTTCTGTAATGTTCGTAATGTTTGGAATTAAGTTTCTGTTACTTGTAGTTGGATATTCAAAACATATTTTGATGCTTATAATGTTCTGTAATGTTCGTAATGTTTGGAATTAAGTTTCTGTTACGTTTACTTAGATATTCGAAACATATTTTAATGCTTGTAATGTTCTGTAATGTTCGTAATGTTTGGAATTAAGTTTCTGTTACTTTTACTTGGATATTCAAAATATATTTTGATGCTTGTAATGTTCTGTAATGTTCGTAATGTTCGTAATTAAGTTTCTGTTACTTTTACTTGGATATTCGAAACATATTTTGAGGCTTGTAATGTTCGTAATGTTTGTAATTAAGTTTCAGTTTCTTTTACTTGGATATTAAAAACATATTTTGATGCTTGTAATGTTCACTAATGTTCGTAATGTTTGTAATTAAGTTTCTGTTACTTTTACTTGGATATTCGAAACATATTTTGATGCTTGTAATGTTCTGTAATGTTCGTAATGATTTGGATTAAGTTTCTGTTACTTTTACTTGGATATTCGAAACATATTTTCATGCTTGTAATGTTCAGTAATGTTCGTAATGTTTGTAATTGAGATTCTGTTACTTTTACTTGGATATTCGAAACATATTTTCATGCTTGTAATGTTCTGTAATGTTCGTAATATTTGTAATTAGGTTTGTGTTAATTTACTTGCATATTCGAAACATATTTTGATGCTTGTAATGTTCTGTAATGTTCGTAATGATTTGGATTAAGTTTCTGTTACTTTTACTTGGATATTCGAAACATATTTTGAGGCTTGCAATGTTATGTAATGTTCATAGTGTTTCTAATTAAGTTTCTGTTTCTTTTACTTGGATATTGAAAACATATTTTGATGCTTGTAATGTTCTGTAATGTTTGGAATTAAGTTTCTGTTACTTTAACTTGGATATTCGAAACATATTTTGATGCTTGTAATATTCTGTAATGTTCGTAATGTTTGGAATTAAGTTTCTGTTCCTTTTACTTGGATATTCGAAACATATTTTGATGTTTGTAATGTTCTGTAATGTTCGTAATGTTTGTAATTAAGTTTCTGTTACTTTAACTTGGATATTCGAAACATATTTTGATGCTTGTAATGTTCGGTAATGTTCGTAATGTTTGGAATTAAGTTACTGTTATTTAACTTGGATATTCGAAACATATTTTCATGCTTGTAATGTTCTGAAATGTTCGTAATGTTTGTAATTAAGTTTCTGTTACTTTTACTTGGATATTCGAAACATATTTTGAGGCTTGTAATGTTCTGTAATGTTCGTAATGTTTGGAATTAAGTTTCTGTTACTTTTACTTGGATATTCGAAACATATTTTGAGGCTTGTAATGTTCTGTAATGTTCGTAATGTTTGGAATTATGTTTATGTTACTTTTACTTGGATATTCGAAACATATTTTCATGCTTGTAATGTTCGTAATGTTTGTAATTAAGTTTCTGTTACGTTAACTTGGATATCCGAAATATATTTTGATGCTTGTAATGTTCTGTAATGTTCGTAATGTTTGGAATTAAGTTTCTGTTACTTTTACTTGGATATTCGAAACATATTTTGAGGCTTGTAATGTTTGTAATGTTCGTAATGTTTGGAATTGAGTTTCTGTTTCTTTTACTTGGATATTCGAAACATATTTTGATGCTTGTAATGTTCTGTAATGTTCGTAATGTTTGTAATTAAGTTTCTGTTACTTTTACTTGGATATTCGAAACATATTTTGATGCTTGTAATGTTCTGTAATGTTCGTAATGTTTGGAATTAAGTTTCTGTTACTTTTACTTGGATATTCAAAACATATTTTGATGCTTGTAATGTTCTGTAATGTTCGTAATGTTTGTAATTAAGTTTCTGTTACTTTTCCATGGATATTCGAAACATATTTTGACGCTTGCAATGTTCTGTAATGTTCGTAACGTTTGTAAGTAAGTTTCTGTTTCTTTTACTTAGATATTCAAAACATATTTTGATGCTTGTAATGTTCTGTAATGTTTGGAATTAAGTTTCTGTTACTTTTAATTGGATATTTGAAACATATTTTGATGCTTGTAATGTTCTGTAATGTTCGTAATCTTTGGAATTAAGTTTCTGTTACTTTAACTTGGATATTCGAAACATATTTTGAGGCTTGTAATGTTCTGTAATGTTCGTAATTTATTTAATTAAGTTTCTGTTACTTTTACTTGGATATTCGAAACATATTTTGATGCTTGTAATATTCTGTAATGTTCGTAATGTTTGGAATTAAGTTTCTGTTACTTTTCCATGGATATTCGAAACATATTTTGACGCTTGCAATGTTCTGTAATGTTCGTAATGTTTGTAATTGAGTTTCTGTTACTTCAACTTGGATATTCGAAACATATTTTGATGCTTGTAATGTTCTGTAATGTTCGTAATGTTTGGAATTAAGTTACTGTTACTTTAATTTGGATATTCGAAACATATTTTCATGCTTGTAATGTTCTGAAATGTTCGTAATGTTTCTAATTAAGTTTCTGTTACTTTTATTTGGATATTCGAAACATATTTTGAGGCTTGTAATGTTCTGTAATGTTCGTAATGTTTGGAATTAAGTTTCTGTTACTTTTACTTGGATATTCGAAACATATTTTGAGGCGTGTAATGTTCTGTTATGTTCGTAATGTTTGGAATTATTTTTATGTTACTTTTACTTGGATATTCGAAACATATTTTCATGCTTGTAATGTTCGTAATCTTTGTAATTAAGTTTCTGTTACTTTTACTTGGATATTCGAAACATATTTTGAGGCTTGTAATGTTCTGTAATGTTCGTAATGTTTGGAATTATGTTTATGTTACTTTTACTTGGACATTCGAAACATATTTTCATGCTTGTAATGTTCTGTAATGTTCCTAATGATTTGGATTAAGTTTCTGTTACTTTTACTTGGATATTCGAAACATATTTTCATGCTTGTAATGTTCAGTAATGTTCGTAATGTTTGTAATTAAGATTCTGTTACTTTTACTTGGATATTCGAAACATATTTTCATGCTTGTAATGTTCTGTAATGTTCGTAATATTTGTAATTAGGTTTGTGTTAATTTACTTGCATATTCGAAACATATTTTGATGCTTGTAATGTTCTGTAATGTTCGTAATGATTTGGATTAAGTTTCTGTTACATTTACTTGGATATTCGAAACATATTTTGAGGCTTGCAATGTTCTGTAATGTTCATAATGTTTGTAATTAAGTTTCTGTTTCTTTTACTTGGATATTGAAAACATATTTTGATGCCCGTAATGTTCTGTAATGTGTGGAATTAGGTTTCTGTTACTTTAACTCGGATATTCGAAACATATTTTGAGGCTTTTAATGTTCCTAATTTTTTGAATTAAGTTTCTGTTACTTTTACTTCGATATTCGAAACATATTTTGATCCTTGTAATATTCTGTAATGTTCGTAATGTTTGGAATTAAGTTTCTGTTGCTTTTACTTGGATATTCGAAACATATTTTGATGCTTGTAATGTTCTGTAATGTTCTTAATGTTTGGAATTAAGTTTCTGTTAATTTTACTCGGATATTCGAAACATATTTTGAGCCTTCTAATGTTCTGTAATGTTCGTAATGTTTGTAATTATGTTTCTGTTACTTTTACTTGGATATTCGAAACATATTTTGATGCTTGTAATGTTCTGTAATGTTCGTAATGTTTGGAATTAAGTTTCTGTTAATTTTACTTGGATATTCGAAACATATTTCGATGTTTGTAATGTTCTGTAATGTTCGTAATGTTTGTAATTAAGTTTCTGTTACTTTAACTTGGATATTCGAAACATATTTTGATGCTTGTAATGTTCGGTAATGTTCGTAATGTTTGGAATTAAGTTACTGTTACTTTAACTTGGATATTCGAAACATATTTTCATGCTTGTAATGTTCTGAAATGTTCGTAATGTTTGTAATTAAGTTTCTGTTACTTTTACTTGGATATTCGAAACATATTTTGAGTCTTGTAATGTTCTGTAATGTTCGTAATGTTTGGAATTAAGTTTCTGTTACTTTTACTTGGATATTCGAAACATATTTTGAGGCTTGTAATGTTCTGTAATGTTCGTAATTTATTTAATTAAGTTTCTGTTACTTTTACTTGGATATTCGAAACATATTTTGATGCTTGTAATATTCTGTAATTTTCGTAATGTTTGGAATTAAGTTTCTGTTACTTTTCCATGGATATTCGAAACATATTTTGACGCTTGCAATGTTCTGTAATGTTCGTAATGTTTGTAATTGAGTTTCTGTTACTTCAACTTGGATATTCGAAACATATTTTGATGCTTGTAATGTTCTGTAATGTTCGTAATGTTTGGAATTAAGTTACTGTTACTTTAACTTGGATATTCGAAACATATTTTCATGCTTGTAATGTTCTGAAATGTTCGTAATGTTTCTAATTAAGTTTCTGTTACTTTTATTTGGATATTCGAAACATATTTTGAGGCTTGTAATGTTCTGTAATGTTCGTAATGTTTGGAATTAAGTTTCTGTTACTTTTACTTGGATATTCGAAACATATTTTGAGGCGTGTAATGTTCTGTAATGTTCGTAATGTTTGGAATTATGTTTATGTTACTTTTACTTGGATATTCGAAACATATTTTCATGCTTGTAATGTTCGTAATCTTTGTAATTAAGTTTCTGTTCCTTTTACTTGGATATTCGAAACATATTTTGATGCTTGTAATGTTCTGTAATGTTCGTAATGATTTGGATTAAGTTTCTGTTACTTTTACTTGGATATTCGAAACATATTTTCATGCTTGTAATATTCAGTAATGTTCGTAATGTTTGTAATTAAGATTCTGTTACTTTTACTTGGATATTCGAAACATATTTTCATGCTTGTAATGTTCTGTAATGTTCGTAATATTTGTAATTAGGTTTGTGTTAATTTACTTGCATATTCGAAACATATTTTGATGCTTGTAATGTTCTGTAATGTTCGTAATGATTTGGATTAAGTTTCTGTTACATTTACTTGGATATTCGAAACATATTTTGAGGCTTGCAATGTTCTGTAATGTTCATAATGTTTGTAATTAAGTTTCTGTTTCTTTTACTTGGATATTGAAAACATATTTTGATGCTCGTAATGTTCTGTAATGTTTGGAATTAGGTTTCTGTTACTTTAACTTGGATATTCGAAACATATTTTGAGGCTTTTAATGTTCGTAATTTTTTGAATTAAGTTTCTGTTACTTTTACTTGGATATTCGAAACATATTTTGATCCTTGTAATATTCTGTAATGTTCGTAATGTTTGGAATTAAGTTTCTGTTGCTTTTACTTGGATATTCGAAACATATTTTGATGCTTGTAATGTTCTGTAATGTTCTTAATGTTTGGAATTAAGTTTCTGTTACTTTTACTTGGATATTCGAAACATATTTTGAGGCTTGTAATGTTCTGTAATGTTCTGTAATGTTTGTAATTAAGTTTCTGTTACTTTTACTTGGATATTCGAAACATATTTTGATCCTTGTAATGTTCTGTAATGTTCGTAATGTTTGGAATTAAGTTTCTGTTACTTTAACTTGGATATTCGAAACATTTTGATGCTTGTAATGTTCGGTAATGTTCGTAATGTTTGGAATTAAGTTTCTGTTACTTTAACTTGGATATTCGAAACATATTTTCATGCTTGTAATGTTCTGAAATGTTCGTAATGTTTGTAATTAAGTTTCTGTTACTTTTACTTGGATATTCGAAACATATTTTGAGGCTTGTAATGTTCTGTAATGTTCATAATGTTTGGAATTATGTTTATGTTACTTTTACTTGGATATTCGAAACATATTTTCATGCTTGTAATGGTCGTAATGTTTGTAATTAAGTTTCTGTTACTTTAACTTGGATATCCGAAATATATTTTGATGCTTGTAATGTTCTGTAATGTTCGTAATGTTTGGAATTAAGTTTCTGTTACTTTTACTTGGATATTCGTAACATATTTTGAGGCTTGTAATGTTCTGTAATGTTCGTAATGTTTGGAATTGAGTTTCTGTTACTTTTACTTGGATATTCGAAACATATTTTGATGCTTGTAATGTTCTGTAATGTTCGTAATGTTTGTAATTAAGTTTCTGTTACTTTTACTAGGATATTCGAAACATATTTTGATGCTTGTAATGTTCTGTAATGTTCGTAATGTTTAGAATTAAGTTTCTGTTACTTTTACTTGGATATTCAAAACATATTTTGATGCTTGTAATGTTCTGTAATGTTCGTAATGTTTGTAATTAAGTTTCTGTTACTTTTCCATGGATATTCGAAACATATTTTGACGCTTGCAATGTTCTGTAATGTTCGTAACGTTTGTAAGTAAGTTTCTGTTTCTTTTACTTGGATATTTAAAACATATTTTGATGCTTGTAATGTTCTGTAATGTTTAGAATTAAGTTTCTGTTACTTTTAATTGGATATTTGAAACATATTTTGATGCTTGTAATGTTCTGTAAAGTTCGTAATCTTTGGAATTAAGTTTCTGTTACTTTTACTTGGATATTCGAAACATATTTTGATCCTTGTAATATTCTGTAATGTTCGTAATGTTTGGAATTAAGTTTCTGTTGCTTTTACTTGGATATTCGAAACATATTTTGATGCTTGTAATAATCTGTAATGTTCTTAATGTTTGGAATTAAGTTTCTGTTACTTTTACTTGGATATTCGAAACATATTTTGAGGCTTGTAATGTTCTGTAATGTTCTGTAATGTTTGTAATTAAGTTTCTGTTACTTTTACTTGGATATTCGAAACATATTTTGATGCTTGTAATGTTCTGTAATGTTCGTAATGTTTGGAATTAAGTTTCTGTTACTTTAACTTGGATATTCGAAACATTTTGATGCTTGTAATGTTCGGTAATGTTCGTAATGTTTGGAATTAAGTTACTGTTACTTTAACTTGGATATTCGAAACATATTTTCATGCTTGTAATGTTCTGAAATGTTCGTAATGTTTGTAATTAAGTTTCTGTTACTTTTACTTGGATATTCGAAACATATTTTGAGGCTTGTAATGTTCTGTAATGTTCGTAATGTTTGGAATTATGTTTATGTTACTTTTACTTGGATATTCGAAACATATTTTCATGCTTGTAATGGTCGTAATGTTTGTAATTAAGTTTCTGTTACTTTAACTTGGATATCCGAAATATATTTTGATGCTTGTAATGTTCTGTAATGTTCGTAATGTTTGGAATTAAGTTTCTGTTACTTTTACTTGGATATTCGTAACATATTTTGAGGCTTGTAATGTTCTGTAATGTTCGTAATGTTTGGAATTGAGTTTCTGTTACTTTTACTTGGATATTCGAAACATATTTTGATGCTTGTAATGTTCTGTAATGTTCGTAATGTTTGTAATTAAGTTTCTGTTACTTTTACTAGGATATTCGAAACATATTTTGATGCTTGTAATGTTCTGTAATGTTCGTAATGTTTAGAATTAAGTTTCTGTTACTTTTACTTGGATATTCAAAACATATTTTGATGCTTGTAATGTTCTGTAATGTTCGTAATGTTTGTAATTAAGTTTCTGTTACTTTTCCATGGATATTCGAAACATATTTTGACGCTTGCAATGTTCTGTAATGTTCGTAACGTTTGTAAGTAAGTTTCTGTTTCTTTTACTTGGATATTTAAAACATATTTTGATGCTTGTAATGTTCTGTAATGTTTGGAATTAAGTTTCTGTTACTTTTAATTGGATATTTGAAACATATTTTGATGCTTGTAATGTTCTGTAAAGTTCGTAATCTTTGGAATTAAGTTTCTGTTACTTTAACTTGGATATTCGAAACATATTTTGAGGCTTGTAATGTTCTGTAATGTTCGTAATTTATTTAATTAAGTTTCTGTTACTTTTACTTGGATATTCGAAACATATTTTGATGCTTGTAATATTCTGTAATGTTCGTAATGTTTGGAATTAAGTTTCTGTTACTTTTCCATAGATATTCGAAACATATTTTGACGCTTGCAATGTTCTGTAATGTTCGTAATGTTTGTAATTGAGTTTCTGTTACTTCAACTTGGATATTCGAAACATATTTTGATGCTTGTAATGTTCTGTAATGTTCGTAATGTTTGGAATTAAGTTTCTGTTACTTTTACTTGGATATTCGAAACATATTTTGATGCTTGTAATGTTCTGTAATGTTCGTAATGATTTGGATTAAGTTTCTGTTACTTTTACTTGGATATTCGAAACATATTTTCATGCTTGTAATGTTCTGTAATGTTCGTAATATTTGTAATTAGGTTTGTGTTAATTTACTTGCATATTCGAAACATATTTTGATGCTTGTAATGTTCTGTAATGTTCGTAATGATTTGGATTAAGTTTCTGTTACATTTACTTGGATATTCGAAACATATTTTGAGGCTTGCAATGTTCTGTAATGTTCATAATGTTTGTAATTAAGTTTCTGTTTCTTTTACTTGGATATTGAAAACATATTTTGATGCTCGTAATGTTCTGTAATGTTTGGAATTAGGTTTCTGTTACTTTAACTTGGATATTCGAAACATATTTTCATGCTTGTAATGTTCGTAATTTTTTGAATTAAGTTTCTGTTACTTTTACTTGGATATTCGAAACATATTTTGATCCTTGTAATATTCTGTAATGTTCGTAATGTTTGGAATTAAGTTTCTGTTGCTTTTACTTGGATATTCGAAACATATTTTGATGCTTGTAATGTTCTGTAATGTTCTTAATGTTTGGAATTAAGTTTCTGTTACTTTTACTTGGATATTCGAAACATACTTTTAGGCTTGTAATGTTCTGTATTGTTCGTAATTTTTGGAATGAAGTTTATGTTACTTTTACTTGGATATTCGAAACATATTTTGATGCTTGTAATGTTCTGTAATATTCGTAATGTTTGGAATTAAGTTTCTGTTACTTTTACTTGGATATTCGAAACATATTTTGAAGCTTGTAATGTTCTGTAATGTTCGCAATGTTTGGAATTAAGTTTGTGCTTGTGTGAATGTTTTCTTAGCGTCTGCCCGGAAGGGGTGGAAACGCGATTTCTTAAACAGCTACAGTTTATTAAATGAGAGAAATCAAAAAAAGAGAAAGAACGAAATTTTATAATCAACGTAATCACGTGATAGGCTCCGAAAGGCAACGACAGATTTGGGTCGGAATTGTTCTTTCGTCAGTTCAGGTACTAGGTCTATGTTATTCGGACATAGTTGAGAACATGATGTAAATATTAACTGACCAATGAGAAGTGAGAAAAATAATTTGTGATCCACTTTTTGCACAGAATTGCACAACAATTGACATTAAAAGAAAATTGGTAGCATAAGTTGGTTTGGTTTGTTTTGCTTTACGGTATATAAACCGCACGATTTTTGTTGCTGATAATTTTTTTCTTCAAAACTATATTGCTGGTAATATTTTGTTCCTTCAAAAATCTATGTCTGTGAATATTTTTTACAAAATATGTATACCTGGTAATATATTTTTCAAAATAGTATAGCTGGTAATATTTAAAAAAAAAATTAAAATAATGTATTGCCGGTAATAATTTCTTTCTTCAAAACTCCATTCCTCGTAATAATTATTTACAAAGTATTTCTGGTATGAAAACTTATTTTTATACTTTCATAGGGCTTTGCCAAACAATTGGGCGTTAACTATTTGCCCATAGCCGGGAAACCAACATGTGCTACTGCCCCGAGTTAGGGTGGAACTGGGAACACCAGCAATTAAGAGATGGTTCTACGCACCTGAAAACCTCCTCTATTCAAATGATTAGTTGAGTCTAAAAATGCAAAAAGTATATATTTTCAGTGTCCTTAAGATTTTTGGCCATCAGTATATATATATATATATATATATATATATATATATATATATATATATGCATCTTTCATTGAATACGACCGACAAGGAAGATATATATCTTTTATTTGAGTTTTTCCAGCAATCTAGCATTTTTTTCCATTTTTCGGAGGTTAAGGGATATAGGAATTGTCCATATTTCTTGCTGTTGGACGTAGTATATCGTCATACATACGAGGCGGATATAGTTTATTGTTATACCCAGGACGCGGAGGTATTTTATTGTCATACCCAGGATGCGGAGGTAGTTTATCGTCACACCCAGGGCGGAATGAAATAGCATTGCAACGATTAAAATGGTGACGCTAAGAATATAAATGAAATAATGATAATATTAATAATAAGAAAAATATAATATCAATAGCAATCACATACTAGCTGGTCCTTTGCTATACCTGAAAGCGTCCAAGCGTTTCTACCTTATGATATTATCATAGGGATTTCAGTTTCTCATCTATCAGGGCACAAAAGGCACGATACCATCTTGCTGCTTCCATCTAACTCTGTGTAATAAATATCTCCTCCACTGTTCAGCATGAAGGGTCATTTGTTTATCATGTGGCCATTGCAATTCAACCACAAATCCGGTTTATTAGATTCTGCTAATGATCACACCCAACATCCTGCTGTCGATGTCTTCGCCATAACAAATTTGTTTCTCATCTACCCTGTGAAGAAAGTTTGGTTGAAATGAAAAGGTTTTCACTCACGATTACTTCCCACATCATCAGGAAGATTTCATCAATGTAACAGGTTATGAGCCTAAACTACTGAAACTTGTATGTTATTTCTAATATTTTTGCCGAACGTTTTATATTTTGCAATGATTTCTTCTTCCTATTTTCAAGATTCCTCTGTGTGTTTATTTAATTTTAAACTTGTGGCATAATTCTAGTTTTTAGCAGATTTTCCCTTTATTCCGATTACACAATTTAATTGGATATTAATTTTTATCTCTGAGAGGGCATATACATTTTTATGAAAATTTAGACTTCCATACACAATCATATGGCATCATACATTTACGACAAATTAATCAGAAAATATCAGCATCATACCAATTTTACCAACGATCTATTGACTTATTGAATAGTTATAATTATATTTTAAGAAGAAATTGAAGTACAGATGCGATAATTCAAAACTCATACTTTTCCAGTTGCTGTTGGTGTACTAGGCATTAAGCCCACAAATAGGAACAATAAGCGTCTAACCTACATGTTGAACCGAGGTTGGGTGAAATTGAAAAGATTGCATCGATGGGTACTTCCAACATCCTCATGAAATTTTCATCGAAGTAACAGGTTATGGGCCTATACTATTGAATTTTGCAAGCGTATTCTCATATACTTATTGTACCCTCTACATTCTTCATTTATTTTTTCTTATTATTTTGAAGTTTTTTTTTCTGTGCGTTTACTGAATTTTCGACATGTGGCATAATTCTACTTTTTCAAACTCTCCATTTAATTTAATTACACAATTTAACCAGATATAAATGCTACCGCTGCTCACATAGATATTTTAATGGTGATTGGAAGCTCTCTACACAATCATACGACTTTTGTTGTTAACAGAACTCGTTATCGAATATTGGTGTGATCATCGATATTTCGTTCTGCGTGAAATGAGTCCTATGTTGGATTTGAAGAGACGTCCGCAGCCACCACATAGGTGTGTTCAAGAAGGTCCAGGGAATGAAGCGCTCTGGCTTTTCTTTGGACTCTCTTCGCTTCTTCTATTTGAGTATTGGTATTTTCTAAGAATGTTGTTTCTTCGTAGAATGCTTTTCTCCGATGGGTCCTTTCTGTAGGTTCTTTCTCTCAAATGGGTCGATTTCTGTCAATATACAAGAAAAACAATTAATACTGGGAAGGTCAGATTTATATCAAACCAATTGTACCAGCAATCATGATCTCTGAGTTGATGTTTCTTAAGGTTTCAGAGTAAAACTAGGAGGCTGCTCGTAAGTAAATCAAAAGGAAGGATACCCAAATAATAATAATAATATTTTTGTGATGTCAACGAACACTCGTTGCCACTTTTGTAATATCAACGAATACTCGTTGTCACTTTCGTAATGCTCGTTGTAGTAGAGACTTTGTAATCGCAGATACAACTATAGTAACGCCGTTGAACAATATTGGTGTCAGACGTCTTCTAATATCACTCGCACTATATTACTTACTTGATAATACTCGCTAGGAAAGTAACCACGGAATAGTGACCGATTAGTGATCAGTATAGAAAAATAGTGTAGAAATAGTGAATAATATAGAGAATAGCGAACCGTATAGTAATAGAGGATAGAATAGAAATGGTGATCATTTACACGTCACGCTACTTCCTACTTATGCGTTTTCCCCCATGGTCCTCCATAATTCAATAATAGGACCACCTGAATTTCCACTCTGGCGAACCGTGTTCAAACTCCAATGTCGGCAGCGACATTTTATTCCTATACAACAACAACAATAATAATAATAATAATAATAATAATAATAATAATGGATCCCAATCTTGAATGGAGATATTAGCGTGTTAGGCATAAGCGGTTGTTTAATAGAGGCTTGAAATAAGAAATATAGAACCGAGTTCGAATTCCGGTCTAGTTCGATACATTCACTTAAGCACAAATCGCCTTGAGAAAGTTACGAATACATCTCTTCTGTTCCCAGAAGATGGTTCAATACCAGAACAGCCCAGGGTCTTATACTCTTGGGTGGCAACTATTCTAGAAGAAAAACTCAGAATTCGAACTAACCTGAAAAATTGTGGCTCCGTCAGGCCATCTTGCCCAAGACACACTACTGTTACTGCTACCGCTTTGCACGTGGCGCCCCAATGACCCTCATCGGTTACGGCAGTTGTGATCGTGTCGCGATGATTGAATTATACATATTTTATCCTTGTGAATCAGGATGGGCTAGCGTAAGTATTCTGTCCAGTACCACATATTTCTTTTTACCAATTTTTTTACCCTCAACAGATGGCTACATTCCCCCATACCTGACGCATTCAGAAACTATGCTCAATATCTAAAGGAGTCGGACCTTATTACGGTCTTATTTCGAGAGTACTTTTCTTTAAGTTTGAAGCGTAAGGCATTCAATGTGAAATGAGTGTAATATCTACATTCTTTAAAACGCCCTGAATATTCAGTAAAAGATGTCATCGTGCCATTTCTGATCTTTTGGTCGCTGGTTGAGACCCGGAAGGATATGAATATACAAAAATCAGGGGAAATATTAATAATGATATGAGATTATCATTATCGCCCAGACATTGTTACTAGAGACCGCAAACAAAAAGAAATGCCTCCTTATTGATATGGCAGTCCCTGCAGAGTGCAATATATCTTTGAAGATCGTCAAAAAGCTATCAAAATACAAGGACTTTGAAATCGAAATCTCAAAAAGTCTGGAACATGAGAACATCAACAAACCCTGCTGTAGTTGGAGGCCTCGGATTGATTGGAAAAGATTCCAACAGACACATTGAAGAGGTTAATTTAAAAATTAAATATTTAAACTGATAACAATCATCAATTTTTTTTATTTTTTATTTTTTATTTTTTTAGACATCTAAATTTCTATCAAGCATTGAAATCTATCCTTTACTTAAATTTGTTAAAACACAATTACAACCTCTTTCGATTTACTTCCCTCTCCCCCTCTCTCCTTGCCGTAACACTCATTTGTATATATCTGTATTACTGTCTTCTGTCTCCTCTCTCTTTTCCATTTTTCCTTTTCTTTTCTCCCTACTCCCCTCCCATGTCTATATATCATTTCCGTTAAGTTAACCATCTAAATAGGCCATGGTCTGGTCACTCCTCCTACCCCAATGTAAAGCACGCTTAAGAGAGATATGAAATTAACCCCTCCCTATACTCTACCTTGTCTCTTTAACTACCCCCTCACCCCCCTGTTAAATTACAAAAATTACACTACCCATCAATTTTCAATATCATTTTTCCTTTCATTTCGTTGTTGGATGTGTTACCTGATGATCCGGAGTCCTTTAAAAGGATTCTGGTGAAATAAATTATTGTAATGGTACCTTAAAGTGGTCTGTTTTTCATTAAATATTAGCTCTGGATTCACATTGAGCTCTCAGGATTTCATCCTCCTTGGAATTGCTCATACGGTTTACCAAGTTCTTCTTAACTTATATATATATATATATTCGAGAGTAAATTAGAATTAAGGTCAATTTTGAAATTACATGGTAAAAGCAAAAGGGTTTCCCTGATGCGTGACAATACGCCTGCGCTGTTAAATGAAAAGAGAAAGAAAATAGTAATGGCACCTAGTGAATGTAAAAATTGGTATGGCAGGATGGGCCAATATCTGCAATGGAATACCTGCAACTTTTAAGGGAAGGAAACTGCAAGAACCAGGTATGTGTACCACCGATATCCGGATGCAGATAAAGGACCTGTAACAATTTTAAATGACTTTACAATACACACCGAACAATCAAAGTAATTACCCAGGCATAGTGATCAAAGATAGCAAAAACAGAATATGCTTTCTTATTGACATGGTAGTTCCTACAGACTGTAATGTGTCTTTGGAGATTTTCAAAAAAACTTTTAAAAGTACAAAGACATTGAAGTGCAACACTAAAAAGATGTAGTGAATGAATAATTTCCGTTGTGATTTGCTTTCAAGGTTTGATTGGAAAAGTTTTTGATAGACACATTGAAGGGATCTCTGATAGATCATGCCTTAAATAAATTCACCAAAAATGAACTCACAACTATAGCTCACAACTTACGAAGGGCTTTATCTATGTAAAATCTGTGTGATCATAAGTTGTTGCTTTTGTTGTTTTGTTATTTTTTTTTCATTTTCTTTAGAAAGATGATCAGTAGAAAATGTTATGAAGACATTTCTGATATTGGGTTTCCAAAGGGAAATGCGTATACAACAGAAATTGAATGGATAATAATAATAATAATAATAATAAGAAGAAGAAGAAGAAGAAGAAGAAGAATCCACTAACCTTTAGATTTATTAAACGCATGGGTAGTCACATATAAAAATGCTAACGTCTTAGCTGAACAGAATGACGGGAGGGTTCTATAGAATTTATACTAAGCTATTTGATTAATTCCTCTTAGTAAAATATCAACTAACGGTTAATTTCCAAGATAAGGACGAGCATGCTCATAATACGCACATTTCATTTGCATATCCGTTCGCTATAGCTGAGTTTCATTCATTTTGAAGCATTGATTACAAGTACAACCATTTTCCTCAAGATAAGCTACGTTTGTACAACGACTCGTAATATTTTATAGATTTTTTTAATATTTTATATTTGTATAGGATTTTGTAAACATAACTTGAAGAAGACAGATTCACGATCGAAATATTGTTGAACATTGTAAAACCTTGTTTCTTCTCTTTTTTCTTTTCTGAAAGAGTGTTTTTTCTCTATTTGTTATTAATAATAATAACAATTATAATAATAGACCCGTTCTTATCTGATTGATGTGTTTTGTAATCGGTTGTTGATCAGGGATCGTATGTGGCCCATAGCAATTAAGCATCTTCAGCGAACAAAAGTTCGCGCGTGAGACTGAGAAGGAATAACGCAGGAATAGAATAACAAAGATTGAAGAAAGCAGACGATGAAAAAGAAAAAAATGACGGCGCCAAAATGCCGAAAAGGAAATCAATTAACGGAAAGAAAAGGAAAGAAAAAAATTAAAAGAAAGAAAAGAAAAATTAAGCAAAGCAAAATTACAAATTGAAAGCAATTTAACAATATTTACACGAAAATTTTCGATTACCTTGTTGTATTAACGACAACTTTCCACGAGTTGGTAGCAACAAGTTCGTCATGGGAAGCAATCGACATTACGTGGCACGAAGAGTAACCCAGAGGCGTCTTGCCATAAAACTCTTTGCAATCTAATAACCTGGAGTGGACACCAAAAGCCCTCGTAACTCAACATGCAATTGCAATTAAGAGAAAATTGCAGCAACTTAATGGGGTCTTTGCATTTCATAAAGGACCAATCAAGTAGAAAGCCAGTCATGACGAGTGAAATATTCCTTAATGTCAACAGACCTGCCCTTGCATCTCATTTATATTTGACCCATACACATTAAGACAGGTGACTCTCTACTGCCACCAAGGATTTACATTGTACAATTTTTTTCACGCTTTTGAGCGTACATCTTCTAAACGAACCTGTTCTTGAGAATTTATTTGAAGTCTGCGCTTGTGTAGATGTGCTAGTACTCAATTTAAATAAACGGTCGATCCGATTATAATACGACAAGCAATTATATATACATTAACTCTTGTTTAAAAACTAAATTCCGTTACCATGACAACAATAGGCACTATTTAAGACTAAGTTAACTCGGCACTATGTAAATAATATAGTTGAGCATTTTCCCTCAAAACATGTTTAATCAGAGCAATAAAGGATTATCCCGGTATGGATTCCTAGCGCATACCACTCCTGGTTTAAGCTAGGCTGTTTTGTTCTCGTTGATATTGTGACTGACGTTCAAGGCCTCGTCATATCCTTCTTTATTGCTACGTTCCTTTTCAGATTTCCGATCTACGCAGTCTTTTATCCTCTCTTTATGTTGATTAGACAAGCCTTTAAATTTTCTCACACCCAAATTGATTGCCTCTTTCCCTTTATTACCGTGTAGGCTTCTTGATTCTGCCCATCGGCAGCATACAGGTCCCATTGTTATTCTCTCTTTACATATATATATATATATATATATATATATATATATATATATACAGGTTGTGATGGATAAATTGCCGTCTAAACTACGCAAAAAATAAAAATAACACCCGACAACTTATTCTAACATATATACAGGATGCGAGGGTAAAAAATGAAAATAATTGAAAATCATATTTTAACAGATACACCAGGTGCGAGGAATAAATTGTCGTCTAAATGACGCAAAAATGAAAATAACACTGACATCTCAATTTAACAGAAATACAGTGTCCAGTGGATAAATTGTCGTCTAAATGACGCAAAAATTAAAATAACCTGAAAACTCATTTTAACAGATATATAGGGTGCGAGGCATAAATTGTCGCCTGAATGACGCAAAAATGAAAATAACACTGACATCTCATTTTAACAGATACATGTACCAAATATATTTTGAAATATGCAAATGTATTCAATAAAATCGCCATTAGCTTCAGTCACTGCCTCCGGACGACTTCGTAATCACCTGTAAATTTTGGGGGATGGTCTCCTTGTTTAAGTTAATTAATTCCAGGCCACGGCAGTAGTTAACCAAAACTTGAATTGTTGAGTTAAAGGGAAATAACTGAGACATCAGAGGCATGGCACATGGAACTAGAACAAGAAGGCCTGAGCCTATCACGGCCGAAATGCTGTGAATATTAAGATGAGGATAACAATTTGAATAATGTAAATAATGCAAGTAATCATGATGCCTCATCTCAGAGATATAGAGGCTGAAATCATATGACTATGGTAAAGAAGATGAGATTAACTGTCCGAATTATTTAAATAATGCA
>OZ010588.1:101843511-101846011 GCA_963932145.1 Acanthosepion lycidas
TCTTCCATAAAAAAGGAAGGAAACTCAGCCACAGTTTCTATCTGATGAGGAATATGGTAGCGTGCTTGGCTTTAAAAAATACCTTAACCCTGGTAGGGGGCAAACATTCTAGATCTTAGCCAGGGATCACCTTACGTAACAATGCTTTGGGGTACCCTAATTCTGTCCCTTAGTCGAGACTCCATTGTCGGATGTAGTTTTAGCCCCACCCCCAATATATATATATATATATATATATATATATATATATATATATATATATATATATAGGCAACTTCCTTTCATTTCCTTACTGACTGCCAGTCACTTGATTTTTTTCAAAGACATCTTGAAGCCTCCTCCGCTGCCAACGTTACTGAGCGAAGAGTTTGTTTTTTGCCAAACACACCGAATTTAGACAACATCTTACATAGTGACCGCCCACGCCCAGCAAAGCCTCTGCAATCAATTTCACTCGATTCGTACTGAGATTGCCAGCCGCGTCTTTTACATTCATCTAAAATCAGTAAATATTTCCCAAGCTTCATTTCGTGGGCTTCGTCCATATTTTCATCCCAAGGGTCTGTTAATTCCAACATGAGGATTTGATTAATCTTTTCAGAGTAAATAATCATGTCTGGACGAAACTTAGCTTGTATTATTTTCACTGTAAATTTAAGCTGCTTGCCTCTATCAATTGTCAATTGCCATGCCGGGATATAGCTGAGGAGGGATGTTTTCTTCTTCTGCATTGTCTTTACTTTTTCCCCGGCTCTGACAAAATTAATTGTCTTCTTATTTGGATTATATATGTTTTGTTTTAGACTCCTTGATACTATTGTTACAAGGACTCCTAAAACTTTATCATAGCGCTACAGGTACCTCCTCTCGCTAAGCGCCTTGGGGCAACCGCTCTTTTGGCACAACAGGTAAAGTATAGACTCAGTCTTTCCCCACGTGTGGAGGTTTACCGGGCTATGCAGTGTATCGTACACTGACTGAACAAGGAAGCTTGTATAATGGGACTGGTGTACCAGAAATCTGTCCAGGAAATCTTCATTTTTCCAGGTTTCTCCATCACGTCGAGGCCCCCTGTTGAACTAAATTCACCATTTTACTTGATATAATTTCCTCCACACCCGCTCTCACTTCAGATTGAAGACAGTGCTTATAATCTTTCCTTTCCCCAACCCTCGTGGATTGAAACAGTAACCAAGGCCTGATCTGCCCACTGCTACTGTTTCTACTAGCGTTTTGTGTCTCAACCCTTGCTCTGCTGATATGAGCTTGTGTGATGCCTTCCACTTTCTCCCAGTTCAAACCTCAATACGAGCTTCTGCCACTTTAGGATCTTTTGAATTCCTATATAGGATTGCCGCTTTCGTCTTCGACACTTTAAACTCTCCCACTAATCTTCTGAAGGGATGTTGCAATGCGTTAGAGATTCCATATAGAGCGGCACTGCTTGAACTCTTCTATGACAAGGAAGGACTATATATATATATATTTCACACCGTATATGGGAGTGAACAGTTCGTTGTCAAATGTTCCATTTTTGATGTATTACTTTAATGACAATTACAGATACGAATCCATAAATAACAAAACAATGAAAATAGAAGTTTTTTTTTTTATTGTTGTTGCTAAAAAATATTTATTCAGAGATAAATAATAAAGGACGAAATTCACTACTGAACTAAAGAAAAAACAAAAAAAGGTTATGAAGCTTTTCTTCATCATCATCATCATCATCATTGTAATCATAATCATCATGGTCATAATCACCATAATCATCATCATAATCATCATCATCATCAACATAATCATCATCATCATCATAATCAACATAATCATCATCAACATCATCATCAACATAATCATCATAATCATCATCATAATCATCATAATCATCAACATAATAATCATCATCATCATCATAATCATAATCATCATCATCATCAGCAGCAGCAGCAGCATAATCATCATCATAATCATCATCATCATTATCAAAACTGTTTCGATCTGAAGTCATGAATTGACATGTTCTCTCATCATCATCATCATCATCGTATACTGATTCGACAATGGTTTGCCAGCCTTCTCTGTCCTCTGCGTGTTTGTATATTCGTTGCAGATCTTCCTTGGGATCTTTCTGCCTTGGTCTTTGAATGCCTCGGTTAACAAATCCAGTGGATTAAATGTTACTAATATAATAATCCCGGGTGATAATAGACATTCTTAATAAAGTAAACTTCATAGAACACTTATTTAAAAAAAAAAAATCAAGCCCTCCTCTATGACAAGGAAGGACTATATATATATATATATATATATATATATATATATATATATATATGAAATGAAAAGAAATAAAGGATATTTCGTGTGGGACACTGGCTGATTGAGAATGCTGGCATTTTTATGATAACGGTGGCAAAAGTTTTTAATCTATTACAGAATATATATATATATATATATATATATATATATATATATATATATATATATATATATAAAAGAA
>OZ010588.1:101851011-101856011 GCA_963932145.1 Acanthosepion lycidas
AATTCCATTCACCAGCTACTTAATCGTAATAGGAAAACATGACCCTCAAAATCACCATGGCTATGGACTCGCTAACTATATTAAGGACGGGTTTCCACGCAACGGGGACCCCCTCAAAAAGATAAAACAAGGATCCAGGCTTCTCGTCCTTGTGCATTCGCGTGGCCTTCATTTAGAATATATCTTCCATTTTCACTATCTTTCACAAGATGATGGTAATACCTGAGAGAATTGATAATTTCTCTGACATTCCTTCAGCGGCATTGAGATTGGTGGCGGTATTCCCCACAGGGAGAGGTTAGTCCATTCAAAAAACACCGATGAAATTTCTCGAGCGAATAATGAGAAAAGCGTTTGGAAAAATTAATACTCACAGCACATATTGAAGGTAAGTCGGACAGAGGCGAACTACATATAACCTACCTGAGGATTATGGATGCAAGGTTTTTGGGGAGATTCATAAATTTATTAAGTTGTCGTGAGCCATGATCGCGAACGTCCTGAATGTATTAGGCTGGTGCAAAAATAATGTCGTTTTCTCACATAGTAACATATGTGAGAAAAGGACATTATTTTTGCACCAACCTAATATATGGTTTATTGAAGAAGAAGAAGAAGAAGAAGAAGAAGAAGAAGAAGAAGAAGAAGAAGAAAAAGAATGTCAGAAGACTGGAAATTTACAAGAACTTAGTCTCAAGTACTCCCATTAAAATCATGATAGGTTTGTTGTTTTTCCTTTTCATATCTCACTTCTTGAGCTTCTATATCGACAATTTGTCACTAGAGCAAAATAATTGTACGCCAGAATGACTATTAACTGAAGCCGACGCGAGGAACAAGTACATCACGTCGTAAATGTTCAAGCATTTTACAAAAGAAAAATCATACTATTTCGAAATTGCTTTGAATTTGGACACTACGTTAAAAAAATAACGGTGGAGACAAATACTTGCAAAGCAAGAACTGAATTATATTCTTTCCTTGTCTTCACCACGTATTTGGGGGCTATGTTTCTGGCTTCTGGATTCTTATATTATTCAGTTGTTCATAACGATGTTTTTTAGCGCCCCATTCTATCAGGTATTTGTTGGGGCTTGTGTCCTCTCTTTTAAAGTTGTAGATGTAAATGGAGTAGATATTAATGTAAGTACATCCACTGAGTTTTAAATTAATTTTTGAATAGGAGAAATCTTTCTTGAAGCTTTTATTCTAGTTCCACGTGCCATGTCTCTTCCGGATGTCTCAGTTTGTTCCCTTTAACAGAACCCTCCACATTTTTGGTATGCCACTTCTGTAGCCTGGTATTGAACTCCCAATGTCTTTATCTACTGGGCAATGTGGACGAAATAAAGTGTTCGCTTTAATTTTAGTTTTAATTTTGAGCTGATAGATTAAATTCAATATTTCCAGTCAGCTTGAAATTAAAATTAAAGCGAATATTGTTCTAGTTACACGTGCTAAGGTATTAGGCTGGTGCAAAAATAATGTCGGTTTTTGACGTATTTTTTAACGTCACAAACCGACATTATATTTGCACCAATCTAATATTATGTAAACTATTTACATTATTTGGACTATTCTCCTCATATTTGTTGTCATATTTATTACAACGTTTCGGCCTTTCAGTATCTGTCTATATTTATGAGATGAGGTATTATGTACACCATTTACATTATTCGGACTATTGTCCTCATCTTTGTGGTCATATATATTACAACATTTCGGCCTTTCAGTATCTGTCTATATTTCTGAGATGAGGTATTATGTACACTATTTACATTATTCGAACTATTGTCCTCATCTTTGTTGCCATATTTATTACAACGTTTCGGCCCTTCAGTATCTGTCTATATTTCTGAGATGAGATATTATGTACTCTATTCACATTATTCGGACTATTGTCCTCATCTTTGTCCCCATGTTTATCACAACGTTTCGGTCGTTGTAAGCTTCGTCCTTCTTCAGGTTGTTGGAATGTCGAACTGAACCTTTAATTTCGCTCACTTGAGTAGACTGTTCTAGTTCCACGTCCCATGTTCAATGGATTACCACTTTTCACTTAGTTCAGTGGGTTTATCCTAGATCAGTGATTCTTACCGTGGACCCTTAGGTCCAAAAGGATGCGTGAGAAACATTTTAAATGGGCCTGGAGATACCAGGAGCAGCGTAGTATTGTAGTCAGTATTTATATGTGTTACTCCATTTTACTTTTGTAAATAATTTGTATTTTCAGATATTTAGTTGTTTTTTTTTTTGCGTTAATCTCCTCCCCCTCTCATCATAAATCATCCATAGATTTTTATGTATAAATTTTTATATCGTCAAGTTTTTATATCATAGGGTGCGTTGTTTTTAATGTCCCCTGAGAGTATTGCGGTATTATGGTACATGAAGGGCTGAGGACGGATGAGTTCTTGGGGGTGAATGTGTAAATTGTAAAGAGTGAAGAGAGTTGGGTCCTTTTAACCTCAGAATTCGCGGGGAATTGAACTCCTATTTCGCCTTTATTCGTATAGATATTTTTTGGTGAAAGGAGAAATCTTAGCAAATATACCAACGATCACTTAACCCCGAAAATTAAACAAATTTGAACGATGAAAATACAGAGTTTCAAAGTAAAATAAAAAATAAAACAATTCTAAGTTCCGTTCCAATCATAAAGTAATATAAAGAACCCTGGACTACTTACCTAACGTGTTCTTTACTATTTTTCTACATACCTTCACACACACACGAATATATATATATATATATATATATATATATATATATATATATATATATATATATATATATATATACATATATATATATATATATATAATTATTTATTTAAAAAAATTGATATCATAAATATGTTATAAAATCACTACAAAAATAGCAATTTTATTTCAACACCCTTGGTGTCTTATCAAGTGATGACGTTGAATGTAAAATAAATGGTTTTAAAAGTTTCAAATTAATTAACAATCCTTCGCAAGGGGGAAACGTTGTTACAAAGGCTAGATGGACCAATCAAAATACAAGTATAGGAAAATTCAAAAAGTTTGACAACGAAGTCATGTTATAATATCTATGCAGATGTTTAAAATATGGGTAGTATTAAAAAAGAATTTATTACAACCAATAATTACTAAATTATATGATAAGATTTAATATTAAAATTAAAAACTGCTAATTTCAAAATCAAAATCTAATCGCTATTAAGTTTACAACTATAAAATTACTGAGGAGAAAAGAAGAAATATATATGTTATTCAATTTATTTCTTCATTGAAGTTACTTTAGCTAATTTAATATCCGGTCCTTTGACAATGTATACATTTTAATCCTAAAAGTGTGTGAATGGGGTCCTAAACTCACGCGTAAAACAAACGCAATCAGATTCTAATATATAAGCACCCAGACATATATATATATATATATATATATATATATATATATATATATATATATATATATATATATATATATATATATACACACACACAAAGAGACGAGAAAGAGAACATCTTCACGGTCTGTCATGAAAAAAAAAAAAAAAAAGAAAAAAAAGGAAAGTGGGGGGAAGGGAAACCAACACACACGTACATACATACACAATTAAAAGTGAATGCACTTTCCATACACATAGACACCTATAAATACATGCACACACATCCACAGACATTGAACCAGACAATCGGATACCACAACCGATAAATATTTAAGACTGAAAATGTCATTACACGAATGCTAACCACTTATTGAAATATAACTTAAGCGAGTAAATATACAAAGATAAAAATGATTAAAAATAATATTATTTAATATATTAAAATAGTGTATGTAAATATAAAATCGAACATCAAAGTCAACACCCATAGGTAACTTCGATGTCCACCTCGTATACATATATATTAGGTACCTCCACGAAATCGCTAAAAAAAGAGCATAGTCTGATGAAAAAGACGCCAAACTTTATGAAAACAAAATTTTATCGTCTAAATGCTTATGTTTTTATGAAGAGAAAAGACCAAAGTTTTTTTTAAATTATTTTTAAAAATTTTTGCTTCTTTTTAGAACATTCTCAAATTTTGATTAAAAAAACCTTGTTTCTCTTTGTACCAACATGGGCTAGTAAATAACAGATAATTTTTAGCACGTTTTTTTGGTATTACACACATTAATTTGGAAAATCTTGCAAAAATAAAAATAATTGTCAGATGTTAATGAAACTTTCAGAAACTATTCACAGATGATCGAAATTATTATAAATATGTCTTTTTTATTAAAGTCATGGCAGAAATATTTTTTATATATTAATTAACACCCCCATAACTAATTTTATGACAAACTCTAAAAATTCGAGCGCGCAGGGCTTAGTGATTACAATAGTTAAAAGCACAAGGCTTTGAAGAATGCAAAGCTCTGAATTGTAACATACAAAACTCAATAAAACAAATATATTATTTAATTTCAAATGCTTTTATTTGTTTTTAGTTGTTTTTATGAATATGGACAATATTTTATGAAAGCAAAAACATTTTTCAATGAAAATTGTATTTTTAATACAATTATTTGTTATTTCTTTAATTATAATAGATTTTTACATTAAGTTTTTAAAAATATTATAACATTAGTTAAAAGTAACATCAATCTTTCAAAGTGTCCAGATGAGATCGTCATTGTCTAGCGCTTTGAAAATTGTATCGTTTGGACCTATCAGATTAGCCATGGTAATTAAAAAATGTAATTTTTGTGCTTATAATCGGGCAGTAATTATAAAGTATGGAAGACCAACCAGAATACAATTTAGTTGCATTATTTGAGTTCAGCATTGTTCTCCGCTGTTAAGGCCTTTACTTTTGCGAAACACGTATGGAGAAGTTAATTTGATTTTTCAATTTCAACTGAGAAGGGTACCTATAAGTATCAGTATCATCTTATGAAATTTAACTACTCCTAAACTTTAATTTATATGATCTTATTTTTATATTAATCTCAGTTATGACATTTTT